>CM023484.1:9121104-9171946 GCA_013339685.2 Hyalomma asiaticum | reverse complement strand
ATAACCAGTTACTTTCGCCGGAGTGCTTCCTAAAGCGTGTTACTGAGCTCGTAACTATTCTGTCACATCGCAAAGAGTTGCCTCTCTTTGTCGTGTGGGAATTATTTAAACAAGAAGTTAAAATGATAGCTATCGAAGAGTCATCGATATTGGCCTTTGAAAGAAAGAATAATTACAAGGTATTGCATAGACTCCTGAGTGAAATACACGAACTTGACTGTTTAACATCCGGGACAATATATTGATGATATCCGTAGCACCAAGTCGCAATTACAAGCCTTGTACACAGAGAAATACAGGGGTGCACTTGTGCGTGCGCGAGCGCTCCGTTTTCTAGAGGAACAGCCTTGTAGTAGGTCTCTAGGTGATGAGCGCCAAGACGCGCTGTCTAAACAATCGTAGAGATAGAGTATGATGGAGTGGTTGTCAATGAGCCTACTCTAATAACTAAGGCATTTTTCGACCACTATGAAAAACTGTTTCGCAGTCATGAGCCATTAGATAAAGATGCCTCTGCCAAGAAATTTATATCTTTGCTACCGCAGCTGAATCAGGATGATTGTGATTATACAAATGCCAACTTTGATATCAGTGAGATAACTGCATGCATAGATTCGTTAGCGAAAGGCAAGATGCCAGGTCCGGATGGCCTTTCCGCCGAATTTTATCAGTGTTTTCGGTCCATCTTGTCACCGTTATTGCTACAGGTGTATACCGAGGCCTTGGAAGTTGGGTACCTACCCGCTACAATCTATGAAGGGCACACTGTCCTCATAGCCAAAAGCAATGAGGAAACTAAATTGCAAAAGGTCGATGGATATAGGCCCATTTCTCTGTGCAATGTGGATTATAAAATTTTTGCAAAGGTTTTGGCGAAACCGTTTGCAATTCGTGATAAGGTCTGTGGTAGGTGAACACGAAACATGTGGCATTAGAGGCCGATCCATTCAGACAAACATCCATGTTGCGAGATCGGTGCTAGAGTGTGTAACAGAGGTTGAAGGGCAAGTTGCGATAGTACAGGTGGATCTGGCTAAGGCATTCGACAGAGTGAATCATTCGTTCCTGTTTAGTATACTAAACCATATAAATATCGGATCCCAGCTGCTGAAAGGCATCAAATTATGTTATGCTAATGGCTCAACGAGGCTAATAGTGAATGGTTCACTCTCTGATCCGATTAGGCTCCTGTCTTCAGTGAGACAAGGATGTCCTTTGTCACCTCTTTTGTTTTGCCTATATTTAGAACCACTTTGTATTAGCATTCTCAAAGAACAAAATTTTCAAGGGTTTAAATTGCCGTCATATGAGATTCGGGTTCTTGCATACGCAGATGACGTGGCCTTTTTCTGTTGTTTTGTTTTGTGGGGTTTTACGTCCCAAAACCAGTTCTGATTATGAGAGACGCCGTAGTGGAGGTCTCCGGAAATTTCGACCACCTGGGGTTCTTTAACGTGCACTGACATCGCACAGCACACGGGCCTCAACATTTCGCCTCCATCGAAATGCAGCCGCCGCGGCCGGGATTTGATCCCGCGACCCTCGGATCAGCAGCCGAGTACCTTAGCCACTAGACCACCGTGGCGGGGCGCCTTTTTCTGTCGTGATAAAATGAGTGTAAGAACTGCTCTTGCAATTACAGAAGATTTCTGTGTGGCTTCTGGAGCCAGTGTTAACTTCGAAAAAAGTTAAGGCTTTTGGTGTGGACTATGGGCCACAATGCCGTCACACTATGCAGGAATTGAGTGGAAAAAAGACATACGCTATTTAGGTGTCCCTCTCTCACAGTACAGAAACAGCAACAATCACTGGTCGGGACAAGTTAAGAGGCTCCAAAGCAAAGCAAACTCATGGCAAGCGCGCAATTTGTCAATGTTTAGTCGTGCTGAAGTTTGCAATGTGTTTTTAGTTTCACGTCTCATGTATGTGCTCCAAGTACTGCACTGCTCACGACTCCGCATTCAGGCAATGCACCGTGTATTTGCAACATTTATTTGGAGCTCCAGTTATGAATCCATGAGGCGCGACAATTTGTTCGTCCCACTTGAACGGGGTGGCCTCGGATTAGTCCATCTCTTTGTTAGGCAAATTGTTTCTCGACTTTTTTTCTTTCGTGAATGTGATCATCCATTTTTACGCGAAATTCTACAGCTCCGGTTGGTTCAGCACCTCCCTAATATAGTAGTTTCATCACATGTCGTAAGTACTTCACAGGCTCCTTGGGGCTTCCTCAAGGAAGTTGTAGACTCATTCCTTTTCTTGAAAGTTAGATTTAGCCTGGAGTATATTTTCACCGCGAGCCGAAAAGCGAATTCTGTTGCACTGGTGGACTCAATTTTCCCAGATCCTTTGTATCGGACACATTATTTAGTTCGGCCTTATCAAAATGTACTTAGGAGGGTTTCGAAAATGTGCCCAGGCAGCACAGATGCTCGGGCCAATATTGTTTTTTTGTTGGCTTACGGAGGTCCAACGAAGGCCCTGTGATACCACTCATAAGCCAGCATTGGAAATTCCATCTATTAAGGCCTCCAACAATGGCCCATCGTAACCATTCAATTTGCAATATTGGTTCTTCCATCCTGTAAAGAAGGCAAATGTGGGCCATAGTTGCCACTCAGCATACATTATTGGTGCGTCCAGTGCACAAGGATGGTAATATGATGGGTCAGTTTCTACATAGTCCTATCTATGTTGGTTATGTAATGGCGGCAGGCTGTATATACTGTCCAATCAATCTCACTGCATAGCCAATGCTGGACTTCCAGTGTTCTGTGTCGGACAATATTGTCCGCACACAAGAGTTGTAGCATCAATGTTGGTAACATTTGCAAGTACACATGATATATCGGGAGGCAGGTACACATGGTGGCAAGTACACATGATTGTTTTCCTGTTTTACCGATATGAAGGGACCACTAGCTCGACTCGGTGCCGCAAATGAGTTCAGAAAGGTCATTGTGTATGTATTCAGTGCAGCAGGAAAAATTATCTCTATAATTTACGTAATTGTTTATTTGCGCAAGTTCTAGCTAAGTGTGTGTAAAGTAGACTAGGACTTCACACTGGAAGTTGAGCAAATTACATCTACAACGCCATCATATGGTCCAAAATGCCCAGCAGCATGTTAGTGGCTTCCGAGCCCACGTGCATGGCATAGCAGGTCACTTTATCTGTTGTCATTGCAATATTTCCAAAGCAATAGAAGTAGGCTGTGTATACTGTCCAGACATTCTGTCTGGTTTCTCCAATACAGGAGAGCCAATGCTGCTTGCGAGACAATATTGTCCAGACGTAAATACTGTCGCGCCTATGTTGTTCACATTGGGAAGTACATGACATATTAGAAGCAATGATCTCTTTTTCATTTGAAACAACGTTAATATATATGTGCGTACCGTGTGCACTCGCATAATTAGCGCCCACGCGTAATTTCTGCACTCCCAACTTTATGTACGGTTTACGCAAAAATATTACTTGCATGCTCTCCCCATGACACCCAGTGCCACGTGGCGCAGGCTAGTGTTGTCCTTTTTCAATGCTGAGTGTTCGGTAGCCCAGGCTTCGCCATAGCCGGTCGCATTTTGATTGTTTAATAGCGACATATTGGCGATTCATGGCGGAAGAAACTAGCGCCGACCAATCGTTCAAAATAAAACAAGACGTTTCGGCTCCACTACGGGAGCCTTGTTCACAATGAAACAAGAAGCACGTGGCAACAAATTCGCTGGCTGAGCACGCGGTTTCAACTGGCCATGACGTCAGCTGGGATAGCGCGAAGATAATTGGAAAGGAAAGAAACAAGATGACAAGACTCTATCTGGAATCCCTCCATATCCAGACAACGGCGCACACGCTCAACCGCAACTCAGGCAATCTGCCCCGATTTACACCCGGTGCTTACGTCACATCATGAAACATACTAAACCCGTCTTCATTCCTTTCAAAAATTCATTTCATTGTGAACAAGGCTCCCGTAGTGGAGCCGAAACGTCTTGTTTTATATTGAACGATTGGTCGGCGCTAGTTTCTTCCGCCATGAATTTTCCCGACCAGACGGGTTTCCGTCGAACCCTGGATTTCATTGGCGATTCCTATAAAACAAATTCAACATAGTGTTTGCCGATTGACTGAACCGTGCCGCCACGATAATTTGGACACGTGAATACGAGTCGCTCTTGATACTGGAGTTTAGAGATGCCGCTGACAGCACCAGTGACGACGATTCCGAGTCGCACATCCGCTAATGCTTGAATGTAGCCCACGAATTCATTTGGCTGTTAAGGTACGCGTTCTGTTGAGTGAAAGCTACATTCGTTTTTGTGATACATTTCATTTGATGCATCTCAGATCAGGACGCGTAAAGATTCCTTACGCGATATTCCGAAAGTGTTTGTGAAATTCGCATGTAATTTACGCACCTTTTCGAACTCCTAGATTCATGGAGAAAAGAACGCGAGTTACGTGGTATGCGCGAGTAAGCACGGTATAAGTTATGCATGAGCCAATACGGTATATGCAAAACGTTGGAAGGTAAAGAAAAGCCTTTGTTATCTTTCTACCTCGAGCAGTGGGCACAGGAGCCCGCTGCTCGAGGTAGAAAGATAGCCTACCACAGCAGGGGGGGGCGGAAGGGGGGAGCTGCATGGGCGGCGCTAATCCGTTTTGCTTCGCATACCTGTTTGACATGTTTTCTTGCAGCGAGCTGGGGGTGAGGCAGGCGAAGCGGCTTTCACTCTGCAGAGGTTTTTCGGACGCACAGGTTGTGTCGCACGGGCATCGTGTATCTGCTGAACTTGGCGAGTTTACGAAGTCAGAACACCTGAGTAGTCTACGGACACGGAACTTTCGACCGCAAACTTCTGCATAGTGAAAAAGTGGCAGCCGTGCGCTTCTTTCGACCGGACATTTTAAGTGAACTGAACAGATGAGCCTCGACGTGTTGCTACAGTTCTAAAGGTTTTCCTGAAAGCTTCGTATCGATTTTAGCGATTCGTTTATTTTAGTCATTGTGCGTTCTGTCGTGCCCGCACCATCATTGTGGCATGTGCCGGGTTTATTATAGCATGTATTACTGCGTATTTTCTTTATATTTGTGTATTTGCAAATACACACGTGGTGGGCTTTGTTGTATACGCCACGGCAGATGAAGTAATCGGTTCTAGCAAAGCTGTTTTGGTGTGTGACTTTCATGTTTGTGTTTTTGTCTTGCGTGAAACACGTGTTTTCCCTATGCTCTTTAAAGGTCATTTCTTGTTCCTGGTTTTCGGTTCTTTCGAAGTCGTTGGTTTGTCCCCACATACCCTCCGTTCCGGATACTGCATGCAGAAACATATCACCGTATCCTAACATTCACTTATGCTGTGTTACTTGATGAAGTGTTAAATTTCTACAATTCAGCTGTTTCGTGGAATCGTTTCAGGAACCTTTCAAGCTTCAGCTGCTCCACGTAAACACGTAAACCAAAACGTGTCGCATAGGTATAGGCGTATGTTTTCTTGTGCCTCTTCTTTTTGCTTATGGTGCTTGTGCGTTTAGTTTTCTCGAGGCTGATCATATACAATGGACTTCAAACTTAGAGTGAATATTGATTTGTTGATTTTATCAGAACTTTCTTTTCAATCCCTTCTCATGTCTCTTATACTCACGAATAAAATGTGTCAAAAAGAAGACATTTTGCTTATTTTTGTGTGTGTATGTGTTCGAAAGATACGTTTCGCCATTAACATACGAGTGCATAGACCATTTATGTCTGCTTTATGATATCGTCACAACCACGAATCGTGAACATAACCAAATTCATTTCCCAAGCTGGCAATACATACATGCATACTAAGTACAAAATAAAGCTATTGTTGCTCCCATAATTTACTGGATATTCTTGCTTTTTGCCTAGAGCCAGAGGCCTCGGCAAAACAAATTTAAGTGCATGCATGATAGCCAATAAAAAAGGTGGGGAAAATATAGAATCAGCCAATAAAGGAGGCTGGGAAGAAATGCTGCCTCATCCAACGATGAATGCTGGCAAAAAATGATGGACAGCCATCAATAAAGGCTGGAAAGAACAGTTAGAGCTTCCGTTGTTTATACAAGCTTACCAATATTGAAAATACAAACGATGGACAATATTGGCCAAAGCCATTCTTTCCCAATTTTTTCCAACGTTATACGACTGGTATCCAACATTGGACTAATCTAGACAAAAGTGTAGCATGGGACCCGAAATCCAATGTAGATCCAATATTGTATCCAATGTTTTCCAACGTTGCGCAAAGGTCGGTCCCATGTTGTTGTGCTGCCTGGGTGTATACCTCCCGGTGTCAAAACATTTTTCTTTAAACTGCATTCGGGAACACTTCCCGTTAAAACCTGGTTGAACGCGAAGGGCTGCTTCGTGCCATGGTCCTTGAATTGTCGACTCTGTCCAAGTGCAGAAACAACTGATCACTGTTTTATTGACTGTACGGATGCAATATTTTTTTGAGACATTCTCCAGCGAACTCTTAAAAAGGACATGGACAACACTCCTTACTCAATTCGATTTCTACCGTTCAAAACTATTACCGGTCCTCCCTATGACATGTTCATAGTGCTTGGTTTATACAGCCTATGGAGATCAAGACTGTGTGATCGCCATGCGGAAAACCCACGTTCGACAAGATCATTCTACCGAGAAACTGTAGCCTACGTAAGAAGTGTGCATGCGGCTGAGGAGTCGCCGCCTGAATGGATGCACTTGTTAGACGCATGTGTGTGTTTGCCTGATTTTTGAGTGTGGAGTCGTTCTCATCCTGATCTTTAACTTCAGTTGTCATTTCGATGTAATAAAAAAAATTACAGCATATCCACGGAGTGAATGATGATGAGTGGGCGAAGCTCGGGATGTGCATCGTAGATTGTGCCGAGTTCCGGATTAATTTAGTTAACGCGCATGCTACGAATCCTCACGGTTCAACTATGCACAATGCACAAGTGAAATCTCCCACCGGCACTTCATTGCAAGTCAAGATCCAGTGTGTGTATATATATATATATATATATATATATATATATATATATATATATATGGGTTTTGCCGGTGAACACTTCTCCAACGCGAGCAGTCGGTATTTCTCAATCAAGAAACTCGCTAGGAGACGCTGCCTGCGCCAACGTTGTCTCTCGCGTTTGCCGGGGCAGTGTCGAGTTTGCCGGGGAGCGCGTGGCTCCCGGCGCTCGCGGCGAGGGCGAGCGCCAGGTGCCACGCGCTCGCCCTCGGCGCGTGCGTGCGCTCCAGCAGGCACGCGCCGGTGGCTACCTACTACTAACTACTACTACTACTACTACTACATACATCGGGGACGCACGAAATGGCTGCTAATGGGGAATGAGAGACAGAAGAATTCGGCTTTTAGTTAACGCGCACGCTGCGAATTTTTTATTGTTCAGCAACGCACAGGAGAAATCTCCCACCGGCACCACCTTGGAGGTCAAAGCGTAAGACTGGTTACGCACTACTACGAGTACGACGAGAGACGAACGGGTGCCGCTTTAAGGAACTTCGCCCCTAAAAAAAAGGTGTGGCGCAGTGGTCGCGTGCTGGGTTGGCAATGCGACGGTGCCACGTTCGAATCCTGGTGTCGGAAGATTTTTCGTAGTGCTTTTTTTTTTTCCTTTCGCTCTCGCTTTTTGATGTTTGTATATTATTTAGCATGCATGGCAGGGAAGCACCAAATTTCTTCGCTCTAAAGCGGTTTTGCGTGCCAGTAACCCGCGCCTCCCAGTATCCCGTGGCACGCCAGCGTGCCAGTATACAGCGTCACACTGGACCCATAATCCGGCATGGCGCTGGACGCTGGCTCCCAGTGGCGCTGGGTTTTCCAATAGGGAAAGCAAAAAAAAATTAGGTGACATGTATGTTGCGCTATGCATTGTGCAAAGGTTAGCGTTCGTGGACAACATGCGAGAGCGCCGCAAAAATGTGCGTGCTTCGGCTCCGTAGGTTTCGCTGTGCTGCCACAGAAAGTTGTCTCCAGGTATAATATTTGCGCAGAAAGAACCTTGCCCTTCCGCTGTCTGCTCGCGCGGTTGTGTCGTGGCGAGAAGAAGAGGGATGTTTCAAGCTTTCACCGTGATGTCTGCGCTGATGTTACGGGAGCGTACGAAAGTCACTCGAGCTTAAGGGACGCCGCTAAACGAGCAGACAGAAGACGAGCGCGAACTATCAAGTGTCACAGCTCGACACTTGTAGCACACTAGTTTCCTTCGCTGCTTCGCCCGCCTTTGAAACAGGAGCGCTGTTCAAACTAAGAGTATCCATTGTGACAGCTTATACGCGCTCGTTCGGTGTATATCTGTGCGTTCGTTTCATGAGTGCTTCACTTGATTTTTCGCGCTCATCTTCTGTTTGTTCATTTAGCCGCCTCCCCTAGCTTTGTATGTGTAGCTTTGTGACACACAACGTATAAAGCCCATCGTAGCAGCACGCGCTGCCTGCGGGAGGCGCTCACTTAGCAAGTGCATGTTTGCTACAATTAATATTGCTCCTGAAGCTGCGAGCCTCACTTCGTATAGCATTACAGTTTCTTGCTATCGCATTCATTGCTTCGCCCTTGCGGCGAAACTGTGACTTTTCCTTTCTTCCTTGTCTGTTTCATATGAACATCATCCATTGAAAGCAAATCTGCTTGATTTCGTGAATATTCAATCCGACTTTCCGCATTCTCAGCGATGAGATCGCTTTTCCCCTCTTCACTAGACTTATACGCGCCAATGCCAGCTGCTAATCATGTTGCCATCATAGATGAAACCAGTTGTTGGAAAATCCGGGACTCGCAATTACAGGATGGCTTGGTTGAGGAGCATTGGTTATAATGTGTCGTAAAGAAAAGGAAGAATGATCGCACGAAAGATCAAACACACGTGCTTCAGTTCTTGGATCGCACGGGGACGCACACAGCGTCCGTCAAACCTGCGCACTCTCGCACACACTACCGCACCATTCCACAAACGCGCACACACTCACAAGCCACCCCGCCAACCCTAGGCTGGTCTCAAGCTACTATCCGTTTGTCACGGCACACAGGAAGGGTGGCGCTACTCTGCCGTCCTGATATCTTAACGTCCTCGTTAAGGTAACTGCAGAAAGAGAAGAAACAAACGATTGCTGCTTTACTACATGCAGTCGCGTAGTCTGGTGGGTACTACTCGTTGCCTGTGTGGGCGTGCAAGTGCCTGGGGTTCGTTGTACTTATCCTGGTCCGGTTGGTGCTCGGGGTCTTCTCCGTCGTCGGATTGTTTCTCGCCCTTCTGCTTTTCTCCAATATGAACGCAGTGCAACAGGAGTGCTACTTTGCACTTCTTCAGTGTCCATCTCCAATACTGTTGTAAAACCCAATTCTGCTGGGGTCATCGCAAAAGTTTTTCGGAATTCGTTCAAAATATCCACGAGTTCTGAATGCTGAGAATCTGTCACAGTGGGTCCAATATTCAAGTCACAGCGTCGTATCGGCTGTCGTTCAGTGGCGTCAGGCTTCCCCTTCACTGCTTTCCTTCCCTGCTCAGTGTCGTCCAAGAGAGATAAGCTGGGGGCGTTTCCCACCGCTGCCGCTTCTCACGTCGGCTCCGTAAGTTTTCGGCGCTCACGCCGGTTCTTTAGGCCGTATCCAGATAATTTTCTAACGAGTGGGTAGAGTAAATTGTCAGGATCATTTCGACACTAATATTGTCCCGATACTCTCCTGGGGCGGCCCAGGAGAGCCTTCGGAAGTCTTGACCACGCCGTGCGCCCGACCTAGGCCTACTCAAGCCTAGCTCGAGTGCGGCCTCCCGCTGCTTTATCGCCGCCCGTCTCCCGGCTGCCCACCACCATGGAGTACGTTGAAGGACATGACGCGTCTCCCGAAGACCTATTGGATGGTTCCTGGCAGTCACCAGGCCTTCGCGCCCAAGTAAAACGCCGCGCGGCATTACGCCGCGCCGCTGCCGCCAAAACTACGCCCACCACCATGCCAGCCTCGCCGCCGCCACCTTCGCCGCCATCGAAGCAGACCAGTGCTTCGGCATCTCGGCCCCGCCGTCGCGCGCCGATTCCTCGCCTCCCGGCCGACACCATTCACGTCGTCGGTCGTCCTAAAACTTCCGTCGACCTTAATAAGCTTCAGCCATGGCACTTATACTCCACCTTACTGAAAGCAGCGAACCTGCAAGATCTCCCGCCCGCATCCCGTGACACGGTACGGATCCACCCGGTTAACAATACCTTCACACTGAGCGTCGCCGACTCGGCTCGTGCGCAAGCCTACCTCCGCATCACATCCCTAACGGTGTCCGGCACTACCTTCACTGTGCACCTTTACGCTCCGCCACCGGACGACGCCCTGCGAGGCATTCTATACCATGCATTTGATGACTTCACGGACGAAGCCATCCTCGAAGATCTCCAGGCTAGTAACCCTACTCTTTCTATCGTGGGAGGCCGCCGTATGGGCAAGACTCCTCACATTCTAGTCGCCCTCACCGAACCCAAGGTACCCCGGTGGATTCTCTACCATGGTTTCCACCTTCGCCTTCTTCCTTTCCACAACAAGGTAGAGGCTTGCTTCAATTGCCGCTCGACCGGCCACCGCACCGACGTGTGCCCCAAGCCACGACAGGATGGGTGCCACCGTTGCGGCACTACACATCCCCCGCCTCCTGAGGGCTCGCCGCCCATATGCACACCTTGCTGCATCCTGTGTAACGGGAGTCACTCGACGCACAGCTCTAAATGCAAGCATCGCTATGCACAGCGCCCCCAACGCCGGAAGACTCTCCCAACGGCGAATCGCTCCTCGTCACAACAACCCGCAGACGCTGCGACGACCCCTAAGAATGCAATGGCACGCGGCACTGCGCCGCCACCGAAGTTGCCCCTCCCTCCCGCCAAGACGACTTCAGATTCCCCATCCCCCGCCGTGACGGCGCCCAAAGCAGCCTCTCAGCCCACCCACTCAGCGTGGTCCTCCCCCGGCGCCCCACCAACGCTCCCCTCTCCGCAGGTCGCCGCACTGCAGCAGGAAAACGCCTCTCTACGACAACAACTCGCCGCACAAGGTTCGCTGCTAGAGGCACAAAAGACTGAAATCACGTCCCTCCAAGCCCAGCTGAACACGCTTGAACAGAAGCTCGAGGCAGCCCTCGACCGTTTATCTACTCTTCCCTCACCGACCGCCTCCGCATCGGACATGGATACTCAACCCGCTGATGGGTGCGTTGGCAAGCGCAAGAGGCACACCACGCCTCTTAAGTCTCTACACCTTTCTGAGGAAATCCAAGCAGCCATCAAAATGGCCCAAGCGGATTTTGAGAGGCGGCTAGACAGCCGCTTCAACTCTGTTCACCAGCTCCTAACGACGCAGCACGAGGCTCTAAACTCCTTGCGCACGGACCTTGCTGCTTTCCCCTCGATTACGTCCCTTCAATCACTTCAGGAGACTGTCGATACCCTGCACGCTTTCATGCTTGATAGCGTCCGAACAAAGCCACCCCTTCACACCCGCGCTCCTCACACCGCTCCCGCTGCCCGACCGTCGCAATCGCAAGCCGAGGAGACGTCTTCTGCTGACGCTAATCATGGCTGACCGGTCTACTGTAACTATTTGGCAGTGGAACTGCCGTGGCTTTCGCCCCAAGCGCAGCCATCTTCTCTTACACCTCCAACAACTTGACCCTCCAGATACACCTGACGTCCTCGTGCTCCAGGAAACTAACACCGCTGTTTCCCTGCCGGGCTACATTGCCCACAATCAAGTGGCTCATCATCCCGCACCCCATCCCTTCACGGCCATCCTCACCCGGCGGACGCTCACGGTCAACCTGGTCGATTTACTCTTCCCTGCGATCCACCACATTTTTATCGAAATTCTACCTCAGAAACGGGAAGATCCTTCTCTCTTTATACTGAATGTCTACAAACCCCCCCGGGTCACCGAAGATTCATCTCTGCTCGCCCTACTACGCGCTGCGGCAGTAAGAGCGGCTAAATCCCCTTTCCTGGTTCTCGGCGACTTCAACGTCAAGCACCCGGACTGGGGCTACCCCAAGGCCGATGGCCCGGGCACGAGGCTGTGGCAACTTGCTCATGATCGTCGCCTCACACTGCTCACTGACCCCACGCAACCTACGCGCGTCGGCAACAGCGTGTGCCGCGACACCACCCCAGATCTCAGCTACTGCCGTTACGTCCGCGATGCACGCTGGTCCAACACACATCAATCCCTGGGAAGCGACCACTATGTCCTCACCATGCAAGTCTGCACGTCCCCGTGCAAGCCACGTCCACACATTATCCGTCACACGGACTGGGACGCGTTTCGTGCGCGTCGCCAACACTCCGCCACTCCCGACATCGAGGACCTTTCGCAGTGGACTGACCAGCTTCTGGCGGACCTCGACGGTGTCACGGCCTCGATCCCCACTACGGCAAACCATCCGGCGATTGACTCCCGCCTTGCTCACCTGCAGGCCGCTCTTACAAGCCTCACCAATCGGTGGAATAAGCAACGACACAACCGTCGCCTTCGTCGCCGAATAGCAGCCCTCGACCGGGAAATCGAAGCGCACACCACCACCCTTGCCCGCCAGCAGTGGGAACAGCTGTGCTCAGGACTTTCCAATCAGCTGGGCTGCAAGCAATCGTGGCATCTCCTACGCCATCTCCTCGACCCTACGTCCGCGAAGTCGGTCACCCGGCAGCAACTGCAGCGTGTAATTCAGGCCTATCCCGGGGACACATCATCGCTGATGGCAGACCTGGCTGCCAAATACCTCCAACTCCTGCCCTCTCATGGTCCCTCCCCCCCTCTCGCGTCCTATTCCGGGTCCTCCAACCCCGAACTAGACGCCGACATCACGGAAGCGGAAGTTTATGCGGCGCTTCACAAGCTCCGCACCACCTCTGCGCCTGGCCCAGACCGAGTCCCCAACAAGCTCCTTCGCAATCTCGACGCCCCTTCGGTCGCCGCACTTACTTCTTTCCTCAATGACTGCTGGCGATCCGGCAATATCCCCCAGTCGTGGAAGCATGCGCGCGTAGCTTTCATTCCAAAAGCAGGCAAGAAACTCACGATTGAGAATCTCCGACCTATCTCGCTTACCTCGTGCGTTGGCAAGCTCATGGAACACGTCGTTCTTGCTCGCTTGCAAACGCACGTTGACGCCCACAGCCTCCTTCCCCACACTATGCTCGGCTTCCGCCCGGGCCTCTCAACGCAAGACGTTCTCTTGCAGCTTCACCACGACCTCCTCAGCTCATCCACCTTCTCAGACACGAAGGCTCTCCTCAGCCTCGATCTTCATAAGGCGTTTGACCAGGTCTCTCACTCGGCTATCCTCACTGAACTTGGATCCCTCAACCCCGGCGCTCGAGTCTTCAACTACATCCGCTCCTTCCTTACCGGTCGCACTGCTGAACTTATCATGGGAGATCTTCCGTCTCCCACGTACGCTCTCGGCTCTCGCGGTACACCGCAAGGCGCAGTCTTGTCGCCTTTTCTTTTTAACCTCGCCCTCCGCTCGCTTCCCGGAAAGCTCGACCGCATCCCTGGCCTAAAGCACACCCTGTATGCGGACGACATGACCTTTTGGGTCACGTCAGGCTCCGACGGGCATATTGAGCACACTTTGCAACACGCCACCGACGTTGTCATGGACCATGTGCACGCGGCTGGCCTCACCTGCTCAGCGGCCAAATCAGCCCTCCTTCTCATTCGGCCCCCCGACCGGCGCCGCCTCAAGACACCTCATCCCACCATCATGGTTCACGTCAACTCCACCCCCGTTCCAGTTGTCTCGCATCTCCGTGTGCTGGGGTTGACCTTACAATCCAACAGTCGCAACACTCACACCATCGACCAGCTCTCGCTTTCGGTTCAGCAGACTGCGCGCATGCTAGCTCGTGTTCGAGCACGGCGCGAGGGTATGCGCGAACGCGATCTGCTCCGCCTAATTGACGCCTTCGTCATTTCCCGCCTCACCTACGGCCTGCCTTACACTCAACTTCTTAAATCCGAACGCGACAAGATCGACGTGCTCATCCGTCGCGCATACAAGACTGCCCTCGGTCTTCCCCCTAGCGCGTCAACGGAACGCCTCCTCCGCCTGGGGGTACACAATACCATCGACGAGCTGGTTGAAGCTCACCGTACCGCTCAAGTGCAACGCCTTTGTCGTTCGCGGACTGGTCGCTGGATCCTCTCTTCCATCGGCCATGATACCTCCTCTCATCCGCCGGACCTGGTCTCACTACCACACGCCCTTAGGGCGGTCTTCTACATCAAGCCACTACCCAAGAACATGCTCGCGGGCCACCATGACGCCCGCCGCCAAGCCCGCGTGGCCATGCTTCGAAACAAGTACGCCAACCACCCAGCCGTCGTTTGCGTGGACGCGGCTCGTTACACCTCGCCCGGCGACGCCTTTGCCGTCGTCTGTGCCTCGCCCTCCTCGCCGGTGCCCGCGAAGTCAACAGTCGTAGCCGGTACCGTGCGCACAACCTACGCCGTCGAGGCGGAGGAGGCGGCCATTGCCTTGGCTGCCATATCTACCGAAGCTAGTGTAGTACTCAGCGATTATAAGTCCGCCATTTCGAACTTTGCCCGAGGCCTTGTCTCGCCTATCACCCTGCGGCTTCTTCGCCCGCTCTTGCTGCGGGACGAACCGCGCCACATTGAGTTGGTCTGGGTCCCCGCCCACTCTGGTCACCCCGGCAACGAGTCGGCCCACCACCACGCTCGAGGATTCGTCAACCGAGCGGTGGGCTCCTCGGAGTCGGATGCCCTAGTGCCGGAGCGCCTGGTCACCTACCATGACATCGCCCAGCACTATCGCCTTGAACGGTACGCCTACCCACCCCCTCACGACAGTCTTCCCAAGAGGTCCCAGATCGCCTGGCGCCGACTGCAGACCCGTACCTTTCCGTGCCCTCTTGTGTACTCTTACATCCACCCAGGCGTCATCGATTCACGCTGCTGCCTATGTGGAGGCGTCGCCTCGCTCAACCACATCCTCTGGGCTTGCCCGGAGGATCTCCCGCCCACCGACCTCGTCTCGCCACCCTACACCGAGGAGCAATGGGAGGCCCTTCTCTTCAGCGCAGACCGAGATGTCCAGACACGGATCCTGGCACGAGCTGAAGACATAGTTGAAAAGCACGGCCTGGCAGCATACGTAGCCTGAACCCCCCTTACCCCTAAACCCCTTGATGAATAAAGTTGTCACTCACTCACTCGTCCAAGATAGAACCTTGTGCAGAAACCTTTAGTACCTCTACTGGTGTTGCTCGTCCAAGCAATTGACTCTTTCGTATGAAGGCCTGTCCGCCCCCCACTGGGCGCATAGGAACAGTAGCTTCTCCTAGCGTCATGTCGAGCAGGACATCTTGACCACAATGTCTGTACACGATGGGAGTGGTGATCCTTTTTTCCATGCACAACGTAACCCAGTTTACGGTGTCCCTCTGGAGTACGCATTCCTCCTTGGCTCTCAACTGCAGTCTTTGGAGACTTTCATAAGGCTCCAGGTGAGCAAGCGTACAGTCATTACAACAACAACACCGCAGGGAGCGTCCCATTCTTGCATGCGTGATGTAAGGCGACATCACGTATGCAAAATACGTTTTAACTGTGAATGACCTTCCTACACTGTAAATGAAAATATACCCAGCTGGGAGATCTCGCAGGACAATACTCCCGCTAACCTCCGGTGACATCACCATATACCCGACGCATCGGGATGTGCCGGAGTACGTGCGAGGCCTCGCCGCGGTTTCAATCCGGCGCGTGAAGCACGGAGGGAAACGGGGCGCCTTCCATGATTATCCTCCGGCGAGCAATGACTGGAGCTCGTATTTCCCTCCCGTATCTTCCCGCAAATGCTCCCGTACCAACGCGTGACAGCGCCCGGCCACTCTCATTGGCTGCTGGAGGAGTGACGTCGCAGCCCGACGAGGCCTCTCAAACCTATCTAAACCTTATTCTGAGCGCAACCACACGACACTTCCACACACACACCCACACACCCAGGCATCCACCACGCACAGCACTCAAAGGATGCCTGGGTGTGTGGGTGTGTGTGTGGAAGTGTCGTGTGGTTGCGCTCAGAATAAGGTTTAGATATGTTCTACCAACTAGCCCAACAACAAGTTCTTTTAGACTCTCAAACCTAACATGGCGCCGGGCTTAGCTGCACAGTCGAACCGATGCGATGCTTACGCGAAGTGGCAGGCCTTCGGCCGCGTTAGCACAAAATGAAATCGTTTCGTGCATCTTGTGAATGTTACAAGCAGAGATGAGCACCAAGGGACACTGTGGTCGGCAGCAGCAAAGCGTCGCTGGAACCTACGTCGTGCTAATGTTGTGGAGCGATCGAATGTCAGCCACGGCACAACGACTGCGTCGGTGAGTAAGCCAGTATACATTTTGAAGTGCGTGTGTTAGTTTTGTCAAAATCAAGTAAAGTTTGGTACGATTTAACAAATAGCAATACCGGTAACGTAGAATTGAGTAGTATTAGAAGAATCGGGTCTGTTACAGAAAAATACAGGAGTACGAATTCCGGCCAAATTGCCATTGTTTGAAACATGTGTTTTTAAAACTATATAAATGGGAATAGCTTCTACAAGTTTGCACGTATGAGTGTGAGAGTTTGCGCGTAGAATGTCTGTATGAAGATACATACTATTTCGTAAAACTATGGCCGTAACTATATTCATTACGGTGTTATAAAGATAATAAAATTAAAATGTGTTTTTATGTTATAGGTCATGTATCCATCAATTTAACTTTCTCTACAATATGTATAATAAAGCTGCAATTATAATCACCTGCAATTTATACGTATAATCACCTGCAATTTATTTGCATCTGTCTTGTAAATTGGCCTAACAACAACTAAAATCGATACTATGTTTTATTTAAAGTAAGGAATCGAGCTAAACAATTCCTTTTGTATTGCCTTTGAGAATGCACCTATGCGCTCAGTCTTGTGACGTGTTTAAATAGGGTATGTAGAAGCGGAGATATCGGTCGACCGATTAAAACATTTTGTAAGTAGGCCTTCCTGCAACGTTTACTTCCAGCCGAGAGTGCGGTCATGGTCGTGTGGCCTTGGCTGCGCTGCACGGAACTAGTTTAAATGAGAATGTAGTTACGGGTGCATACACGTTTCTAAGCAAGTGCAGTGACCAGGCAGAGGGAAGAGGGGGCCACGAGGGGGTCAAAGCAAGAAAGGGTTGAACGCCGTCGATGCAGTGCCCGTTGCTTTTCCAGAGGTTTCCTGACGCCGCCACAATCTTCCCTGCATGTAAATATGCGTGACTCCCAAAACAGCACTGCCAAGGCAGTGTCGTCAGTTTTAGTACTCCTGTAGGACAGAATGCATGGGAAAACGAAAAAGAGGGAAGAGTGTAGAACAGTCCCTTTTGCTGGTCGCTCATAAAAGCTTTTGAAGCCTCTTGTGGCCATCGAACAGGGCCGGGTGACTCGAGGAGGCCGTATGGAAAGTGAACTTTCCAGAATATACTTCCGCGATCCACCCCACGTCGAAAACCGCTTTTTATTCCGCTGGTTCGCAGGTAGACACATTTAAAGAGCCGCGACCTTCGCGTAGACCTTTTTTGTCCCGGTGCTCGCGGCTAGATTCCTCCCTCCACGCTGTTGTACCTCGAATCCCCTTGCCAGCACTTGCGCTCCAAATGAGGACTAAGTGCACTGCGTGCATTCCAGGAATGGGTGCGTGCGTCAGCCGTTGACGTATTGCACCGGCAAAGCATCCCCGCTGGTCGACGCTAGCAATGAACGCCGCATATCCCACTGGCGTCACTGCTGGCTCGGGCTGGTCAAACACCCAAAAGTCGTGCACCGCGAGCTGTTCAGGCAGCCTTGGTCCTACCACGATCTCTTCACTGTGCCACGGCTGTGGAGAATGTAAAAATCTTGCAGTCTTCCTTTTTTTTCATCTTTCTCGGCCTGTCGTCCGTCCTAGTCCCTCGCATAGGCGCCTCTTAGAAGCGGTGGGGATACCGACGTTGTTGGGAGGGGGACAAACACTGCAGAAAATGCTACTTAAGCATTTTTCGGAGCCGTGTACGCGACCGCTGGCAAACCATTTTTGTTATTTTATATTTATTCCCTTTACTGGCACGCTGTCTCTCTTCCCCTGCATGAATGTTAGACGGCCTAGAAGGAAGCTTGTCTGTCTTGGGACCACTCTGCCTCGCTGAAAAACCAGTTGAGCAGTGTTCGTGCGCCCGGATGGTTCTGCGTTCGTGACAGCGCGCATGAGCGCGAGTTGCCGGAGCTGCCGGAGAAGTCGTCAAATGCAGAACCAAAAAAAAAAGAAAAACAGAAAAAAGCGAGGGAAAACGAAATGAGGGAAAGCCACCTGACTAGCCGCGAAAGAGAGCGCGATGTCCGTCATGCGAGCGCGTGCGGACGGAGCGAGCGACGTCGGCGGCTGTGCGAAGTGTGTAGTCATGCTTTATTCAGACTGTTTAATTACCTAGTAAATAGTTTTCAACTTTGCTCCTTTTAACTGTGCGTTTTTTAGGGGCGAAGCTCCTTAGGGTTTGGGTCTGTCCGTCCGTTGTAGTAGCACGTTACCTACTATATACTCCGTTTCGCAAGCTGTTTGCAGCGTTGTGGAAGGTACGGGCGCTCTCATCCAATCATGACAGAGCGCACTTCATAAGTGTGTTCCTACGCGGATGTCGCGTCCGTTAATTCGACCGGTGGCCCCGTCTGTATGGAAGTAGATGCACTATAATAACTATCTTTTAATTTTTGTAGCAGATGGCGCTTAACCTTTTGATCTGTTTTGATCTGTTTTGCATATTTACGGACGTGACGACCAGCGTTGCAATGAAACTGGCCCGACCTTCTCTGTTTATCGTCACCCGGTTCGTCTGAGTTCTTGGGGCGTTCGAGTTTTTTTAATTGTTTATGCACCGTGTATAAGAATGTTTACTTCACTCACTGAATCACTTAACGAACGAATGATTGAATCAATCAATCTGAAGCTTTATTTTCACATCGCAGTGTGACTTTCTTGATTCTTTGTGATAATTGCAGACATTTCTGTGTATTCATTTTGGCTGCTCTCACTACGATAGTTCTCAATGATCCTGACCTCTACGCACACATGTAATGATAGACGTGAGCTTGTTACAAGAGCTCACATGTCGTTGTCCTCATCACAACTTAAATCTGAACTGCTCATTGTTTCGTCCTCCAGGGTGATCACGACACCTGCATTGGTGTCAACAACATCATCGATGAAGTGGTCCAGTTTTCTCATTACATCTTCCTGAGCGATAACATGCTCGACATATCTCTTCCACTTCTCAGCGGTTACTTGCTTAATTCCTTGCCAACGTCTTGAAGCTTAAACGTATCGTTTGCCGCTGCTACGAAGCCCTTGACGTCACTCCAAACAAGCTCTATGGGGTTAAGCTGGCAGTGGTAGGGAGGCAGGCGCACAACTAGGTGACTAGCAGCCTCAGCGATGCAGTCCACACGGTATCGGTCCCCGCTTGCGTGTACTTTGTCGACAAGCTTCATGAGCTCCGCCTTCACCATCTCGCTGCTCCACGGAACACCTTTTTCGGAAAGCCAGGCCTGTATGTCCTTTTTTAGGCTACTCATACGCAGCACTTTTTAAATGCGAAGCATTTCTTAGCGAACTTCAACGACTTTGAGCGTATCTATCTATCTATCTATCTATCTATCTATCTATCTATCTATCTATCTATCTATCTATCTATCTATCTATCTACCTATCTATCTATCTATCTATCTATCTATCTATCTATCTATCTATCTATCTAGCCGCCTACGATTTTGTGCTCTCCTGGCCGTTTCGCTAATGGGATGTTTACGAAAATTGCTATGGCACAACATGACTGCATGAAGAGCATAAATGACAAGTCGCAACATCAAAATGATGACATGCATGTCATGAGCGGCATGATTTACATGCCACGGTCTTGGTGCTCTCCTGGCCGTTTCGCTTATGGGATGTATGCGAAAATTGGTATGGCACAACATGACTCCATGAAGAGCATAAATGAGAAGTCGTACCATGAAAATCGGAATATGCATGTCATGAGCGGCATCATTTACATGCCACAGTGTTGGTGCTCTCCTGGCTGTTTCGCTAATGGGATGTATATGAAAATTGGTAAGCCAAAACATGACTGCATGACGAACATGAATCACAGGTCATAACATGAAAATCATGACATGCATGACATGAGCGACATGATTTACATGCCGCGCGTTTCCTTAATGGGATGTACACCAAAACTGCGATGGCACAACACGACTGCATGATTATCATAAATGACAGGTCATAACATGAAAACCACCACGTGCATGTCATGAGCAACATGATTTACATGCCACGGTCCGGGCGCTATACTGCCGTTTCGTTTACTTCATATGTACCAAACTCGGTATAGCGAAAAACAATGCAAATTCATTTTGCGTTCCTGATGCGTGCTTCGCATTTGCTTGATTCCCACGGCACGTGGGATCTGCCAATTTTTCCTGCTTCACAGAATGATAAGGTGTGTTATCCATGACTATAACACTGCCAGGTGGTAGTAGTGGTCCCCGTTCATTTCCTCGTGGTAGTCGCCTAGCTTTTTTTAGCTTGGAATACTTCCGCTGCGCCTTCAACGAAACCATCTTCGCTACCGCAGTGCGTTACAATCAGTCTACCTCCTTTGCCACTGGGGTTTCGAAGACCAGTCGACAAACCAGATCGACTGGCTTCGTACGTAGATTGGACAGTGCCGTCTATCCCCACCCGACTACGCGTATGACCAGCGTTCACCCACGTTTCGTCGGTGAAAAAAATTGCCCTACCCTGGCGTCGCAGCTCCGCTATTTGGCGCAGGTACCGGCGGCGACTCTGGAAAATGTGCGTCGCTTCTATGAGAAGGGCGTTCCGAGAGCGTTTCTTGTACCTGAAGCCAAGCTTTTTCAGCATCCCCTGCATCGTCGTCGTGGATACGGTCGGTAGCGTCTCGTCTTCTTTGAAACGCTGCACCACTTTCGCGATAGTTGGAATTTCGCCTTTCTCATAAAAGCCGTGCACCCCTCTTCGCAAAAAAGCCGTGCACCACTCTTCGTCCAGCTTTTTTGTCCGATCACGGCCTTTCCCACAAGAACGCTTCTTCGGTGGTAGGACTTCGCCGGCGTCTTCCATATCCGTTTTCCACCGATACAGCGTTCGCACGCTCACCTGGGTCAGTTTCGCGGTCCTCTTGATCAGCGCATCCACACTTGCACTGTCCCCGCACTCGACGCGAAGCCCTTCAAAAACATTTAAAGCTATCTGCTTCGTCAGCTTGGGAAAACCGCGCACATTCGAAGGATGGCTCGCTGGTCGCACAGCTTGAGAAACGTCTTCCACAGACACAACCAACTCGGGCGACGCCATGATTCCGAAACGCGGCGCATCACCACCTCATAACAAGCCTCCGCAGAGATGCGTCCATGCGGGCTTTCTCTTTTAATTCCACTAATGATAAAAATACTCTGCATGCTTTGAAAAAGTGAATCCTAACAATATTTTCACTTTGTGTGGGTGTAGCTTGCGAAATATAACTGGATTGCTAAAATATTTCAGGGACTATTTCCTGTGCCCATACAGCCCTGATTGGACGAGAGAGCTCTACCTTTGGCTGCACTGCCAACACCTTGTGAAACAGAGTTATAGGAGCGCGCTACTAGAAGGGCGCGTGTGGGAGCGCGTGCCTCCCGGCGCGCGAGCTCTCTCACTCTTCCATCTGCTGTCCTGTGGGAAAGAGAGAGACAGAGAGAGAGCGAAAGGCGCGCGTTGACTATGGAAACGTTCTTTCTTCGATGAACGCGCTACCAGCTCGCAAAGAAGGAGAACGCGCCCTCACTTTCGAGAGACAAGCTTGACGCAGGCAGCGTCTTCTAGCGAGTTTCTTGACTGAAAAATACCGACTGCTCGCGCTGGAGAACTGTTCACCGGCCACCCATCTTGACTTGCAATGAAGTGCCGGTGGGAGATTTCACTTGTGCGTAGTTGAACCGTAAGGATTCGTAGCGTGCGCGTTAACTAAATTAATCCGGAACTCGGCACGATCTACGATGAACTTCCGAAGCTTCGCCCACTCATCATCATTCACTCCGTGGATATGCTGTGAATTTTTTTTCTTTCGTTTACGGCCATCCTGATAGGTGACAATCGGTGTACGTAAGAATGTGGGAAGAACATACCGTCCTCCCGGTTTATTAAAGACGACAGTCTTTCTTGGGATACTTCATCGCAGAAATTTTGGTCTGTCTGTCTGTCTGTCTGTGTGTGTGGGTTAGCGTGTCTGTCCTGCTGCGAAAGGTGAACCCCTTCCTCAACGACCACCCAGCTTGAACTGGTGGCTACCTCCATACTTCTGAACGCAGTCGGCCAAAAAGCAAATATTACGCATATCTGAGGCGGAACATCAATACGTATGTATTGGACGGTGTGTCCCTTTAGTAGAAAATACATAGATGCGTAATTCTAAAGACCCTAGTGCTTGTTAGGATGCGCAAAAGCGGACGTTTCCTGTACTAGGCAAGCTTCTTGCGTTTGCCGTAACCATGGCCAGATGGCGCCCTTATTCGGGAAAAGAAATGGTTGTAAACGAAAAAGAAATAAAGCTAGAGCTTGGTGGCCCGGCCACCGCCCCGTTATAAAGGGGACGCTCCTAATATCCATCCATCCATTCGTGCCGAACGGAAGGCAGGGAACGGCCGCCCGCCACTCCGGCCGGTCCCTTTCTCTCCTCGCGTCTCTTCGTTTTCCCTCTCGCTTGCGCAACTCCTCGGGGGGAATACAAACACGCGAAACGGGACTCATGTAGTACGGCTGGTAGAAGGCTATCGTCTTTCGACGGCAGTTGCAGCGAAGCACGGAGATACGCGGCCAATTTTTTTCATGGTACGGTGCCATTTTTTGTTTGTATGTCCGAGGAGACGAAAGAAACGACAGGAGGGCGCTGCAAAGAAAAAGAAGCCCACGGCAACCAAGCCCGCCAACGTATTTTGCATCGAGGAGATGGTTTGGGACTCTTTCCTCTCCTCTTCTACACAAGGGCAAGCTTCGACCGCGCTCCCGATCCTTGGCCTACGCGTGTGTTCCGGAGTACGGCCTGTTGCAGACGGCAACTGTTAAGTATGTTTTCGTATTAAATTGTGAACTTTTCATTGTGTTTTATTTTCAAGACAGACATGGCTGTTGTAGTGCAATTCTAATAAAAAATTTTCTCATGCCTCAACATGTTCTACAAGGAAGTTTCGCGCATTCTAGGAACTGTGACCTGTGCATGGCCTATGCATGGCCTATGCATATGCGACTCTAAGTTATAAACGCAACTTGTTCATTTCTTGTTGTTTTGTCGTGTATTACACATTTACTTCCGCCGTTTAAGTGTTTGGAACGGAGTTTACTTTGTTATCAGTTTCTCTTCACTCTTTGTATAAGGTTTCAGGAATGTTTCTTGCGCAGTCAGGAAGTGCGAAGTTGAGTAAGAAGGAAATGTCTATTTCCGCTTTCGGCTCGTTATGTAGCAATCAAGGGCGGCTTATGTCGTGGTATAAGCTAATCTGAAGCTGCTGCTTGCCAGCAGCGCAAAGTTGCTTTTCTCGTGTAGTGGTCGATAGCGACCCTGGTTGCCCTTTCTTTGCACATTTAGCCATTATCTAAATAAAGCAAAGGTGTACTGTGATACTTTTATTGCTGCGAAATTTTAGATTGCGGAGTGTTAATTTGTATACGTGCTTTAAATCTCCTTGTTGTATTTGTGTGCCATGCGTATGCAAGATAGAGTACTCTCTTACGAGCTGAGCACCATACATATTTCTCTTTTCGGTTGCCCCGATACATACAGGGTGCTCCACCTAAGTGTAACAAGGTTTTCGGAAATGATGGAGCGTCTTAGTAATTTGCAACAAACTCACACATATGAGATGCGAAGCAGCTCTTTGGCTAGCCTGTGTAACGCTGTCTTGTGCGTCCGTACGGCGAAGGCGAGGGAAACGCGCTCCCCTCGCCGCAGGTGTTGGAGCGGTGTCAAGTAGGTCACGCCGTAGCTGCGCGTGGACGTCACGCTCCCCTCGGAGTGCGCGCTGACGTCACTCTCCCTCGCCTGCCGCGCGCTCGCCGCAGCGCCCGCAGCCGTTCGATGAATGCTTTACTAGCTCGCAAGGAACGAGAACGCGCCCTCGCCAGCGAGAGACAACCCTGACGCAGGCAGTGTCTGCTAGCGTCGAATCGATTCAAACGCGACACCTAGTCAAACTGATGCAAACGCGATGTGCACCCCCCGTGCTGCTTCGCATCGCCTCATGGTCCCCTTTAGCGGGAGATGGTGTAATTTTTTGAGGATCAAGTGCACTGGTGTTAAGATATTTTTTCGGTTTCCAAAATGAATGAATTGGTCTAAACTAATGAGGTAGCTTGTTTAATTATTCGCTTCAGCAAGAAATTGTCGCGGAGAAATTTGTAGATCAAATTTAAAAGTGACCATTTGAAGTGTTTTCAACTCAATGCCAATGATGGGTACGCTTGTATGTGCCGTCACAGAAAGCGGCGATATAAAAAAATAACCGCGTGATAGCGCCACTAATTCAGGGCTTCCAGACAGCCGATCAGAGAACAACGTCCGCTTGTCTCTGCAGCGCTGTCCGAGACATGCTTGATATTTGCGGTGGCCACAAGATGTGTGTTTGTGCGTGCGCGGGCTTGATTCGACGAATCGAAGAGAATATCTTTATGCAGCCTACATTCCCATGTTCCCACATTTAATAAAAGACATCATTATGCAACGTCAGCACGGAGCGCAACGCACTTTTGTCGCCACTCGCAGTGTGCGTCTGATTGCTACAGCGCTGGAGGTACAAGCGCATGTAAATTTTTTTGCACCCAGTTAGTGGCGCTGTCACGTTTTTACTTTTACATGTTGTGTGCTTTATTTAACGGTACATATCAAAAGACCCATCAATGCTGCTTCAGAGAATTTTTTTTATCTACAGCTTTCGCATTGACATTGTGAACGAATTCGGCACACGCAAATATGAACCTGTTGTATGGACAATTTCTTGCTGAAGCGAGCAAAAAAGAGTCCATTAATTAGCTTATTCTAATTAATTGATCGTGAAGAATGAAAGAAACTCGTAGCACTGGGCGACTTGATCCTTTAAACGGCCGCGTTTGTTGCAACTCGCTACCACGTTCCGTCATTTCTAAAAACTAACATTAAGTTTAAGAAATTACATCAGATTTAAGTGGGACAACCGGTATATGAGTTTTTATTTCGCTATTGCTAAAAGTCTACTATTGTTTTAATGTGTGCACAGAAAATATATCGCACAGCCAGCCGGTGTTGTGTTTTATAAAAGGAGTTTCATGACAGCAGCTCCAGTGGGATGAACAGGCAGAAGTAAGACATGAAGTATACACTTGTCAGCATTTACAGTACTACGTAAGCGTGAAATTCGGGCTAAAGGCAGCTAGCATAATTTTATTCTACCTTTATCCAGCCCTTTTAACTGTTAAATCAAGCAGCTTGCTCTGTTAGCTTGGTGATTTGTCGACCGCAAGTAGAAAGGCGTTGGCCAAAACGCAGTAACACGCAGGTTGTGCCAGTTAATACTTATGAAAGGGTTTATAAAAACTCACGAGTCCACTTCAAGTACGCAACCATATTGGTATTGTTGAATGTTGTCTTGACCATCTCAGGCTGTTCTTTCCATAAAATGAGGTAATTAACATTATAGCTATCCAACTTTTAAACAGTTGCATTAAATGCAAATTGCTCAATTGGGAATTTAACAGCATGTAAATTAGTGTCCTGATAATGTACATTCATGATAATAGGTTCAGTGGCTTTAGGTTTTGGGGCTCTTATAACGTCTGGGAAATTTTAAAAAAGTACCACGTGACGAAGCGTTTCCAAGCCTTGTCATCAGCGCTCTCAAACATGCTACAACGGGGTGATCGGTGATTCACGAAGACAGACAGCACTGAACACGCCGCAAGAATTTTGATAAGACGTGGCAACACTTTACGCCCTCTCGGTTTCTTGATGCATACGGTCTATGTGCATCATCGATTGCTTGTGGGTATATGTTCGAAGGCGCTGATGTCACTGCACGCAAGTGCCCATTCACGTCGTATATTCGAACCTTGCGCACTTTCTTAAAGGGGTCCTACAACATTTTTAATGGCAAAGCTTTTTTAGCAAATCGTCCCTTGTCTGGCGAACCAAAAAACTATCATTATCTTTAGTTCATGTCCCCAAGAAAGTGGGCGAACTATGCAATGCCGAATGCACAGTGTTGATGATGATGATGTCCCCGAACACTTAAGACGCTACCACACGCGCGCTTCTTTCTTTACTTGCGCACATGGCCTAAGCCCACTACCCGCAAAACCGCGGCTGGCGGCCGCAAGCAGGAGAAAAAGAAGACAAATCCTGTGTGCTTTGATTTGCCTGGCGCACAGCGTCTCGCGAAGCTCTGCGTTTGTGCATTGCTTCGCACCGCGAGAGCACGCGTCCTCTCATGGCGCGAGGCTACCCTATTGGACAAAACAGTGGCACTGGGACAGTGCCACCCGAGTATCGGACCGGTGTGGCACTGCACACTTGGTACACTGCACACTGGGTACACTTCAACTGCGCATTGGCACACTGGGCGACACTGCGCACAGTGCACACTGTGAGAAACTAGGCACACTGCACACTGGGAGTACTGCGCACACCGCACACTGGGAGAGACTGCACACACTGCACACTGGGAGTAACTGCGCACATTGCACAGTGGGAGTAACTGCGCACACTGCACACTGGGAGACACTGCGCACACTGCGCAATGGCCACCGGGTGGCACCGGCCACACTGCGCACGGGCCCATTGGGCAACACTGTGTACATGGGCCAACCAGATTCACAGAAACAGTGCAGCAACATATTGCACATATTGTGAACGTGCCTTGTAGTGACCATGCAATGCGAGGCATAAAAATATAGTTTATTTGAGAGAACTTAAACTAGGAAGAAATCAATGATTCATGTTGAATTATGGGCAGACGGCCTGACTCATCGGCCTAATCTGCCCACCTCAGCCAATATATCCTGCAGTGCTGGCCATGAGCGAGCCTTTTTGATGGCTCCACATCGCTTGGGCACTCCAACACCACCTTCTGGATGACATCTGCAAGGGGCAAGTTGAAGATCCCAACCAGATTAAATTAATTTGAGAATTGTCATACTCTATGCAGTTAATCAATTTCAGTAATTCACATTCAATTCACTTTATTTTTTAGTTAGTTTGATATAGAACATAATTAGACAACAGCATCTTCTATACATTTAATCAATTCAAGTAACTCGTATTGAGGTCACTTTATTTATTTCACATTCAATTCACTTTATTTTTTAGTTAATTTGATAGCAAACATAATTAGACAACTGCATATTCTATACATTTAATCGATTCCATTAACTCATATTGAAGTCACTTCATTTCTTAGTTAATTTGATCTGGAACAAATTTCCTAGCCGCCACACAATTTGTTCAGAACAAACTTTGCCCATTGCTTTTCTCAAGGTAGCAGTTACCAGACATTTAAAGCTTTTAGTCATCTACTAAATGCCGAACCCCAAATTAGAGTGCAGCAATAAGTAAAACAGTAGCAGCGTTCCAGTCCACTTGGGTTACATTAAATGAGGTTAACTTACATCAGATCTCCCATTCACAATGCATACTTTCACTGACCCTAAAATTCTGTCAAAGCATGATTCACAATGAATTATTGCAGCATTTAAGTAGTAATAACACCAAAAATTTAGTTCGAGAAATTGTCGATTGATGCGATCCAACATGTCAAAGTCACCGCAATATGGTAAGCATGACACGCCATGTCACCTTTTCAGCTAGGAGTAAGCAGTTATACTAAGCGTTTACACTGTTATCGAGAATTTCAAAATTTCATCCGCTAGCTGCGTGCTGCTGCAACATTATCACGAGCTGTGCTGTGACGAAATAGCAAAACAAAAATTACAATGTTTCCACCCAGCTTAGTATCAAATTAGTGTTCATGTGAGCGCATCATGAATTATGGGATTGCATATACAGTAAAGCTTGCAGGTTGTTACTATCGCTACATGTCACATCTTCAAGGTGCTGAAGATGTGGCTATGCAAGTGAATTTATAACTTCTTTCATTGTAAGCCATTTCAAATATCAGTTACACTTTGAAACTCAGTTTTTTTTACTATTCCAAGAAATGTGCATAAAGCATACTCAGTATGGTGTCTGCCTTCTCGGGAGTGGCCTGCTTTTTGGCCACACTATCCGCATGGTGTCGGGATGGCTAGCCAGTGAGGCTCCTTGCCTGCATTTCAGCAGGAGTCCAGAAGTATCAGGCAATCTCCCTGGCCACTTTAGTGGTGTTCTTGTTCGCATTATGAAGTTGAGTTTCTCACACATCATTAGTATGCCGGATCCGCACGGACCAGGAAAAAAGAATGCCAAAGTGCATTGAGTCACAGCGGCAAGTAAGCAAGCCCACAGCTGCACTTTCACAGTTATATTTGTAGCTACCCTCAAACTAGCTGCTCAACACTTCTCACAATGAGACAGTCGCAATTTATTATTCAAGTGCATGCATATCTTTGCTGCTGCCCAGAAAATGTTGCCACTATGCAATACATTCACGACAGTGACAAAAACAAAACAGAGCTGAGAGAGATAATGCACACAGCTGCACCGAATTTCAAATATATTATTGTGTGAAGCTGCCATGAAACCTCTTTTTATTCATTTAGAAGATATAATCGCGGTAGTGAAGGCAAAGTTTCTTATAGTCCCATCACAAATTCTGAAGCAGTCACCTCTTTTCTGGCTCATCATTGTATCAGCAATAGTGCCGATTAAGGCAGCACACTCATGTCTTCATGAATCAATTGGTATAAGTTAACAGCACGCACACCCATTATGAGCCAAGCAGCCAGCATACAATCCGCCTTTTATGACACGTTCTGGGTCTGCTGCGTGGTGGCCACGCGATGGTGCACACCTCTCTAGCCTAACCATGGCGAGGACAGCCACTGCGTTGTCTGCCTGCAGAGTCATGTTCCGACAGGCACTGTACTTGCTACAAGGTAGGGATTACTTTTAAAAAGGAGTGTTGAAAAATATTTGCATTGTAGAGTCGCCGGACCGATAATTCGGACATGCTTGGTAATTTCGACAGCCACGTGGTGCCAACAGTGTCCCCGTAGACTTAATGTGTTAGGACGGCCGATATTTCGGACGGTTCCTAGCGCTAAATTCGATAATTCGGACTCCGCTCATGGATGTCGAGCACACTGAATGGGCTACCATTATTTCCTCAGGCGCACCAGCGAGAGAAAGTGCGGCCTTGGAGATGCCATACAAAACCATAATCTCTGACGCTTAGTTTTGGTCGCGACACACGAATTTTAGAGGCAAGTCACACCGTCATTGCGATCACCGCATCCTGTCTCGGCATCTCATGCGTGGTTTGCGATTATATGTAAGGCTGGTCGTGTCAGGTCTGCGATTGCTTGATAGCGCTTTCACGTTGGGTCTTCAGTACTTGTTTATTTATTTTGCATTCCAAGACTTCTTTCTCGTGGCGTGAAGCAACAGGTCACGTCTAATGTGGTACGAACGATGGCCTCGCAGTCTGTGCCGACGAGCATGCCAACGAAAACGAAGCATGCTAGTCGGCGCTGACAATGTCGCATACCTGCTGACCCCTTGAAAACAGTGCAAGCAGATGTAATCAGCAACTGTTTCCATCGCACTGGATTTAATTTTGCTGATTGCAAATGAGGCTGACTTTGCAACATAAGAGCCTGAACTGCCACTGATGACGAGCCTATTGTTGACGACATTGTTGACGACCTTGAGGGTACGATGTGGCGATTCCTGCCACCATTACGTTTGAAGAAATTGTCAACATCGTGGCGAGGTGTTGTTGTGTACTGAATGGGATGATTATGAAATAATTGCACAAGTTCTATAGATGTCACAGAGTGACCCAGACTCAGAAATGTGCCGTGAGCTACGGAGCTATGACATGTGGATCTGACCAGTGTTTGCTGCCCTCGTACCATCGTAAACTGCCAGAAATACACGCGAACTTGGTCCCATGTAAGCGCAAATGCGTGCAGCAACAGATCCACCACTTCTTCCTAGCCCAGAGTCTTTAAAACGCAAATAAAATTGTCTTTTCTTTATGCATTTGCTTTTTCGACGTTAGATAATACGCACGCTTTTATGATCACCATGGAGTCCAAATTATCGGTCATCGACTATATTTTGACTTTAACCTCTTCTTTTCAAGTTTGTGCATGGCAGAAAGAAGTGGGAGTCATTATATAACAAACAAGCAGGCAGAGAATATTCAGAAGTGATCAACATGAAATCTGCGCAACAAGATGGCAGTCAAGCGCAACATCAGAATAAGAAATCCTGTACTACAAACCATCTATGTCTTTATCGTTGTTCTCTTCTTAACCAGGAAGAGAATGTTAGCGGCACAAAAAATACTCAACCGGAAGCTTCGTTCAACACAATTTTGCGCACTGTTCCAACCTCGTTTCTTCAGTGCTTTTTGCTTCCTTAGCTGCTTTTGCTTTTCTGGAGCTACGAGGACATCTTCCCACTCTCCCATAGTACAGGACATACTAGTACTCCATTCTAGTACATTACAAACACACACAGCTGTTGCTTTCGGTTGTTTTGTTTTGCTGTGGCTCTTTGTGATTTCTCTTTTTAATGTTGTTACACAGAAGAGCCTTCCCTAGGCACACAGCGAGCACACATGCTTCAGTCAGTGAAACACAACAGAAAGAATAAAGGACAAGACAACTGGCTTGCAGGGAGACCAACAACTTTACCTCCAAAAAGCTAGGAAGATTCATCAATGTGTGTACAATGGCTCACATTAGGAGAAGAAAGCAGAGAATGGCTGTGTTTATGGGTGATGCAGGTTGGAAGTCGATGAAGGAGTGAGCTCAGTGCAGAAGCCAGAGGCATAAAGCAACAAACAAAAGGGAAGAGTGTAAGGAACATGCCAACTTCCTCTTCTGTGGATCTTAATAGCTCAGTTCGTGAGTGCAAGTAGCGCCTCTATTCATTCAGCACATGCATGCGTCGTGCCGTATGTGCCAATTCAGCTCTTCTTTTTTATAAGTCCTTTTCTCAGAATTGGGTGTCACCAGAAATCACCAAAGAGTGCCCACGGCTAGAGGGGCTACAAGCAGTTCCGACCTCTACACCACGGCATTCTATGAAAGGGGGGAGTGCTCTTTTCATGGCAGTCAGCAGCCATGGCTGATGGCTCCACAAGACAAGAAGTTACAAACATGGAACGTCAGAAACTAATGAACTAATGGTATCGGGATGAAAGGTGAGAAAAAAAATATAATAGAAAAGAGGAAGTAAGCATCCTGCTAATAGCTGCCACAGACGCCCTTGCGTATCTTGACGCTTCGGATCAAGGCTGTAAAGTGCTGCATCTCAGCGACGAAAAATGGAATAAAACCGCACTTTTTTCGCCATGGTGAACACAGGACTTACAGCTGTAAGTCACACATGATGTTCACATGGCAATGTTCAAGATTTTCACCATGTGCAGCAGTGAGGCAAATGCACTTGCCAAACCACTGGTGCACTAAGTAGTAAAGGCTATGGTCTGCTGATTCCAGCGGGTGTGTCGTCTTCCGAACGTTTTCGGTACTTTTAATTAAAGGTAGTGGTTCCAGAGATGCCCTCACTTCATTATTATCATGTATTGAATAACTTTCTGTTAGCAAGCCTGATAAGCTTTAATATTCTTATCTTAGTCAGCATTCCAATGAAACTTTACGACCTCTCCATGTGTTTGGAGCAAGGAGCTATGTGCCCTTGAAAATACTTCACTGAGGGATCACGTGTTCATGCATCTAAACCGGAATACGCAGCCCCTGCCTACCCTGCTCAGAGCGTGGCTGTGTGAGACAACCTGTGCTGTGCGCTCAGCTGCACAAAACCGTGAAGTGTCACAAAGGTGGGAGTAGAACTGAGATGTTGCAGGAGAATGAAAGGATGATGTGAGTGAGACCTCGACATGTTCCATAAGTCGTCTGATGATGACCTAGAGTCACAGGTGCCATCAACAGCATTACAGCCACTTTTATTTGCAAGACATCTGCACACACGCAAAAAGCACGCATCCTCTATGTACATGGTATGAATTACCCCGAAACACTTTTCTGGTACTTACATATTCCTCGACTTTCTGAAACAGCTGTAGGATGATGTGTCCCTGCCGACTGCTGCACAGCATCTACAGATTTAAAAGGAATGCTTTTTTATAATTCTAGCGATGTTCATTCAAAATACGAAAACAGAAAATGGTCTTTTTAATGGCATGCCAGTAAATTCACCATTCAGTACTACTAGAAAAACAATGTAATATCTTGCTCAAATCAAGTTCTACAAATAAGCTTACTCCTACTAACTCTGGCTAAAATGCCCACGTGAATCTCATTCAAATGCACAAAAGATCTGTCGTTTCATATCCTTTCTTTTCTGTGTTCATAAACCAGTTACTTTGAATTTATGCGTTGTATTTTTCAATTGAGAAATCCTATGGATTTCCTTGTAGCCTTGTGCTACAAACGGGTGGATGCTAATTTTTCCTTTCATAAAACATTACTCCACCTTGCGGGTTTCCGCAGAACTCATTTGCCATATAATCACGCCCACGTGCTTATAATCACGCCCTCCCGCGATCAATCGGTAGCCTTCTGGTTAGCTCAAATGGTAGAGCGATCGCCCCGGACAGGCATTGGTCCCGGGTTCGATCCCCGGACCAGGACGAGTTTTTCGACAACTAGGAAGCTTTCATTTCTGAGAAATTCGTATGAATTTCCTTGTAGCCTTGTGCTACAAACGAGTGGATGCTAATTTTCCATTTCATAAAATATATTTAGCGTTGTAGCGCGCCTAGCTGCCTCCAGCTACATTGCGTGCTTGGCCGCAGTACGTTGCCAAAGCGTGAGTGAGAACGTCGCGAGGCACCTGCGTGCGCGTCGCTCGCCGACTTGTTTAGGAGTGCGCTTGATGCTGTACAAGTGTCAGGAAGGTGATAAGCCCTGGTGACGACAGCTCGGCTGAACACGCGCCGCTGGATTAGAACACGCGCCGCAGAAATCTATACTCTAGGGTTTTAGAGCCCGGTCACAAAAAATACGAATTTGCGCTAGTTTGGCGTTAGTGCAGGCCACGTTTCTCTCCATATCCTCGAGCTCATCGCCATGTAAGACACAGCGCCCCGAACTTCACTAAATGATTATGCTAAATGATTAGGTCGCGCTAGAAATCTAGCGCGACCTAATGGACCTCAATAACGTTTTTCCACCCATCCATCCATCCATGGCTAACTCTGACCACAGCATCGTGTGATTCGATCCCGTTCTGAGCAAGGACGTAGTAAGGTCATCGTCTAAGGACACAGCAAAGCACTTGATTGGCCGGCTTACCCCCGTATTCACAGACGCACCTTCACTCAACGCTCCTCCTCGACTTCACCGAGTCGAGGCGCAGCGCCTTGCTCCTCTCAAGGAGCCGCTGGGTTTCAAGAACGCCACTCGAGCGCTCCTCCGCCAAGAGGCTGCTCGAGAAACATTCCTTTACTTGAGTTACTACAAGTACGAGAATTTTCGGTTGAAATGCTAGCCAACTATATAAAAATTATCGCCTAATGTTAAATATATGTTGTATTGGAAGTTATAAGTGAAATTTGAAACATTATGAGCTAGTTTCGACAGCAGGCGATGCTACGTTTATCCAAGCTTTATCCAAGCCACGCCAGAGCCGAATCCGCTGGGATAGCATGCCCGGACAGGTCCAGATGTGCGACTGTTCGCGTGTTGTGTGCGTGCGCCAGATTTCATTTTGATGTTCCGTGGTGCGCTGTGTAAGCTGCTTGTTCCATCTTGGCGTCCTACTTGCCGTGACAGACGGCGACATGAGCACGGCGACAGCGTCACGCGCGACGGCGGTAAGACGGCCTCACGGCGGTTCGTTAACACGCGCAAAGAGCGCGAATTACTGCGTAATTTGGTGACGCGCCACAGATCGGTAATTGAAAACCGAAAAACCCACAACGTGTCCAAGCGCGCTAAGGACAGTGCCGGGGAGAAACGGATGTGGTGCACTTATACAGATGTGGGTGCAGTCTATGCACCCTGTCACCCCGGGGAACTTGGCAATTCGGTGGAATTCCACCATCGTCTTACGGAACCCGTCATCGGTGTCGGGGAACTTCACGACGGCTGGGAACAAATGCTTCGCGACCACCCGCGACACACGTTCGATGATGCGGCTCATTGTCGGCTGAGACACATTCACCAGGTCGCCGCCACTGCTTTAAACGTGCCTTCTCCATAAAAGCGCAGCGCAATCAGAAGCTGCATCATTGGTGGAAGAGGGTGGCCACTGTTGCTCCAGCTCTCCTCAAGGGGCAAGCAGTCAAGCAGCTTCTTCACGCTGCACTTCGTGAAGCGATTGCGCGCCAGAAATTCGCTGTCGCTGTAGTGCTCCATTGGATTTATCCGGTCCCTCAACCGTCGTCGTGGTATTTCTACGCAATTTTCTACGTCGTCAAACACCTCGTCGGCGCGGAGCGCATAGTCGACAAACGAAGCGAAATCCGCCATGATACTTCCCTCAAGGAAAGGTTCAAGGTAGCTCTGTCCCTACCTCAACTGTCTCAAGTAAAACGCTCGAGATTTCCTCCAGTCGAGGAGCGCTTCGAGTGGAGGGCGATATGTGAATTGGAAAACGGCCCTCAAGAAGCGTTTCGAGCGAAGGGTTGAGTCGAGGACCGTTTATGAATACGGGGGTTAGAATCCCAATATTTAGCCGAACTATGAGGCGGCGCCACCACTACGTTCGGTACTGCCTCCAAAAGGGCTGCTATCTCTGCGGTTGTTCACCTAGTCTTGGTGGTAGAAATAGAAGCGCTTAATCATCTTTAAATTTGGTGTTGCGATGAGACCACTTCAAGTATTTACTAGCGCCGACCCATCCGTAGAGTTGCACGGAGGCGGCGTATTCTTCTCATATACGAGGAATCCTTATGTACTACTAACGCCCCCAGACAGCAACTTTGATGACGTGGTATTTTGTTTGTTCCGAATGGAAATATAGTGATTGCATGTCACTATGGAATTAAGAAGAAAAGAGGAGTCTGGTCTCAACCGCCGATTCCTGAATACAAAAGGAAGAGGTATCCCTGCCTTCCCTGTTCTGGAAACTGACCCGATAAATGTTTTGAAGGTAGTGTATTCTACTTGCTTTTTTATTCATTCGTCATATAACTCCCCATAATTAAGTTATTAACGCTCATGAATTTGTGAGGTCCCATGTATATATTCCTGATTGAGTGGATGCGACTATTCTCAGGTCTGTCATCATCATCGTCGTTTAGAAAAAGAATGCATGTTCCGCTCAGGGAGAAGAAGAAGAAGAAGAGCAGCAATCCGGTCACTGCAGGCCCCTCTTAGTCTCCTTAAAGCTTCATCAGTCTCCAGCCGTGTCGTCGCCTTCGACTCCCGAAATCGCTCTCCGAAGTACTTCGGCGTTGGAGCTCGAGTTTCGTCAGGTGGGTGTCGCATCTCAGTGGACAAAAGTCATGGCGCCTTTACTGCAAAGCTGCCGCCAGTTTTAACTGCGTGCACATATCAAAATCAAAAGAAATCATTTTTAGGACCAGAGGTAGACAGGTATCTCCATGCAACGAACTACTGCTTGACAATGTACCCATTGAGACTGTTAGAGAACGTAAGGTACTTGGTGTCGTTTTCAATGCTGTACTGAATTGGACATCCCATGTTGACATGTTGTCAAAATCATTGATATCAGCAACAGGTGCCTTTTCACGATGTCGCCATTTCTTTACGGAAAACGTGAAATTACAAATTTATCAGGCACTATTTGCGTCACATATTAACTACTGCAGGCTTGTGTGGTGCACCGCTACAAAGACTGCCATACAAAAACATCGTGTTGTTCAGAAACGTGCACTTTGAATTATAGCCAACGTTCCGTATCTCCATACAACATTACGCCTTTTCACCAAATTTAACGTAATCAGAGTTACTGAGGTGTATCACTTTCGTTCGCTGCATTCATACTTATTTTTCTCCAAAACGTTCTCACTTCTGAAATCGCTGTCAGGACTACAACGGCACTTAAGTGAACCACGCACCCGTAGCCAGGACAAATGGCTTGTCCCGAAAAGGCGTTCTAATTACCTAATGCAGTCACCAGTCTACAATGCCCCTTCTCTTTTCAATAAATATGAAAACGAAGGTATTGACGTTCATGCCTTAACCCGGAAAGAAATGGGACGGCGTTTTTTTGTTTTCCAATGATCCATGACGCCTGTGTGTGAAAAAAAGTGCGCAGACCTAATAAACTGTTGTTAGAGTACCGCTATCTTTCTTGGTATACTTATGGTAATTACTCTAGTTTTGATTGTCACATGAAGTTGAGTTGTTTTTCTGCTTTCTACTTTTTAATAACTCTGTAAAATGACCACTGATGTGCACAAACTGATATCTAATATGTTTGGGTTAATACAGCCCATGTACGCTTATATACTTTATTTTGTTGTACGCTGTCTGTAGTGCTGTCATATAGGGCCTCCAGGCACTTTCAAGCTGTTTACACAGCTTTTCGCCTGAAGGACCCCCAGCAAATAGCAACAAAATGTTGGAAATAAAGATTTGATTGGTTCATTGATAACACAGCACTGGGCCAGATAAACGATGCCCGACTAAAGCATATGGCCATTAAAAGAACCATGGCAAACTGAATATTTAGCAGCGCGAAGTGAGTACTCTGTTACAATAGCTACATGATACTCTCAGCGAGAGTGTAAATATTTTGATGGAATCTTTGTGATAATCAATTTTATTGGGTGATAACATGGTGAGACCTCTCGGCAAAGTGCTGTGGTAGGCTGCTGGCACTCTGTTAGTTCGCGCGGACGAGTGAACGGTATGCAGACATGGACTCTCTACATTTGCATTCGGCACAAAAAAAAAGTGCCATGTCCCTGAAATGGCTCTTTGGGCTCCTTAGTACGACACCGCTAATTCTGACATAGCCGATTCTGAGAAAGGAAGTAGTTTAGGTGCCGGTTTCGTGACATACCGGGCTCTACGTCAGCACTCCTGAAATCTGTTTGCGTCGATACTACCTCACGAGGTAACGTACTTGCCATTCATGTCTTCAACGTTGCACCATAAGTAAGATTAAAACTACCCCTAGTTGTACAATAACCAGTATATTACGTCGGAGTCGTGGGACATGTGAAATTATATGTCGTAGCTGTGCTGACATATGACGTTGACCGCGCTATGAAATGAAACGAAAGGACTCCCTATCGCCCTATAAAGATAAAAATCTTTAGCTTGATTTATATTAAGGTGGAACCACAGGTGGTGTAAATTTCCGACGCCCTCCACTATTTCGTCTCTCATAATTATAGCGCAGTTTGGGGATGTAAAACCCGAAAAATCAATCAAATGAGCTCCGTGCTTTGATGCGCAGTTCGCCATGACCACGTGTTTTTCACGTTTGTGTGCAGCAACACGCTGTGTCGAGCTTACCAAAACAACTAGTTTATTTTTCGTGCAATTCACGCCTTTCTACGCATTCATAAAAGTATGGAGTTAAATCTCTGCAAAGTAAACGGAAGTGCCGTAATCTTTCATGTCACTTAAGCATGTTAGCGTAGGTGCGTAACACGTTACAATTAGTAATGAAGCATCTTTCATGTGAAAATACACGGCGCTAATGGAGTTTCCAGTACGCAGTGTCATTTCGTTTCACGCATTCTACAGTGTAGTATCCGCATTAGGATGTTATCCATGTACACATATGCTTCCAGGGCGCTAAATCAACATACAGAAGAGAGGGACACACACACACACACACACACACACACACACACACACACACACACACACACACACACACACACACACACACACACACACAAAGCGCTTTGTGTGTGTCTGTGTGTGTCCCTCTCTTCTGTATGTTGATTTAGCGCCCTGGAAGCATATGCACTATTATGAACCAACTAGCCCAAAAAGAAGTTTTATTAATCCATGTACACACTTTCCGATGAATTGCTATTTCACGATATTATGACTTGTACAGTATAAGCCATTTGATGCTAGATTATTGCGAATGAGTTTGCTGTTACGTCCTTGTCGCTTTGCTTGTGTGACGACCGAAGGATTTTTCGCCAAGTTCTGCCAAGGCTTAGTTTTTCCGGAGTGAATATCTCACATTGACTGTGTCCTCACCTGATACACTCTATAATTATCATCATCATCAGCAGCAGCAGCAGTAGCAGCAGCAGCAGTAGCAGCAGCAGCAGCAGCAGCAGCAGCAGCAGCAGCAGCAGCAGCAGCAGCAGCCGCAGCAGCCTGTTTTTAAGTTCACTATAGTACGAAGGCCTCTCCAAACGATTTCCGTTTTGCTCTATGTGAGCGAGATGGTTCCATTTTCTGCCCGCGTATTTATTAATTTCCTCGCACCATCTAACCTTTTGCCTATCTTTGTTCTCGGTTTATATTCAACTTTAAATATGATGAGTGCACAGCTAGTTCGACGAAAACAAAGCGTCCTACGTGACGCCGTCATACCCAATGCGTTCGCATCGCTGGCATTTATGAATCAACTAGTTTGTGAGGTTCTACATGCAGAAATGTAGATTCCTGTGAAAGAAGTCGAAATAATTTCGACCACTTTTGGTTTATTAACGCACAGAGAAATCAAATTACACGGATGTCTTGACTGTTTCGTAAACAGAAATTACGCCCCAGTGGCCGGGAATCAAACCCACGTCCTCGAGCTTAGGAACATGACACCTTACACGCTGTGCTATCGTGGGGGGTACAGTTGCCTAAGTAGTGAAGTGGGGACAGCGCTGAAGAGCAAAAGCGCGCCGCTGACCAAGAGGCACGCTCCACTTCACGCTACAAAAATTAAATCGGCCTCATCAGACTCTCCACAGATTTAGAAATACAGGGTGTTTTTTTTTAGTTGCAAGAAATTTTTTCAAATTATAAAAACAGCAAGCGCGGGAATGTCTTGTGTACCATTTGAGTGCACAGATAGGCGGCATCAAGATACAGAACAATTTCTGCACTTGTGTCCATAATTAGCGAAATTCCGCCAATTAACTTTTTAATTATCAGCAATTGGTAGCTACAACAAATGAGTACTTTGGAGCCCGTCCTCAACACTACCTATCCCAACGATCAAATGTTTAATAGCGGAGTGCATGTCGCAGCTATGCGAATAATTAATTCCCCTTGGCAGGCTCCTTGAAACCGAAACTGGCCAGGAAAAGAGCGTCTGTGACGTCGATGTCACCGCCCCCACGGATTTCTTCCCTCGCCCGTGTTCGCCGCATCGGCCGTGCGAGCAGCTCGCGTTATCTGCTTGCTATCTGCGGCGTTGGGCGCCGCTGGCAAGTGACGAAAGCCGTCGAGACGTGGGCAGTTTTGGAAAGCGTATCCGCCTCCTCGTTGCTAGTTATACCCACGTGGGAACTTATCTAGAGATCCGCGGCACGCCAGAGCGACCCTAAATGTCCGCGTTCGTCACCTCCTCCGCCTGCGGCGCGGATGGAACACTACCAAACGGGCATCTTGCGTTTGATTTGAACTACTCTGCTCTTGTATGAAAGCATGAGGTTTTTTTTAGTTACTCGCGCGTGACATGCGCTAGCCATAACAAGCTTGAAAAAGCACAGTCAGAGACTAAAAGGGCTGGCCCCCCACGGCATTTATTGCAGTAAAAAAACGAATACACACATAATGAGAGAGAGGCAAGCAATATAAGAAAATTGAGCACACAGCATGCATAATTTTGCGCATGTGATACATGGAACACTACTCTGAAAGTTGACAAGGTAATGAGCTGCCCAAGTTCGAAGCCCAGTATAGGGTGCGGAGACGCACCCGGCACAACTCTTTAATGATATGGGCCAGGATAACTTTCCAAGTTAAATCTATCTATCTATCTATCTATCTATCTATCTATCTATCTATCTATCTATCTATCTATCTATCTATCTATCTATCTATCTATCTATCTATCTATCTATGATCGAGTGTTTTAACGTCAGCACACGTTTGCTGTCAACTCACTCACCAACGAAATATCCCTGATGTGTTCGCAGGCTGCTGCGTCTGACAGCCTTCTACGTGGCTTGGTAACTCTACGCGAAAGCAAGGACGCCACGCTACAAGTTCTATTCCACGTTTCTGTTGTCCTACAATTTGGCTGGAAAAGCTGACTATGGGCAAGTGCCGCTCTATTCTCTGCCTAGCCGGCGTATACATCGATGACGTCCTTGGAAATTGTGCTACGCTGGTGCAGTTTGCAACTCGGCTCAAGTAAATTCAATTAGGCCTCTTTGAATTCGCGTTTCATTTTTCCTAATTGCCATCGCATAAAAAGCATAACAACAATAAAACACGCTTTGTCATTGGCATTTCTATAATATCCTTGGAAGTATTTCCGCCTCTGCTGCCATCATCCTCCCCTTAGTACCCATCTGTACACTGCCGGCCGCTTAACATTTATTTTCTAATAAGTATACAGTATTCTTTGCAAAGTAATCATATTATCTTGCTCTTTCATACCGCACAAATGCAGCAAATGGAGTATGATGATGATATGCTATTTTTAATGGCGCAACGGCCTGATATGCGCAAGACCCGTGGTTAGGAGTTTTCAATGGGCTAAATGGTTCCTGTATCATGTCTGTATAACGGTATAAACTGAGAATTGTAACTAGCTTAGCATATAAAAGAGCCAAGCCTGCGCGGAATCTCAGGACAGTGACAGCGTAAACTGGAGGAGTGAGGAACCGGTCGGCGGGGCGACGTTGTCGGGCCCCATTCTCCGCAGCACGCGCCTGGGGTGCTGCGCGGCAAAGCTGCCTAGCCGAATTCTCGGCAGCACGGACATGGGGGCATGCGCGGCGAAGCTGGCGGGCACAGTTTTCGACAGCGTGGTTTTCGGTGTTTTGGTGTCGCAGTCTCTTGGCGTCGTTTTCCCGAGAACGAACCGCACCCTCGGCCCGGCATCGACGGCGAGCTGCGGTCTGGGCTTCTCTCTGCACAGGTGTCTTGTGCCCGACGTTGCCTTGCTGCCGCCGCGCGCATAGCTCTGCTATTTACTTTTTCAGCAGCGGTCCGCACCTTGCGAGGAGGCGCGATAGTGGTTACAGCGCCTCCTTGCAACTAAGGCGCCGCAAATACGGCGCCAAAGACGGCCGTTTTTGCGATTTCATAACACCTTACGCTGTAAAATTGCTACATATATGATAGTTATAGTACTAAGATGACAGCACATGAATTATGAAGGATAAGTTACGGGAAACGGCGAGCAGCACAGCAGCCTGACCACGTCACTTGAGCCCTAGGGTGAGGAGGCTTTTGTTCTACCAACTCCACCAAATCCTTCAGGGACGAAACCAGCAGCGACCTGACGATTGGAGTCACCCACCAGACCACGTCTTTTTTTTTTCTGATCGCAGTTATCTGTGCCTTTGTTCACCTGCGCTTTTACACTGTGATAACTCTGTCTAATCATCTAATGCTCCCTCTTTCCCCGAGGGATTTTTTGCTCACCTGTGTCGTTTCTCTCCATTCGCCCTTCTTTCCATGCCTCTCGCCCCGCCATATTATACGAAGCGCAGCGCTTATTCTTGGTTGTTTCTTTTTGTAGTTTCGGCTAGCGTTCCTTAAATTTATGTCATATATTTTATTTTACGTGGGTATTTCAAATTCCCTATGCTGTTGCCATTCATTTCTGCTTTGTGTTTACTTGTGCGTGATACGTCTGTATTACTGCGTGTTTCATTTTATTATTTCAGTTGTGTAACTGCTCTCCTGTACCGTGCCTGAAATATTGAAAATTCTCACGAAATTTTTAGATAAGTATTTAAATGAATAAGTAATGAACGCTGTGTTTTTGCCTTAGACACGTCACATTGAAGGTCGTATATTTATATCACTCTGTAAATACAAATTCTCCTGTCGAATAACCATACATTTTGACGCACCGAGAAGCAAAAAAAAAAGAAACCTCGGACAACTACGCAGCGTGTCCGAACTGTTTTAATATTTTGATATCACTCTTGGGCCAGCCTACTTTATCAATACAATCCAGATGTTTACATAGTTCTAGGTAATGGGGGACGCAAACTGGCCATTTTAGTTTATCGCGTGATTACATCCTATAAACCTTGCACTTCATACACATTATGAACTACTCGGCCACTGGCTATTGTGACGCAGTTGTAGGGATTACTTACCTCGACGCACCTTTTCTTTGTACAGTATATTGTCTCCCTTTTTACCGAGAGCAATTGACACATGTCTTCTCGTGGCATGCATAACAAAGTGCCCGAAAGAAGAGTGGTCTTAAAGATATGATTTTTGATCAGGCATAATTGCATAGATTATCGTTAAGGAATGCCTTAATGATTTCTATTGTAGGCTTAATGAGTTTTGGGTAATTATTGCCACGAATAATTTTATTGACACTCACAGGACTTTTCCCTTCAGCGAATCGAGCATAAGCACGTAAATAACGCGTTGTAAAACGATTGATAAGCACATTGCCGTTTTGCGTTCGGCTGACGTGACTGATGATACCGGCCTACTACTACATCACAGGGATCATAGCTTCAAATCAATTTCCGTAACCGAAACTTGGCTTTATTCTGAGGAAGAAGCATTGCCCACCTTTCCAGCATACGTGTCAGAATACTGTCTCCGCGTTGATAGTCGGCGTCGCAGCGCTGCTATGTTCACACAGCAAACATTAACAAAGGAGGTGCCGAAATAAGTATCGATGTTTCGAGATGTGTGTCCATATGGGTCGAAATAGAAAACATACTTCCTCTTACCACAAGGAAAATATTATTGGCACTGTTTACCGCTCATCATATTCGGCAACTAACGAAGTTTGTGCATCACTATAGGAAACATTAGGCAATATTTCACTAAGACCTAAGAATGCGACCATTTCGGACGATTTTAGAAGTACTCTATTGAAGCGTTCCGTGTGGGCGTTCCAGTAACTCCATACGTCACTGTAAGACTCATAAAGAACGATATGGAATGTATAGGGCATATATATAAAATATTTATGCCCTTCCTATGCAAAGTTATTCGAGTACGGAAAGGGACGTTTTCGGTAGGGTAATTTATTGGACAATAGGTACCTTGCTTACGCAGCTTTTACTGCCTGGTTTTTCGGTTACGGTTTTTAAGCGCTCAATAATGATCCCACCTCATGTTCAAGTGAAAGTACTAAATCATTAATTGCTTGCATGGTTTCCGATTTTGACGTACGCCCTCATACAGAAGTTCTACAAGTAGATGTTTTAGATCATTAACCGATATTTCTTTGTTTTGATTTACCTAACAGTCTCCTCAAAAGCACGCCACATAAGACGAAGCTCAATCTGCGCTCTTACGCAGCGATAATAGAGCGCACCAATTTTACCAGCATTATATCATTTTCTGACCTTGAAGTAGCCTTTGTTCCACGAGTTTTCTCAGATAACTACAAATGGGGTAAAAGCTTGTACGAAAAATAATATAATGCGGATGTGGTACACAAGACTTCTTCAAGCTCTATCAAACGCGAAAATGAAGAGTTGTTTTGGCGCATTCATTGATATTACCTGATTTCCATTTCAGGAGACCCGCAAAACTTCGAGTCCATCATGGCAATGATGAATGAATCTCAGTTTCCAGAGCAAGGATTTTCAGGTATGATATAATATATTTTACCATTAAAACAAACTGATAACACTCGGCAGTTTCTGTTAGGCCCCCAAGGGCTAATGAGCGTTGTTCTTGAGTTTTTTTTTTTATTTTATCCCTCACGGGCGGTGAGTGTACAAAAGAACACGAGAACGTGCGTTCACAGTCTCTCGGGCAAGCTTCACTAAAACCCGCTATTATTGGGTGGACTGCATTCACACGTCGCGAAGAGCCTATGCAGCGCTAATTGCACAAAACGCCTGCACGATGCATTTCCATACGTCGGTCCTTAATGTCTCATATGCGCTTTATTTGGACCAAACCCAGCACCCATACTTATGATATATCCCACCCAGCCTTATAACTATCGGCACCCAGCACTAATACATATGGAAAGAGGGAGAATAGGCAAAGCAAAGAATCACAGCATCCTCAGTGCGGAAGGAGGGAGTACAATAGGAAAAGTGGTGGATCATCCCACCCACAACTTCAGTAAATTCATCCTACGGGCATAATTGCACACACGGTCCAGATGGAGCTCCTAATACTGTCTGACATAGGATTAAGTGAACAAAATACTTAATGAACTACAGCGCAGGAATAAGAAGACCAAGACAGCGCTGACTTACTACCCAATTTATTTTCTTCAGAAGTGCGCATATAAATATACAAAAGAAGAACAGACAAGGTACAAAAATGATTGATTTCTGGGGATTAACGTGTCGAGACCACGATCCTGTAATGAAACGCTATACTGGACGGCTCTGAAAATTTCGATCACCTAGGGTTGTTTAAATCGCACAGCGCACGGGCCTCGAAATTTCGGTGCACAAGAAAGGTAGACGAAAGGAAACTAAACCTACTTCCTTGTCGACACGTGCATTTTCAAGATAGCTGAAACATTTTTTTTTAATGGACGACACGCTGACGCACTGCTCGCCTAAGGCCGCAATCACACCATCCTCGATTATTTCGCGTGTGAGTGCATCCGAACTTTTATCAATTACACGAGAATTCTTAAACCCAGACTCGCAGGTGCATGCGTCAAAGTGAAAGTCGAGGTGCTCATACGATTTCTTACTCGCGCTCTGATGACGTTCCCTATGCTGACGTTCAGACATCTACCCGTTCGCCTCCATTCCTCTTGCCGCAGGTTTGACAAAGATCATACATTACACTTCGCACACCGAAAGGCCAATCTTGAGCTTTTTGCCTATTCATTTCTAGTCCTACTTTAGGACTCCCCCCGTTTTCTCTTCGATACTGTTTTGTAGTTCGTCGCCATCGTTTTAAACGAGCACAATGTCGTCTGCGAACCTTATATTACTGAGATCCTCTCCCTCTTTTACTAGAAGAGAAGCTCAGGGGAAGATGGATGCTTGAATCGATGAACAGATCGCAAAATACAATTTAGCACACGGAATGTCGCAGGAGCCAACGTTTCGACAAGTGGACTTGTCTTCGTCAGGGCGGCAATTGCCTTCTCCAGCGTTCCTTTATGTACGCTTTTGCACACGCTCCCCCGTCCTCACAGAGAGAGCAGAATAGCAGCACGTGCGACCAATAACAAAAAAAAAGGGTGGGGCGTTGGGTGCAGGGGAAGTTGAGTGACAGGTGTTAGCGTGACTAACATAAATGCCAAGAGCCAAAGCTTCCAAAGAAGGCGCTCCTTGTACATATCTTGGAAATGCATTGTTTGCCCAGTGCTAGAAAGCAGGATGAAAAAAGGAACACACACTCGGAACAGGAGTTGCTCCTATGGCATATGTCCCCCCCTCCACGCCACACCACCTGCGCCGCACCAACAATGCATTTCACCGAAAGCTTGTTGCTAAAAATGTAACCACTGTTTAACGCCGTTGTTCTCGTCGAACTGGATGGGGGCTCCCCACCTGAAAGTATGCTTTCTGGGAGAAACACTGTTAGCTTGTGCATACTTTAACCTTTTGTCGTCTTTGTGAACCCGCCACCGTATCTAATGTACTCAAGGGTTCCCTTTAGAAGGTTTACGCCTGTAGGCTGGAGAGTATTGAACCTGTTATGAGATACGATTCCCTGTATTTTCTGTCCTTCAGCGAGCGGCAGTTTCCCTAATCTATGTGGAGTTTCAGTTCGTCGAAATTATGACCTGTCATATTGAAATGCTGCGCCACCACGAAGGCAGTGCTGTGTCTGTCTTTTTATTCCTGCAGTACTGCCTCTTTTTGAGCTGTAGTTCAATATGTTTAACCAATTTCCACAAATTTCATGAAAAGATAAGACGAACGAAACGTGAGGGTTCGCTAAGACAGTTCAACGCTACAGCGATGGCTACAGCGGCTGTATCGCTCGCTGGAGAAAAAACAGCCACAGCGAGCGCGCATCAAACGAACTGATTTATTCGCAGCGAGATCGAACGCAGTCGGCGGCTACGGGCGCCTAACCACTGCGTGTTTACACACGCGTGTACGTCATGCATACCCTCCAGGGTGTTTGTTCCTTGTGCTGGTGCATGTGTTGAATGCTTGCATAGGTTCTTATTCAAGTGCACCAAATGACTTCACTTTGTCATAGCTCCGTCTTAGATGAATGGGTGCGTCTGTCGGGAGCGCATTCTGTGATCTCTGCGCCTTAGTTCCGGCACAATTATATCTGTTGCTGTCTCCTTCAAGCATACATACGATCAAGTGCACTTTGCGCCGTTAGGAACAAATCAGGCGGGAAAAGTCAACTGTAAATGCGACTCCGCGAATGCATTTTACATGTAAATGTAAAAGCGATATCATCTTATTATATGAGAATGTGCTGTGAGAACACAAATGAGCTGATCGAACTGCCTGGCAACGGTAAACAAATATAAGTTGGCACATGAACTTATGTCATTAAGTACTTGATCACCGGCGTACACCTAATTTCGTAGTTGCAAATAATGGTTCTGAGACGAACCTTAATTGTGTATAACGCGCCCTTTGATGGCAGACTTTTGGCACCAATAAGGAGAAATTTTCACTTCACACTTTAATTTCCGAGTTAGGTGCTTGAATTGTGCGCTAGTTAGCACTAGTGTATCGCACGAGCACCATCCATGGCGAGAAACTAATAAAACTTTTCTCGTTTAAACAACGTGCGTCTTGGTTGCATAGGATAACTGGACCTTTTTTCGTATCACTGTCATGCATCTGATCATGCGAAGAATGCTGTGTGCTTATACACTAAATATATTGTCTAATAATTTAATATACATAGGCGTATGTATATAGGCGTATGTCATGCATTTTGATAGTGCTAAATTGGCGTTACAGTCATGTAGTTGACAAATTGAACTGGTTAGGAGCACTGCGCTTGACGGGATATAGAAAAATAAACAAAAATGCACATATGTCTGCGAGCAGTCCGGTAGGGTACCCAAGATACAACTTCAAATTAAAGCACTTTGATATCTGGGGTTTTACGTCCCAAAACCAGCTGTAATTATGAGAGAGGCGATAGTGGAGGGCTCCGGCAATTTTGACTACCTGGGGATCTTTAACGTGCATAGTCAAAAGAAGAGGCGTGCAAGACACGGACACAAGGTGAGCAGTGAACAACACAGTCTTGCACGCCTCTTTTTTGAATATGGACTGTTACCAACTCGCTCAACTTTCTGCCCTTTCTAACGTGCACTCGCTTTACACACAGTACACAATGCACAACATTCCGCTTCCATCGAAATGGATGCGCCGCGGCCGGTATTCGATCCCGCGACCCATCAGCAGCCGAGTACCACAGCCACTAGACCACCGTGGCGTGGCAAGGCGCAAGAACAGTCTTATTTCTGGAGTCAGCAGTACACAATGAGCGAAAAGTCAATACTGCAATTTTTCCGTCACTTAACAGTAATGCGAACATATAGAGACAATACGAGTTTAGTATGGCCGATAAAAAAAAAGAGAGAGCGAGAAATGCCGACTATGAGGCTGGCTAACGTCAGTTCCCCGCGGAATGATGTATTGCGCTTCTTTCACATATAATATGAGCGTTCTGAGTGCTTTGTACAAATGTGACATTCGAAAATTTCCGCACTGCCATATAACTGCGATAAACGCCTTTATTTAGCTAACCATTGCCTCTAACGGCTCAGAACGGAACCCCGCCGTGTATGTGCATTTCTATATGGGCCGCCCGCAGTCGGCCTATCCACACCAACGCGGGCGCATTGCTGTTACCTATAGGTCAGGTCGATCTCGCTATGGTTATTATGAATAAATTGGTTCGTCCCTGCTAAACTGCGACAGATATCCCTCACAATATCCGTTTACGATCCAGTGAACCGTACAACCAAGATTTGGGAGGCCATGAGAACTTCCTAGTAACGCCGTCTCACTAATATATATATATATATATATATATATATATATATATATACCACAATTGAGTCGCTGGAGCGGTACTGCCGGCTTGCGAGCAACGAAGTCAAATGCGCTACACACAATGAGAAGCGAATTTGAAATTGCTGTTTGGCAATGGGTGGTGCAGAAGTTACAGCTGTGAAGAGTATTTCAAAAACCATGCTTTTCAATGCTCACCGAGTATGCTTCATATGCACTGCGTGGTTCAAGTGTTTAGTGTTTGGTAATAATGAATTACTGTTTCCCCCTGCACCTAGTTGTCGAGCCAGGGGATGTATCGTGTAAGTACCCTCTCGTAACATTTTGCGAACTCCTTCATAATGTTTTTCCTGCAGCATTGCAGTGCAAAGTGGATACGTGTCACTCGTTTATGGATACATTCAGATGCGTCTAGCAGGAATGACGAGTCTCTTAAGTAGCAGTCACTTACAATACTCAACGAAGTGATACGACCCTTATACACCTTTATCTTCTTTCCTCAAATTGCGGTTTGTGCGTAGTTTAGTTCTTGAGAGAAAGAGAGTGCTGTCTTGAATAGTGGAATGGAAGAGACGGTAGATGCTATGTGAGGCTAGGCAAGCCTTTTGACAAGTGCGCATATGCGTGTATGTGGAGGTTGACAGTCTAGATGTGTGAAATATGTGATGCGCAAATATAGCCCTGCTTTTGAGCGCCAGCCTTAAGAAACCAAAATTTAACGGCTGAACACAATCTGCAGTACAACTTTCTCGGCGGTTAGTTTGTGCATAAGTTATCGCGACACACAGCGCAGACATTAAACTAAGCAACACAGGTACAACACATATGCGAGAGTAGCAATAGTAATCGCTGAACTGGTGCGGCCCTAGCGCCTTTCTTATAAAACTGGTATTTTTGCTTAGTAGACTCATACAGCGGCGGCTGAAAACTCCTTCAATTGGGTTGCGTCGTTGTTTAACAATGGCCATAATTAAAGCCTCGTGGTAGGTTACAGACATTCTCTGCTTTTCATTTCAGTTCCTAGATCAGAGTAAGTATGGCTTCTTGCCACTCATCATTTCACCTCTGCTATGACTATGGCCTTAGGAACGCTCTGTTTGGGTACTGTCAAGCGGCTGTTTTGTTATACACTGTCGAAACATCCACCACTAATATCGAAAAAGACTTATAGTTAGGAAACTTAGGTCGAGAAGATATAATTATATATGCAGTCAGATTTGTTCAAGCTGGGAAATGCTTCTCCTATAATCGTACAATAATGTTCTATTTAAAGCCATTGCTCTTTAATGGGCCTTCCAGTTTCAAAAGAAGCAATAGAGAACGGATCATTATCTTCGTGTGTGCGTTCATTGTGCGTTCATTGTGCTACGTATATCTTGCAACGAAACTATTTACCGAGGGTTCTACAATATTCTCTGTTAGGCGGCAGTGATAGCTGATGTCGATATATGGTGGTGTTGCTGGCATCATACCTAGACTAAAAGCAAAAAGAAAGTACGTAGTATGCGCTGAAACAATAAAATATCTTCGATAACTACTTAATTACCATATATTGCAAATCATAGTGACCAGCTTACAGCGCAAACGGGGACGAAGACGAAGGAAAGACAAGGTGACAACACGAGCGCTGACTCTCAACTAAGGTTTATTCCAAGAAACGACACGAATAAATACACATGTTAACCAAGTTTCAACGGAGCGATTGTGCGTGTACAGCAGAGTCATCCAAGTGACGTAAAACTCCCATCACACGTGGAGCACCCACGTGCGTCCAAGAAAGCATACACAGAAGCAGGTAGAGTGAACACAAACTTTCAAAGAACCACGTGTGATGGGAGTTTTACGTCACTTGGATGACTCTGCTGTACACGCACAATCGCTCCGTTGAAACTTGGTTAACATGTGTATTTATTCGTGTCGTTTCTTGGAATAAACCTTAGTTGAGAGTCAGCGCTCGTGTTGTCACCTTGTCTTTCCTTCGTCTTCGTCCCCGTTTGCGCTGTAAGCTGGTCACTATGAATTATCACCAACTCGCCCAGATTTCCGTTCTCGTTCAGTTTATATATTGCAAAGCTTCCCTACATAATGTTCGCTCAAATAAAAGATCTTATTCAAACTGTGTGCATTGATCAGGCATCCGTGATAGTCGCTTTCCTGGATGTCCAGAACTCAACACAGAGCTGTGCCCAGGAAGAGAATGGTGGATTCCTTTATATATACGCAGGGAAGCGTTCGGAGTCGTAAGCGCGTACACCTACTTAAACCAGGCAATGGCCGCATAGTTGAACCAGAAATAAGAGGCTAAAATAACTACCGATCAAAAATATCGGTGGAGCGACTTAGATTAATCCGCAATAATGAAAAGAGGTTAAGCAGTGTGCCACAGGAGAGAAGTGTATAAAAACTGCATTCTGTCAACAGTTGGCTTCCGGATGGAAATATGGAGGCTGCCGAAAATGCTTCAGCTTAAACAGATGACGCCCTAGGAACAGTGGAAAATTAAAACGATATATGTAGAGTTAAAGGACAAAGATATGATTGATTTCTCGATATTACTTTCCACAACC
>CM023484.1:9048082-9121004 GCA_013339685.2 Hyalomma asiaticum | reverse complement strand
TGTACACACATTGATGAATCTTCCTAGCTTTTTGGAGGTAAAGTTGTTGGTCTCCCTGCAAGCCAGTTGTCTTGTCCTTTATTCTTTCTGTTGTGTTTCACTGACTGAAGCATGTGTGCTCGCTGTGTGCCTAGGGAGGCTCTTCTGTGTAACAACATTAAAAAGAGAAATCACAAAGAGCCACAGCAAAACAAAACAACCGAAAGCAACAGCTGTGTGTGTTTGTAATGTACTAGAATGGAGTACTAGTATGTCCTGTACTATGGGAGAGTGGGAAGATGTCCTCGTAGCTCCAGAAAAGCAAAAGCAGCTAAGGAAGCAAAAAGCACTGAAGAAACGAGGTTGGAACAGTGCGCAAAATTGTGTTGAACGAAGCTTCCGGTTGAGTATTTTTTGTGCCGCTAACATTCTCTTCCTGGTTAAGAAGAGAACAACGATAAAGACATAGATGGTTTGTAGTACAGGATTTCTTATTCTGATGTTGCGCTTGACTGCCATCTTGTTGCGCAGATTTCATGTTGATCACTTCTGAAATATTCTCTGCCTGCTTGTTTGTTATATAATGACTCCCACTTCTTTCTGCCATGCACAAACTTGAAAAGAAGAGGTTAAAGTCAAAATATAGTCGATGACCGATAATTTGGACTCCATGGTGATCATAAAAGCGTGCGTATTATCTAACGTCGAAAAAGCAAATGCATAAAGAAAAGACAATTTTATTTGCGTTTTAAAGACTCTGGGCTAGGAAGAAGTGGTGGATCTGTTGCTGCACGCATTTGCGCTTACATGGGACCAAGTTCGCGTGTATTTCTGGCAGTTTACGATGGTACGAGGGCAGCAAACACTGGTCAGATCCACATGTCATAGCTCCGTAGCTCACGGCACATTTCTGAGTCTGGGTCACTCTGTGACATCTATAGAACTTGTGCAATTATTTCATAATCATCCCATTCAGTACACAACAACACCTCGCCACGATGTTGACAATTCTTCAAACGTAATGGTGGCAGGAATCGCCACATCGTACCCTCAAGGTCGTCAACAATGTCGTCAACAATAGGCTCGTCATCAGTGGCAGTTCAGGCTCTTATGTTGCAAAGTCAGCCTCATTTGCAATCAGCAAAATTAAATCCAGTGCGATGGAAACAGTTGCTGATTACATCTGCTTGCACTGTTTTCAAGGGGTCAGCAGGTATGCGACATTGTCAGCGCCGACTAGCATGCTTCGTTTTCGTTGGCATGCTCGTCGGCACAGACTGCGAGGCCATCGTTCGTACCACATTAGACGTGACCTGTTGCTTCACGCCACGAGAAAGAAGTCTTGGAATGCAAAATAAATAAACAAGTACTGAAGACCCAACGTGAAAGCGCTATCAAGCAATCGCAGACCTGACACGACCAGCCTTACATATAATCGCAAACCACGCATGAGATGCCGAGACAGGATGCGGTGATCGCAATGACGGTGTGACTTGCCTCTAAAATTCGTGTGTCGCGACCAAAACTAAGCGTCAGAGATTATGGTTTTGTATGGCATCTCCAAGGCCGCACTTTCTCTCGCTGGTGCGCCTGAGGAAATAATGGTAGCCCATTCAGTGTGCTCGACATCCATGAGCGGAGTCCGAATTATCGAATTTAGCGCTAGGAACCGTCCGAAATATCGGCCGTCCTAACACATTAAGTCTACGGGGACACTGTTGGCACCACGTGGCTGTCGAAATTACCAAGCATGTCCGAATTATCGGTCCGGCGACTCTACAATGCAAATATTTTTCAACACTCCTTTTTAAAAGTAATCCCTACCTTGTAGCAAGTACAGTGCCTGTCGGAACATGACTCTGCAGGCAGACAACGCAGTGGCTGTCCTCGCCATGGTTAGGCTAGAGAGGTGTGCACCATCGCGTGGCCACCACGCAGCAGACCCAGAACGTGTCATAAAAGGCGGATTGTATGCTGGCTGCTTGGCTCATAATGGGTGTGCGTGCTGTTACTTATACCATTGATTCATGAAGACATGAGTGTGCTGCCTTAATCGGCACTATTGCTGATACAATGATGAGCCAGAAAAGAGGTGACTGCTTCAGAATTTGTGATGGGACTATAAGAAACTTTGCCTTCACTACCGCGATTATATCTTCTAAATGAATAAAAAGAGGTTCATGGCAGCTTCACACAATAATATATTTGAAATTCGGTGCAGCTGGTGCATTATCTCTCTCAGCTCTGTTTTGTTTTTGTCACTGTCGTGAATGTATTGCATAGTGGCAACATTTTCTGGGCAGCAGCAAGATATGCATGCACTTGAATAATAAATTGCGACTGTCTCATTGTGAGAAGTGTTGAGCAGCTAGTTTGAGGTAGCTACAAATATAACTGTGAAAGTGCAGCTGTGGCTTGCTTACTTGCCGCTGTGACTCAATGCACTTTGGCATTCTTTTTCCTGGTCCGGCGGATCCGGCATACTAATGATGTGTGAGAAACTCAACTTCATAATGCGAACAAGAACACCACTAAAGTGGCCAGGGAGATTGCCTGATACTTCTGGACTCCTGCTGAAATGCAGGCAAGGAGCCTCACTGGCTAGCCATCCCGACACCATGCGGATAGTGTGGCCAAAAAGCAGGCCACTCCCGAGAAGGCAGACACCATACTGAGTATGCTTTATGCACATTTCTTGGAATAGTAAAAAAAACTGAGTTTCAAAGTGTAACTGATATTTGAAATGGCTTACAATGAAAGAAGTTATAAATTCACTTGCATAGCCACATCTTCAGCACCTTGAAGATGTGACATGTAGCGATAGTAACAACCTGCAAGCTTTACTGTATATGCAATCCCATAATTCATGATGCGCTCACATGAACACTAATTTGATACTAAGCTGGGTGGAAACATTGTAATTTTTGTTTTGCTATTTCGTCACAGCACAGCTCGTGATAATGTTGCAGCAGCACGCAGCTAGCGGATGAAATTTTGAAATTCTCGATAACAGTGTAAACGCTTAGTATAACTGCTTACTCCTAGCTGAAAAGGTGACATGGCGTGTCATGCTTACCATATTGCGGTGACTTTGACATGTTGGATCGCATCAATCGACAATTTCTCGAACTAAATTTTTGGTGTTATTACTACTTAAATGCTGCAATAATTCATTGTGAATCATGCTTTGACAGAATTTTAGGGTCAGTGAAAGTATGCATTGTGAATGGGAGATCTGATGTAAGTTAACCTCATTTAATGTAACCCAAGTGGACTGGAACGCTGCTACTGTTTTACTTATTGCTGCACTCTAATTTGGGGTTCGACAATTCGTAGATGACTAAAAGCTTTAAATGTCTGGTAACTGCTACTTTGAGAAAAGCAATGGGCAAAGTTTGTTCTTAAGATATTGTGTGGCGGCTATGAAATTTGTTCCAGATCAAATTAACTAAGAAATAAAGTGACTTCAATATGAGTTAATGGAATCGATTAAATGTATAGAATATGCAGTTGTCTAATTATGTTTGCTATCAAATTAGCTAAAAAATAAAGTGAATTGAATATGAATTAAAAAAGTGACTTCAATATGAGTTACTGGTATTGATTAAATGTATAGAATATGCAGTTATCTGCATATTGAATGTGAATTACTGAATTTGATTAACTGCATAGGGTATGACAATTCTCAAATTAATTTAATGTGGTTGGGATCTTCAACTTGCCCATTGCAGATGTCATCCAGAAGGTGGTCTTGGAGTGCCCAAGCGATGTGGAGCCATCAAAAGGCTCGCTCATGGCCAGCACTGTAGGATATATTTGCCGAGGTGGGCAGATTAGGCCGAAGAGTCAGGCCATCTGCCCATAATTCAACATGAATCATTGATTTATTCCTAGTTTAAGTTCTCTCAAATAAACTATATTTTTATGCCTCGCATTGCATGGTCATTACAAGGCACGTTCACAATATGTGCAATATGTTGCTGCACTGTTTCTGTGAATCTGGTTGGCCTGTGTACACAGTGTTGCCCAATGGGCCCGTGCGCAGTGTGGCCGGTGCCACCCGGTGGCCATTGCGCAGTGTGCGCAGTGTCTCCCAGTGTGCAGGTTGTGCAGTCTCTCCCAGTGTGCAGTGTACGCATGTCTCCCAGTGCGCAGTGTGCGCAGTGTCTCCCAGTGTGCAGGTTGTGCAGTCTCTCCCAGTGTGCAGTGTACGCATGTCTCCCAGTGCGCAGTGTGCGCAGTGTCGCCCAGTGTGCAGTGTGCACTGTGCCCAGTGTGCAGCGTACCCAGTGTGCAGTGTACCAAGTGTGCAGTGCCGCACCGGTCCGATAATCAGGTGCCACTGTCCCAGTGCCACTTTTTTCCAATAGGGTAGCCTCTCGCCGTGAGAGGACGCGTGCTCTCGCGGTGCGAAGCAATGCACAAACGCAGAGCTTCGCGAGACGCTGTGCACCAGGCAAATCAACGCACACAGGATTTGTCTTCTTTTTCTCCTGCTTGCGGCCGCCAGCCGCCGTTTTGCCAGTAGTAGGCTTAGTCCATGTGCGCAAGAGAAGAAAGAAGCGTGCGTGTGGTAGCGTCGTATGTGTTCGGCGACAACATCATCATCAACACTGTACATTCGGCATTGCATAGTTCGCCCACTCTCTTGGGGACATGAACTAAAGATGATGATAGTTTTTTGGTTCGCCGGACAAGGAACAATTTGCTAAAAACGCTTTGCTGTTAAAAATGTTGTAGGACCCCTTTAAAAAAGTGCGCAAGGTTCCAATATACGACGTGACTGGGCACTTGCGTGCAGTGACATCAGCGCCTTCGAGCATATACACACAAGCAATCGATGATGCACATAGACCGTACGCATCAAGAAACCGAGAGGGCGTAAAGTGTGGCCACGTCTTATCAAAATTCTTGCGGAGTGTTCAGTGCTGTCTGTCTTCGTGCATCACCGATCACCCCGTTGTAGCATGTTTGAGAGCGCTGATGACAAGGGTTGGAAACGCTTCGTCACGTGGTACTTTTTTTAAATTTCCCAGACGTTTTAAGAGCCTCAAAACCTAAAGACACTTATCCTATTATCATGAATGTACATTATAAGGACACTAATTTACATGCTGTTAAATTCCCAATTGAGCAATTTGCATTTAATGCAACTGTTTAAAAGTTGGATAGCTATAATGTTAATTACCTCATTTTATGGAAAGAACAGCCTGAGATGGTCAAGACAACATTCAACAATACCAATATGGTTGCGTACTTGAAGTGGACTCGTGAGTTTTATAAACCCTTTCATAAGTATTAACTGGCACAACCTGCGTGTTACTGCGTTTTGGCCAACGCCTTTCTACTTGCGGTCGACAAATCACCAAGCTAACAGAGCAAGCTGCTTGATTTAACAGTTAAAAGGGCTGGATAAGGTAGAATAAAATTATGCTAGCTGCCTTTAGCCCGAATTTCACGCTTACGTAGTACTGTAAATGCTGACAAGTGTATACTTCATGTCTTACTTCTGCCTGTTCATCCCACTGGAGCTGCTGTCATGAAACTCCTTTTATAAAACACAACACCGGCTGGCTGTGCGATATATTTTCTGTGCACACATTAAAACAATAGTAGACTTTTAGCAATAGCGAATAAAAACTCATATACCGGTTGTCCCACTTAAATCTGATGTAATTTCTTAAACTTAATGTTAGTTTTTAGAAATGACGGAACGTGGTAGCGAGTTGCAACAAACGCGGCCGTTTAAAGGATCAAGTCGCCCAGTGCTACGAGTTTCTTTCATTCTTCACGATCAATTAATTAGAATAAGCTAATTAATGGACTCTTTTTTGCTCGCTTCAGCAAGAAATTGTCCATACAACAGGTTCATATTTGCGTGTGCCGAATTCGTTCACAATGTCAATGCGAAAGCTGTAGATAAAAAAAATTCTCTGAAGCAGCATTGATGGGTCTTTTGATATGTACCGTTAAATAAAGCACACAACATGTAAAAGTAAAAACGTGACAGCGCCACTAACTGGGTGCAAAAAATTTACATGCGCTTGTACCTCCAGCGCTGTAGCAATCAGACGCACACTGCGAGTGGCGACAAAAGTGCGTTGCGCTCCGTGCTGACGTTGCATAATGATGTCTTTTATTAAATGTGGGAACATGGGAATGTAGGCTGCATAAAGATATTCTCTTCGATTCGTCGAATCAAGCCCGCGCACGCACAAACACACATCTTGTGGCCACCGCAAATATCAAGCATGTCTCGGACAGCGCTGCAGAGACAAGCGGACGTTGTTCTCTGATCGGCTGTCTGGAAGCCCTGAATTAGTGGCGCTATCACGCGGTTATTTTTTATATCGCCGCTTTCTGTGACGGCACATACAAGCGTACCCATCATTGGCATTGAGTTGAAAACACTTCAAATGGTCACTTTTAAATTTGATCTACAAATTTCTCCGCGACAATTTCTTGCTGAAGCGAATAATTAAACAAGCTACCTCATTAGTTTAGACCAATTCATTCATTTTGGAAACCGAAAAAATATCTTAACACCAGTGCACTTGATCCTCAAAAAATTACACCATCTCCCGCTAAAGGGGACCATGAGGCGATGCGAAGCAGCACGGGGGGTGCACATCGCGTTTGCATCAGTTTGACTAGGTGTCGCGTTTGAATCGATTCGACGCTAGCAGACACTGCCTGCGTCAGGGTTGTCTCTCGCTGGCGAGGGCGCGTTCTCGTTCCTTGCGAGCTAGTAAAGCATTCATCGAACGGCTGCGGGCGCTGCGGCGAGCGCGCGGCAGGCGAGGGAGAGTGACGTCAGCGCGCACTCCGAGGGGAGCGTGACGTCCACGCGCAGCTACGGCGTGACCTACTTGACACCGCTCCAACACCTGCGGCGAGGGGAGCGCGTTTCCCTCGCCTTCGCCGTACGGACGCACAAGACAGCGTTACACAGGCTAGCCAAAGAGCTGCTTCGCATCTAAATTTCGCAGCAATAAATTATCACAGTACACCTTGCTTTATTTATATAATGGCTAAATGTGCAAAGAAAGGGCAACCAGGGTCGCTATCGACCACTACACGAGAAAAGCAACTTTGCGCTGCTGGCAAGCAGCAGCTTCAGATTAGCTTATACCACGACATAAGCCGCCCTTGATTGCTACATAACGAGCCGAAAGCGGAAATAGACATTTCCTTCTTACTCAACTTCGCACTTCCTGACTGCGCAAGAAACATTCCTGAAACCTTATACAAAGAGTGAAGAGAAACTGATAACAAAGTAAACTCCGTTCCAAACACTTAAACGGCGGAAGTAAATGTGTAATACACGACAAAACAACAAGAAATGAACAAGTTGCGTTTATAACTTAGAGTCGCATATGCATAGGCCATGCATAGGCCATGCACAGGTCACAGTTCCTAGAATGCGCGAAACTTCCTTGTAGAACATGTTGAGGCATGAGAAAATTTTTATTAGAATTGCACTACAACAGCCATGTCTGTCTTGAAAATAAAACACAATGAAAAGTTCACAATTTAATACGAAAACATACTTAACAGTTGCCGTCTGCAACAGGCCGTACTCCGGAACACACGCGTAGGCCAAGGATCGGGAGCGCGGTCGAAGCTTGCCCTTGTGTAGAAGAGGAGAGGAAAGAGTCCCAAACCATCTCCTCGATGCAAAATACGTTGGCGGGCTTGGTTGCCGTGGGCTTCTTTTTCTTTGCAGCGCCCTCCTGTCGTTTCTTTCGTCTCCTCGGACATACAAACAAAAAATGGCACCGTACCATGAAAAAAATTGGCCGCGTATCTCCGTGCTTCGCTGCAACTGCCGTCGAAAGACGATAGCCTTCTACCAGCCGTACTACATGAGTCCCGTTTCGCGTGTTTGTATTCCCCCCGAGGAGTTGCGCAAGCGAGAGGGAAAACGAAGAGACGCGAGGAGAGAAAGGGACCGGCCGGAGTGGCGGGCGGCCGTTCCCTGCCTTCCGTTCGGCACGAATGGATGGATGGATATTAGGAGCGTCCCCTTTATAACGGGGCGGTGGCCGGGCCACCAAGCTCTAGCTTTATTTCTTTTTCGTTTACAACCATTTCTTTTCCCGAATAAGGGCGCCATCTGGCCATGGTTACGGGAAACGCAAGAAGCTTGCCTAGTACAGGAAACGTCCGCTTTTGCGCATCCTAACAAGCACTAGGGTCTTTAGAATTACGCATCTATGTATTTTCTACTAAAGGACACACCGTCCAATACATACGTATTGATGTTCCGCCTCAGATATGCGTAATATTTGCTTTTTGGCCGACTGCGTTCAGAAGTATGGAGGTAGCCACCAGTTCAAGCTGGGTGGTCGTTGAGGAAGGGGTTCACCTTTCGCAGCAGGACAGACACGCTAACCCACACACACAGACAGACAGACAGACAGACCAAAATTTCTGCGATGAAGTATCCCAAGAAAGACTGTCGTCTTTAATAAACCGGGAGGACGGTATGTTCTTCCCACATTCTTACGTACACCGATTGTCACCTATCAGGATGGCCGTAAACGAAAGAAAAAAAATTCACAGCATATCCACGGAGTGAATGATGATGAGTGGGCGAAGCTTCGGAAGTTCATCGTAGATCGTGCCGAGTTCCGGATTAATTTAGTTAACGCGCACGCTACGAATCCTTACGGTTCAACTACGCACAAGTGAAATCTCCCACCGGCACTTCATTGCAAGTCAAGATGGGTGGCCGGTGAACAGTTCTCCAGCGCGAGCAGTCGGTATTTTTCAGTCAAGAAACTCGCTAGAAGACGCTGCCTGCGTCAAGCTTGTCTCTCGAAAGTGAGGGCGCGTTCTCCTTCTTTGCGAGCTGGTAGCGCGTTCATCGAAGAAAGAACGTTTCCATAGTCAACGCGCGCCTTTCGCTCTCTCTCTGTCTCTCTCTTTCCCACAGGACAGCAGATGGAAGAGTGAGAGAGCTCGCGCGCCGGGAGGCACGCGCTCCCACACGCGCCCTTCTAGTAGCGCGCTCCTATAACTCTGTTTCACAAGGTGTTGGCAGTGCAGCCAAAGGTAGAGCTCTCTCGTCCAATCAGGGCTGTATGGGCACAGGAAATAGTCCCTGAAATATTTTAGCAATCCAGTTATATTTCGCAAGCTACACCCACACAAAGTGAAAATATTGTTAGGATTCACTTTTTCAAAGCATGCAGAGTATTTTTATCATTAGTGGAATTAAAAGAGAAAGCCCGCATGGACGCATCTCTGCGGAGGCTTGTTATGAGGTGGTGATGCGCCGCGTTTCGGAATCATGGCGTCGCCCGAGTTGGTTGTGTCTGTGGAAGACGTTTCTCAAGCTGTGCGACCAGCGAGCCATCCTTCGAATGTGCGCGGTTTTCCCAAGCTGACGAAGCAGATAGCTTTAAATGTTTTTGAAGGGCTTCGCGTCGAGTGCGGGGACAGTGCAAGTGTGGATGCGCTGATCAAGAGGACCGCGAAACTGACCCAGGTGAGCGTGCGAACGCTGTATCGGTGGAAAACGGATATGGAAGACGCCGGCGAAGTCCTACCACCGAAGAAGCGTTCTTGTGGGAAAGGCCGTGATCGGACAAAAAAGCTGGACGAAGAGTGGTGCACGGCTTTTTTGCGAAGAGGGGTGCACGGCTTTTATGAGAAAGGCGAAATTCCAACTATCGCGAAAGTGGTGCAGCGTTTCAAAGAAGACGAGACGCTACCGACCGTATCCACGACGACGATGCAGGGGATGCTGAAAAAGCTTGGCTTCAGGTACAAGAAACGCTCTCGGAACGCCCTTCTCATAGAAGCGACGCACATTTTCCAGAGTCGCCGCCGGTACCTGCGCAAATAGCGGAGCTGCGACGCCAGGGTAGGGCAATTTTTTTCACCGACGAAACGTGGGTGAACGCTGGTCATACGCGTAGTCGGGTGGGGATAGACGGCACTGTCCAATCTACGTACGAAGCCAGTCGATCTGGTTTGTCGACTGGTCTTCGAAACCCCAGTGGCAAAGGAGGTAGACTGATTGTAACGCACTGCGGTAGCGAAGATGGTTTCGTTGAAGGCGCAGCGGAAGTATTCCAAGCTAAAAAAAGCTAGGCGACTACCACGAGGAAATGAACGGGGACCACTACTACCACCTGGCAGTGTTATAGTCATGGATAACACACCTTATCATTCTGTGAAGCAGGAAAAATTGGCAGATCCCACGTGCCGTGGGAATCAAGCAAATGCGAAGCACGCATCAGGAACGCAAAATGAATTTGCATTGTTTTTCGCTATACCGAGTTTGGTACATATGAAGTAAACGAAACGGCAGTATAGCGCCCGGACCGTGGCATGTAAATCATGTTGCTCATGACATGCACGTGGTGGTTTTCATGTTATGACCTGTCATTTATGATAATCATGCAGTCGTGTTGTGCCATCGCAGTTTTGGTGTACATCCCATTAAGGAAACGCGCGGCATGTAAATCATGTCGCTCATGTCATGCATGTCATGATTTTCATGTTATGACCTGTGATTCATGTTCGTCATGCAGTCATGTTTTGGCTTACCAATTTTCATATACATCCCATTAGCGAAACAGCCAGGAGAGCACCAACACTGTGGCATGTAAATGATGCCGCTCATGACATGCATATTCCGATTTTCATGGTACGACTTCTCATTTATGCTCTTCATGGAGTCATGTTGTGCCATACCAATTTTCGCATACATCCCATAAGCGAAACGGCCAGGAGAGCACCAAGACCGTGGCATGTAAATCATGTCGCTCATGTCATGCATGTCATCATTTTGATGTTGCGACTTGTCATTTATGCTCTTCATGCAGTCATGTTGTGCCATAGCAATTTTCGTAAACATCCCATTAGCGAAACGGCCAGGAGAGCACAAAATCGTAGGCGGCTAGATAGATAGATAGATAGATAGATAGATAGATAGATAGATAGATATAGATATAGATAGATAGATAGATAGATAGATAGATAGATAGATAGATAGATAGATAGATAGATAGATAGATACGCTCAAAGTCGTTGAAGTTCGCTAAGAAATGCTTCGCATTTAAAAAGTGCTGCGTATGAGTAGCCTAAAAAAGGACATACAGGCCTGGCTTTCCGAAAAAGGTGTTCCGTGGAGCAGCGAGATGGTGAAGGCGGAGCTCATGAAGCTTGTCGACAAAGTACACGCAAGCGGGGACCGATACCGTGTGGACTGCATCGCTGAGGCTGCTAGTCACCTAGTTGTGCGCCTGCCTCCCTACCACTGCCAGCTTAACCCCATAGAGCTTGTTTGGAGTGACGTCAAGGGCTTCGTAGCAGCGGCAACGATACGTTTAAGCTTCAAGACGTTGGCAAGGAATTAAGCAAGTAACCGCTGAGAAGTGGAAGAGATATGTCGAGCATGTTATCGCTCAGGAAGATGTAATGAGAAAACTGGACCACTTCATCGATGATGTTGTTGACACCAATGCAGGTGTCGTGATCACCCTGGAGGACGAAACAATGAGCAGTTCAGATTTAAGTTGTGATGAGGACAACGACATGTGAGCTCTTGTAACAAGCTCACGTCTATCATTACATGTGTGCGTAGAGGTCAGGATCATTGAGAACTATCGTAGTGAGAGCAGCCAAAATGAATACACAGAAATGTCTGCAATTATCACAAAGAATCAAGAAAGTCACACTGCGATGTGAAAATAAAGCTTCAGATTGATTGATTCATCATTCGTTCGTTAAGTGATTCAGTGAGTGAAGTAAACATTCTTATACACGGTGCATAAACAATTAAAAAAACTCGAACGCCCCAAGAACTCAGACGAACCGGGTGACGATAAACAGAGAAGGTCGGGCCAGTTTCATTGCAACGCTGGTCGTCACGTCCGTAAATATGCAAAACAGATCAAAACAGATCAAAAGGTTAAGCGCCATCTGCTACAAAAATTAAAAGATAGTTATTATAGTGCATCTACTTCCATACAGACGGGGCCACCGGTCGAATTAACGGACGCGACATCCGCGTAGGAACACACTTATGAAGTGCGCTCTGTCATGATTGGATGAGAGCGCCCGTACCTTCCACAACGCTGCAAACAGCTTGCGAAACGGAGTATATAGTAGGTAACGTGCTACTACAACGGACGGACAGACCCAAACCCTAAGGAGCTTCGCCCCTAAAAAACGCACAGTTAAAAGGAGCAAAGTTGAAAACTATTTACTAGGTAATTAAACAGTCTGAATAAAGCATGACTACACACTTCGCACAGCCGCCGACGTCGCTCGCTCCGTCCGCACGCGCTCGCATGACGGACATCGCGCTCTCTTTCGCGGCTAGTCAGGTGGCTTTCCCTCATTTCGTTTTCCCTCGCTTTTTTCTGTTTTTCTTTTTTTTTTGGTTCTGCATTTGACGACTTCTCCGGCAGCTCCGGCAACTCGCGCTCATGCGCGCTGTCACGAACGCAGAACCATCCGGGCGCACGAACACTGCTCAACTGGTTTTTCAGCGAGGCAGAGTGGTCCCAAGACAGACAAGCTTCCTTCTAGGCCGTCTAACATTCATGCAGGGGAAGAGAGACAGCGTGCCAGTAAAGGGAATAAATATAAAATAACAAAAATGGTTTGCCAGCGGTCGCGTACACGGCTCCGAAAAATGCTTAAGTAGCATTTTCTGCAGTGTTTGTCCCCCTCCCAACAACGTCGGTATCCCCACCGCTTCTAAGAGGCGCCTATGCGAGGGACTAGGACGGACGACAGGCCGAGAAAGATGAAAAAAAAGGAAGACTGCAAGATTTTTACATTCTCCACAGCCGTGGCACAGTGAAGAGATCGTGGTAGGACCAAGGCTGCCTGAACAGCTCGCGGTGCACGACTTTTGGGTGTTTGACCAGCCCGAGCCAGCAGTGACGCCAGTGGGATATGCGGCGTTCATTGCTAGCGTCGACCAGCGGGGATGCTTTGCCGGTGCAATACGTCAACGGCTGACGCACGCACCCATTCCTGGAATGCACGCAGTGCACTTAGTCCTCATTTGGAGCGCAAGTGCTGGCAAGGGGATTCGAGGTACAACAGCGTGGAGGGAGGAATCTAGCCGCGAGCACCGGGACAAAAAAGGTCTACGCGAAGGTCGCGGCTCTTTAAATGTGTCTACCTGCGAACCAGCGGAATAAAAAGCGGTTTTCGACGTGGGGTGGATCGCGGAAGTATATTCTGGAAAGTTCACTTTCCATACGGCCTCCTCGAGTCACCCGGCCCTGTTCGATGGCCACAAGAGGCTTCAAAAGCTTTTATGAGCGACCAGCAAAAGGGACTGTTCTACACTCTTCCTCTTTTTCGTTTTCCCATGCATTCTGTCCTACAGGAGTACTAAAACTGACGACACTGCCTTGGCAGTGCTGTTTTGGGAGTCACGCATATTTACATGCAGGGAAGATTGTGGCGGCGTCAGGAAACCTCTGGAAAAGCAACGGGCACTGCATCGACGGCGTTCAACCCTTTCTTGCTTTGACCCCCTCGTGGCCCCCTCTTCCTCTGCCTGGTCACTGCACTTGCTTAGAAACGTGTATGCACCCGTAACTACATTCTCATTTAAACTAGTTCCGTGCAGCGCAGCCAAGGCCACACGACCATGACCGCACTCTCGGCTGGAAGTAAACGTTGCAGGAAGGCCTACTTACAAAATGTTTTAATCGGTCGACCGATATCTCCGCTTCTACATACCCTATTTAAACACGTCACAAGACTGAGCGCATAGGTGCATTCTCAAAGGCAATACAAAAGGAATTGTTTTAGCTCGATTCCTGACTTTAAATAAAACATAGTATCGATTTTAGTTGTTGTTAGGCCAATTTACAAGACAGATGCAAATAAATTGCAGGTGATTATACGTATAAATTGCAGGTGATTATAATTGCGCTTATTATACATATGTAGAGAAGTTAAATTGATGGATACATGACCTATACATAAAAACACATTTTAATTTTATTATCTTTATAACAACCGTAATGATATAGTTCCGGCCATAGTTTTACCGAAATAGTATGTATCTTCATACAGACATTCTACGCGCAAACTCTCACCACTCATACGTGCAAACTTGTAGAAGCTATTCCCATTTATATAGTTTTAAAAACACATGTGTCAAACAATGGCAATTTGGCCGGAATTCGTACTCCTTATTTTTCTGTAACAGACCCGATTCTTCTAATACTACTCAATTCTACGTTACCGGTATTGCTATTTGTTAAATCGTACCAAACTTTACTTGATTTTGACAAAACTAACACACGCACTTCAAAATGTATACTGGCTTACTCACCGGACGCAGTCGTTGTGCCGTGGCTGACATTCGATCGCTCCACAACATTAGCACGACGTAGGTTCCAGCGACGCTTTGCTGCTGCCGACCACAGTGTCCCTTGGTGCTCATCTCTGCTTGTAACATTCACAAGATGCACGAAACGATTTCATTTGTGCTAACGCGGCCGAAGGCCTGCCACTTCGCGTAAGCATCGCATCGGTTCGACTGTGCAGCTAAGCCCGGCGCCATGTTAGGTTGAGAGTCTAAAAGAACTTGTTGTTGGGCTAGTTGGTAGAACATATCTAAACCTTATTCTGAGCGCAACCACACGACACTTCCACACACACACCCACACACCCAGGCATCCTTTGAGTGCTGTGCGTGGTGGATGCCTGGTGTGTGGGTGTGTGTGTGGAAGTGTCGTGTGGTTGCGCTCAGAATAAGGTTTAGATAGGTTTGAGAGGCCTCGCTTCCCGGAAAGCTCGACCGCATCCCTGGCCTAAAGCACACCCTGTATGCGGACGACATGACCTTTTGGGTCACGTCAGGCTCCGACGGGCATATTGAGCACACTTTGCAACACGCCACCGACGTTGTCATGGACCATGTGCACGCGGCTGGCCTCACCTGCTCAGCGGCCAAATCAGCCCTCCTTCTCATTCGGCCCCCGACCGGCGCCGCCTCAAGACACCTCATCCCACCATCATGGTTCACGTCAACTCCACCCCCGTTCCAGTTGTCTCGCATCTCCGTGTGCTGGGGTTGACCTTACAATCCAACAGTCGCAACACTCACACCATCGACCAGCTCTCGCTTTCGGTTCAGCAGACTGCGCGCATGCTAGCTCGTGTTCGAGCACGGCGCGAGGGTATGCGCGAACGCGATCTGCTCCGCCTAATTGACGCCTTCGTCATTTCCCGCCTCACCTACGGCCTGCCTTACACTCAACTTCTTAAATCCGAACGCGACAAGATCGACGTGCTCATCCGTCGCGCATACAAGACTGCCCTCGGTCTTCCCCCTAGCGCGTCAACGGAACGCCTCCTCCGCCTGGGGGTACACAATACCATCGACGAGTTGGTTGAAGCTCACCGTACCGCTCAAGTGCAACGCCTTTGTCGTTCGCGGACTGGTCGCTGGATCCTCTCTTCCATCGGCCATGATACCTCCTCTCATCCGCCGGACCTGGTCTCACTACCGCACGCCCTTCGGGCGGTCTTCTACATCAAGCCACTACCCAAGAACATGCTCGCGGGCCACCATGACGCCCGCCGTCAAGCCCGCGTGGCCATGCTTCGAAACAAGTACGCCAACCACCCAGCCGTCGTTTGCGTGGACGCGGCTCGTTACACCTCGCCCGGCGACGCCTTTGCCGTCGTCTGTGCCTCGCCCTCCTCGCCGGTGCCCGCGAAGTCAACAGTCGTAGCCGGTACCGTGCGCACAACCTACGCCGTCGAGGCGGAGGAGGCGGCCATTGCCTTGGCTGCCATATCTACCGAAGCTAGTGTAGTACTCAGCGATTCTAAGTCCGCCATTTCGAACTTTGCCCGAGGCCTTGTCTCGCCTATCACCCTGCGGCTTCTTCGCCCGCTCTTGCTGCGGGACGAACCGCGCCACATTGAGTTGGTCTGGGTCCCCGCCCACTCTGGTCACCCCGGCAACGAGTCGGCCCACCAACACGCTCGAGGATTCGTCAACCGAGCGGTGGGCTCCTCGGAGTCGGATGCCCTAGTGCCGGAGCCCCTGGTCACCTACCATGACATCGCCCAGCACTATCGCCTTGAACGGTACGCCTACCCACCCCCTCACGACAGTCTTCCCAAGAGGTCCCAGATCGCCTGGCGCCGACTGCAGACCCGTACCTTTCCGTGCCCTCTTGTGTACTCTTACATCCACCCAGGCGTCATCGATTCACGCTGCTGCCTATGTGGAGGCGTCGCCTCGCTCAACCACATCCTCTGGGCTTGCCCGGAGGATCTCCCGCCCACCGACCTCGTCTCGCCACCCTACACCGAGGAGCAATGGGAGGCCCTTCTCTTCAGCGCAGACCGAGATGTCCAGACACGGATCCTGGCACGAGCTGAAGACATAGTTGAAAAGCACGGCCTGGCAGCATACGTAGCCTGAACCCCCTTACCCCTAAACCCCTTGATGAATAAAGTTGTCACTCACTCACTCGTCCAAGATAGAACTTGTGCAGAAACCTTGAGTACTAGTCAAGCTGTTCCTAATGGGAGAAGCTACTGTTCCTATGCGCCAGTGGGGGGCGGACAGGGCCTTCATACGAAAGAGTCAATTGCTTGGACGAGCAACACCAGTAGAGGTACTAAAGGTTTCTGCACAAGGTTCTATCTTGGACGAGTGAGTGAGTGACAACTTTATTCATCAAGGGGTTTAGGGGTAAGGGGGGTTCAGGCTACGTATGCTGCCAGGCCGTGCTTTTCAACTATGTCTTCAGCTCGTGCCAGGATCCGTGTCTGGACATCTCGGTCTGCGCTGAAGAGAAGGGCCTCCCATTGCTCCTCGGTGTAGGGTGGCGAGACGAGGTCGGTGGGCGGGAGATCCTCCGGGCAAGCCCAGAGGATGTGGTTGAGCGAGGCGACGCCTCCACATAGGCAGCAGCGTGAATCGATGACGCCTGGGTGGATGTAAGAGTACACAAGAGGGCACGGAAAGGTACGGGTCTGCAGTCGGCGCCAGGCGATCTGGGACCTCTTGGGAAGACTGTCGTGAGGGGGTGGGTAGGCGTACCGTTCAAGGCGATAGTGCTGGGCGATGTCATGGTAGGTGACCAGGGGCTCCGGCACTAGGGCATCCGACTCCGAGGAGCCCACCGCTCGGTTGACGAATCCTCGAGCGTGTTGGTGGGCCGACTCGTTGCCGGGGTGACCAGAGTGGGCGGGGACCCAGACCAACTCAATGTGGCGCGGTTCGTCCCGCAGCAAGAGCGGGCGAAGAAGCCGCAGGGTGATAGGCGAGACAAGGCCTCGGGCAAAGTTCGAAATGGCGGACTTAGAATCGCTGAGTACTACACTAGCTTCGGTAGATATGGCAGCCAAGGCAATGGCCGCCTCCTCCGCCTCGACGGCGTAGGTTGTGCGCACGGTACCGGCTACGACTGTTGACTTCGCGGGCACCGGCGAGGAGGGCGAGGCACAGACGACGGCAAAGGCGTCGCCGGGCGAGGTGTAACGAGCCGCGTCCACGCAAACGACGGCTGGGTGGTTGGCGTACTTGTTTCGAAGCATGGCCACGCGGGCTTGACGGCGGGCGTCATGGTGGCCCGCGAGCATGTTCTTGGGTAGTGGCTTGATGTAGAAGACCGCCCGAAGGGCGTGCGGTAGTGAGACCAGGTCCGGCGGATGAGAGGAGGTATCATGGCCGATGGAAGAGAGGATCCAGCGACCAGTCCGCGAACGACAAAGGCGTTGCACTTGAGCGGTACGGTGAGCTTCAACCAACTCGTCGATGGTATTGTGTACCCCCAGGCGGAGGAGGCGTTCCGTTGACGCGCTAGGGGGAAGACCGAGGGCAGTCTTGTATGCGCGACGGATGAGCACGTCGATCTTGTCGCGTTCGGATTTAAGAAGTTGAGTGTAAGGCAGGCCGTAGGTGAGGCGGGAAATGACGAAGGCGTCAATTAGGCGGAGCAGATCGCGTTCGCGCATACCCTCGCGCCGTGCTCGAACACGAGCTAGCATGCGCGCAGTCTGCTGAACCGAAAGCGAGAGCTGGTCGATGGTGTGAGTGTTGCGACTGTTGGATTGTAAGGTCAACCCCAGCACACGGAGATGCGAGACAACTGGAACGGGGGTGGAGTTGACGTGAACCATGATGGTGGGATGAGGTGTCTTGAGGCGGCGCCGGTCGGGGGGCCGAATGAGAAGGAGGGCTGATTTGGCCGCTGAGCAGGTGAGGCCAGCCGCGTGCACATGGTCCATGACAACGTCGGTGGCGTGTTGCAAAGTGTGCTCAATATGCCCGTCGGAGCCTGACGTGACCCAAAAGGTCATGTCGTCCGCATACAGGGTGTGCTTTAGGCCAGGGATGCGGTCGAGCTTTCCGGGAAGCGAGCGGAGGGCGAGGTTAAAAAGAAAAGGCGACAAGACTGCGCCTTGCGGTGTACCGCGAGAGCCGAGAGCGTACGTGGGAGACGGAAGATCTCCCATGATGAGTTCAGCAGTGCGACCGGTAAGGAAGGAGCGGATGTAGTTGAAGACTCGAGCGCCGGGGTTGAGGGATCCAAGTTCAGTGAGGATAGCCGAGTGAGAGACCTGGTCAAACGCCTTATGAAGATCGAGGCTGAGGAGAGCCTTCGTGTCTGAGAAGGTGGATGAGCTGAGGAGGTCGTGGTGAAGCTGCAAGAGAACGTCTTGCGTTGAGAGGCCCGGGCGGAAGCCGAGCATAGTGTGGGGAAGGAGGCTGTGGGCGTCAACGTGCGTTTGCAAGCGAGCAAGAACGACGTGTTCCATGAGCTTGCCAACGCACGAGGTAAGCGAGATAGGTCGGAGATTCTCAATCGTGAGTTTCTTGCCTGCTTTTGGAATGAAAGCTACGCGCGCATGCTTCCACGACTGGGGGATATTGCCGGATCGCCAGCAGTCATTGAGGAAAGAAGTAAGTGCGGCGACCGAAGGGGCGTCGAGATTGCGAAGGAGCTTGTTGGGGACTCGGTCTGGGCCAGGCGCAGAGGTGGTGCGGAGCTTGTGAAGCGCCGCATAAACTTCCGCTTCCGTGATGTCGGCGTCTAGTTCGGGGTTGGAGGACCCGGAATAGGACGCGAGAGGGGGGGAGGGACCATGAGAGGGCAGGAGTTGGAGGTATTTGGCAGCCAGGTCTGCCATCAGCGATGATGTGTCCCCGGGATAGGCCTGAATTACACGCTGCAGTTGCTGCCGGGTGACCGACTTCGCGGACGTAGGGTCGAGGAGATGGCGTAGGAGATGCCACGATTGCTTGCAGCCCAGCTGATTGGAAAGTCCTGAGCACAGCTGTTCCCACTGCTGGCGGGCAAGGGTGGTGGTGTGCGCTTCGATTTCCCGGTCGAGGGCTGCTATTCGGCGACGAAGGCGACGGTTGTGTCGTTGCTTATTCCACCGATTGGTGAGGCTTGTAAGAGCGGCCTGCAGGTGAGCAAGGCGGGAGTCAATCGCCGGATGGTTTGCCGTAGTGGGGATCGAGGCCGTGACACCGTCGAGGTCCGCCAGAAGCTGGTCAGTCCACTGCGAAAGGTCCTCGATGTCGGGAGTGGCGGAGTGTTGGCGACGCGCACGAAACGCGTCCCAGTCCGTGTGACGGATAATGTGTGGACGTGGCTTGCACGGGGACGTGCAGACTTGCATGGTGAGGACATAGTGGTCGCTGCCCAGGGATTGATGTGTGTTGGACCAGCGTGCATCGCGGACGTAACGGCAGTAGCTGAGATCTGGGGTGGTGTCGCGGCACACGCTGTTGCCGACGCGCGTAGGTTGCGTGGGGTCAGTGAGCAGTGTGAGGCGAAGATCATGAGCAAGTTGCCACAGCCTCGTGCCCGGGCCGTCGGCCTTGGGGTAGCCCCAGTCCGGGTGCTTGACGTTGAAGTCGCCGAGAACCAGGAAAGGGGATTTAGCCGCTCTTACTGCCGCAGCGCGTAGTAGGGCGAGCAGAGATGAATCTTCGGTGACCCGGGGGGGTTTGTAGACATTCAGTATAAAGAGAGAAGGATCTTCCCGTTTCTGAGGTAGAATTTCGATAAAAATGTGGTGGATCGCAGGGAAGAGTAAATCGACCAGGTTGACCGTGAGCGTCCGCCGGGTGAGGATGGCCGTGACGGGATGGGGTGCGGGATGATGAGCCACTTGATTGTGGGCAATGTAGCCCGGCAGGGAAACAGCGGTGTTAGTTTCCTGGAGCACGAGGACGTCAGGTGTATCTGGAGGGTCAAGTTGTTGGAGGTGTAAGAGAAGATGGCTGCGCTTGGGGCGAAAGCCACGGCAGTTCCACTGCCAAATAGTTACAGTAGACCGGTCAGCCATGATTAGCGTCAGCAGAAGACGTCTCCTCGGCTTGCGATTGCGACGGTCGGGCAGCGGGAGCGGTGTGAGGAGCGCGGGTGTGAAGGGGTGGCTTTGTTCGGACGCTATCAAGCATGAAAGCGTGCAGGGTATCGACAGTCTCCTGAAGTGATTGAAGGGACGTAATCGAGGGGAAAGCAGCAAGGTCCGTGCGCAAGGAGTTTAGAGCCTCGTGCTGCGTCGTTAGGAGCTGGTGAACAGAGTTGAAGCGGCTGTCTAGCCGCCTCTCAAAATCCGCTTGGGCCATTTTGATGGCTGCTTGGATTTCCTCAGAAAGGTGTAGAGACTTAAGAGGCGTGGTGTGCCTCTTGCGCTTGCCAACGCACCCATCAGCGGGTTGAGTATCCATGTCCGATGCGGAGGCGGTGGGTGAGGGAAGAGTAGATAAACGGTCGAGGGCTGCCTCGAGCTTCTGTTCAAGCGTGTTCAGCTGGGCTTGGAGGGACGTGATTTCAGTCTTTTGTGCCTCTAGCAGCGAACCTTGTGCGGCGAGTTGTTGTCGTAGAGAGGCGTTTTCCTGCTGCAGTGCGGCGACCTGCGGAGAGGGGAGCGTTGGTGGGGCGCCGGGGGAGGACCACGCTGAGTGGGTGGGCTGAGAGGCTGCTTTGGGCGCCGTCACGGCGGGGGATGGGGAATCTGAAGTCGTCTTGGCGGGAGGGAGGGGCAACTTCGGTGGCGGCGCAGTGCCGCGTGCCATTGCATTCTTAGGGGTCGTCGCAGCGTCTGCGGGTTGTTGTGACGAGGAGCGATTCGCCGTTGGGAGAGTCTTCCGGCGTTGGGGGCGCTGTGCATAGCGATGCTTGCATTTAGAGCTGTGCGTCGAGTGATTCCCGTTACACACGATGCAGCAAGGTGTGCATATGGGCGGCGAGCCCTCAGGAGGCGGGGGATGTGTAGTGCCGCAACGGTGGCACCGATCCTGTCGTGGCTTGGGGCACACGTCGGTGCGGTGGCCGGTCGAGCGGCAATTGAAGCAAGCCTCTACCTTGTTGTGGAAAGGAAGAAGGCGAAGGTGGACACCATGGTAGAGAATCCACCGGGGTACCTTGGGTTCGGTGAGGGCGACTAGAATGTGAGGAGTCTTGCCCATACGGCGGCCTCCCACGATAGAAAGAGTAGGGTTACTAGCCTGGAGATCTTCGAGGATGGCTTCGTCCGTGAAGTCATCAAATGCATGGTATAGAATGCCTCGCAGGGCGTCGTCCGGTGGCGGAGCGTAAAGGTGCACAGTGAAGGTAGTGCCGGACACCGTCAGGGATGTGATGCGGAGGTAGGCTTGCGCACGAGCCGAGTCGGCGACGCTCAGTGTGAAGGTATTGTTAACCGGGTGGATCCGTACCGTGTCACGGGATGCGGGCGGGAGATCTTGCAGGTTCGCTGCTTTCAGTAAGGCGGAGTATAAGTGCCATGGCTGAAGCTTATTAAGGTCGACGGAAGTTTTAGGACGACCGACGACGTGAATGGTGTCGGCCGGGAGGCGAGGAATCGGCGCGCGACGGCGGGGCCGAGATGCCGAAGCACTGGTCTGCTTCGATGGCGGCGAAGGTGGCGGCGGCGAGGCTGGCATGGTGGTGGGCGTAGTTTTGGCGGCAGCGGCGCGGCGTAATGCCGCGCGGCGTTTTACTTGGGCGCGAAGGCCTGGTGACTGCCAGGAACCGTCCAATAGGTCTTCGGGAGACGCGTCATGTCCTTCAACGTACTCCATGGTGGTGGGCAGCCGGGAGACGGGCGGCGATAAAGCAGCGGGAGGCCGCACTCGAGCTAGGCTTGAGTAGGCCTAGGTCGGGCGCACGGCGTGGTCAAGACTTCCGAAGGCTCTCCTGGGCCGCCCCAGGAGAGTATCGGGACAATATTAGTGTCGAAATGATCCTGACAATTTACTCTACCCACTCGTTAGAAAATTATCTGGATACGGCCTAAAGAACCGGCGTGAGCGCCGAAAACTTACGGAGCCGACGTGAGAAGCGGCAGCGGTGGGAAACGCCCCCAGCTTATCTCTCTTGGACGACACTGAGCAGGGAAGGAAAGCAGTGAAGGGGAAGCCTGACGCCACTGAACGACAGCCGATACGACGCTGTGACTTGAATATTGGACCCACTGTGACAGATTCTCAGCATTCAGAACTCGTGGATATTTTGAACGAATTCCGAAAAACTTTTGCGATGACCCCAGCAGAATTGGGTTTTACAACAGTATTGGAGATGGACACTGAAGAAGTGCAAAGTAGCACTCCTGTTGCACTGCGTTCATATTGGAGAAAAGCAGAAGGGCGAGAAACAATCCGACGACGGAGAAGACCCCGAGCACCAACCGGACCAGGATAAGTACAACGAACCCCAGGCACTTGCACGCCCACACAGGCAACGAGTAGTACCCACCAGACTACGCGACTGCATGTAGTAAAGCAGCAATCGTTTGTTTCTTCTCTTTCTGCAGTTACCTTAACGAGGACGTTAAGATATCAGGACGGCAGAGTAGCGCCACCCTTCCTGTGTGCCGTGACAAACGGATAGTAGCTTGAGACCAGCCTAGGGTTGGCGGGGTGGCTTGTGAGTGTGTGCGCGTTTGTGGAATGGTGCGGTAGTGTGTGCGAGAGTGCGCAGGTTTGACGGACGCTGTGTGCGTCCCCGTGCGATCCAAGAACTGAAGCACGTGTGTTTGATCTTTCGTGCGATCATTCTTCCTTTTCTTTACGACACATTATAACCAATGCTCCTCAACCAAGCCATCCTGTAATTGCGAGTCCCGGATTTTCCAACAACTGGTTTCATCTATGATGGCAACATGATTAGCAGCTGGCATTGGCGCGTATAAGTCTAGTGAAGAGGGGAAAAGCGATCTCATCGCTGAGAATGCGGAAAGTCGGATTGAATATTCACGAAATCAAGCAGATTTGCTTTCAATGGATGATGTTCATATGAAACAGACAAGGAAGAAAGGAAAAGTCACAGTTTCGCCGCAAGGGCGAAGCAATGAATGCGATAGCAAGAAACTGTAATGCTATACGAAGTGAGGCTCGCAGCTTCAGGAGCAATATTAATTGTAGCAAACATGCACTTGCTAAGTGAGCGCCTCCCGCAGGCAGCGCGTGCTGCTACGATGGGCTTTATACGTTGTGTGTCACAAAGCTACACATACAAAGCTAGGGGAGGCGGCTAAATGAACAAACAGAAGATGAGCGCGAAAAATCAAGTGAAGCACTCATGAAACGAACGCACAGATATACACCGAACGAGCGCGTATAAGCTGTCACAATGGATACTCTTAGTTTGAACAGCGCTCCTGTTTCAAAGGCGGGCGAAGCAGCGAAGGAAACTAGTGTGCTACAAGTGTCGAGCTGTGACACTTGATAGTTCGCGCTCGTCTTCTGTCTGCTCGTTTAGCGGCGTCCCTTAAGCTCGAGTGACTTTCGTACGCTCCCGTAACATCAGCGCAGACATCACGGTGAAAGCTTGAAACATCCCTCTTCTTCTCGCCACGACACAACCGCGCGAGCAGACAGCGGAAGGGCAAGGTTCTTTCTGCGCAAATATTATACCTGGAGACAACTTTCTGTGGCAGCACAGCGAAACCTACGGAGCCGAAGCACGCACATTTTTGCGGCGCTCTCGCATGTTGTCCACGAACGCTAACCTTTGCACAATGCATAGCGCAACATACATGTCACCTAATTTTTTTTTGCTTTCCCTATTGGAAAACCCAGCGCCACTGGGAGCCAGCGTCCAGCGCCATGCCGGATTATGGGTCCAGTGTGACGCTGTATACTGGCACGCTGGCGTGCCACGGGATACTGGGAGGCGCGGGTTACTGGCACGCAAAACCGCTTTAGAGCGAAGAAATTTGGTGCTTCCCTGCCATGCATGCTAAATAATATACAAACATCAAAAAGCGAGAGCGAAAGGAAAAAAAAAAGCACTACGAAAAATCTTCCGACACCAGGATTCGAACGTGGCACCGTCGCATTGCCAACCCAGCACGCGACCACTGCGCCACACCTTTTTTTTAGGGGCGAAGTTCCTTAAAGCGGCACCCGTTCGTCTCTCGTCGTACTCGTAGTAGTGCGTAACCAGTCTTACGCTTTGACCTCCAAGGTGGTGCCGGTGGGAGATTTCTCCTGTGCGTTGCTGAACAATAAAAATTCGCAGCGTGCGCGTTAACTAAAAGCCGAATTCTTCTGTCTCTCATTCCCCATTAGCAGCCATTTCGTGCGTCCCCGATGTATGTAGTAGTAGTAGTAGTAGTAGTTAGTAGTAGGTAGCCACCGGCGCGTGCCTGCTGGAGCGCACGCACGCGCCGAGGGCGAGCGCGTGGCACCTGGCGCTCGCCCTCGCCGCGAGCGCCGGGAGCCACGCGCTCCCCGGCAAACTCGACACTGCCCCGGCAAACGCGAGAGACAACGTTGGCGCAGGCAGCGTCTCCTAGCGAGTTTCTTGATTGAGAAATACCGACTGCTCGCGTTGGAGAAGTGTTCACCGGCAAAACCCATATATATATATATATATATATATATATATATATATATATATACACACACTGGATCTTGACTTGCAATGAAGTGCCGGTGGGAGATTTCACTTGTGCATTGTGCATAGTTGAACCGTGAGGATTCGTAGCATGCGCGTTAACTAAATTAATCCGGAACTCGGCACAATCTACGATGCACATCCCGAGCTTCGCCCACTCATCATCATTCACTCCGTGGATATGCTGTAATTTTTTTTTATTACATCGAAATGACAACTGAAGTTAAAGATCAGGATGAGAACGACTCCACACTCAAAAATCAGGCAAACACACACATGCGTCTAACAAGTGCATCCATTCAGGCGGCGACTCCTCAGCCGCATGCACACTTCTTACGTAGGCTACAGTTTCTCGGTAGAATGATCTTGTCGAACGTGGGTTTTCCGCATGGCGATCACACAGTCTTGATCTCCATAGGCTGTATAAACCAAGCACTATGAACATGTCATAGGGAGGACCGGTAATAGTTTTGAACGGTAGAAATCGAATTGAGTAAGGAGTGTTGTCCATGTCCTTTTTAAGAGTTCGCTGGAGAATGTCTCAAAAAAATATTGCATCCGTACAGTCAATAAAACAGTGATCAGTTGTTTCTGCACTTGGACAGAGTCGACAATTCAAGGACCATGGCACGAAGCAGCCCTTCGCGTTCAACCAGGTTTTAACGGGAAGTGTTCCCGAATGCAGTTTAAAGAAAAATGTTTTGACACCGGGAGGTATACACCCAGGCAGCACAACAACATGGGACCGACCTTTGCGCAACGTTGGAAAACATTGGATACAATATTGGATCTACATTGGATTTCGGGTCCCATGCTACACTTTTGTCTAGATTAGTCCAATGTTGGATACCAGTCGTATAACGTTGGAAAAAATTGGGAAAGAATGGCTTTGGCCAATATTGTCCATCGTTTGTATTTTCAATATTGGTAAGCTTGTATAAACAACGGAAGCTCTAACTGTTCTTTCCAGCCTTTATTGATGGCTGTCCATCATTTTTTGCCAGCATTCATCGTTGGATGAGGCAGCATTTCTTCCCAGCCTCCTTTATTGGCTGATTCTATATTTTCCCCACCTTTTTTATTGGCTATCATGCATGCACTTAAATTTGTTTTGCCGAGGCCTCTGGCTCTAGGCAAAAAGCAAGAATATCCAGTAAATTATGGGAGCAACAATAGCTTTATTTTGTACTTAGTATGCATGTATGTATTGCCAGCTTGGGAAATGAATTTGGTTATGTTCACGATTCGTGGTTGTGACGATATCATAAAGCAGACATAAATGGTCTATGCACTCGTATGTTAATGGCGAAACGTATCTTTCGAACACATACACACACAAAAATAAGCAAAATGTCTTCTTTTTGACACATTTTATTCGTGAGTATAAGAGACATGAGAAGGGATTGAAAAGAAAGTTCTGATAAAATCAACAAATCAATATTCACTCTAAGTTTGAAGTCCATTGTATATGATCAGCCTCGAGAAAACTAAACGCACAAGCACCATAAGCAAAAAGAAGAGGCACAAGAAAACATACGCCTATACCTATGCGACACGTTTTGGTTTACGTGTTTACGTGGAGCAGCTGAAGCTTGAAAGGTTCCTGAAACGATTCCACGAAACAGCTGAATTGTAGAAATTTAACACTTCATCAAGTAACACAGCATAAGTGAATGTTAGGATACGGTGATATGTTTCTGCATGCAGTATCCGGAACGGAGGGTATGTGGGGACAAACCAACGACTTCGAAAGAACCGAAAACCAGGAACAAGAAATGACCTTTAAAGAGCATAGGGAAAACACGTGTTTCACGCAAGACAAAAACACAAACATGAAAGTCACACACCAAAACAGCTTTGCTAGAACCGATTACTTCATCTGCCGTGGCGTATACAACAAAGCCCACCACGTGTGTATTTGCAAATACACAAATATAAAGAAAATACGCAGTAATACATGCTATAATAAACCCGGCACATGCCACAATGATGGTGCGGGCACGACAGAACGCACAATGACTAAAATAAACGAATCGCTAAAATCGATACGAAGCTTTCAGGAAAACCTTTAGAACTGTAGCAACACGTCGAGGCTCATCTGTTCAGTTCACTTAAAATGTCCGGTCGAAAGAAGCGCACGGCTGCCACTTTTTCACTATGCAGAAGTTTGCGGTCGAAAGTTCCGTGTCCGTAGACTACTCAGGTGTTCTGACTTCGTAAACTCGCCAAGTTCAGCAGATACACGATGCCCGTGCGACACAACCTGTGCGTCCGAAAAACCTCTGCAGAGTGAAAGCCGCTTCGCCTGCCTCACCCCCAGCTCGCTGCAAGAAAACATGTCAAACAGGTATGCGAAGCAAAACGGATTAGCGCCGCCCATGCAGCTCCCCCCTTCCGCCCCCCCCTGCTGTGGTAGGCTATCTTTCTACCTCGAGCAGCGGGCTCCTGTGCCCACTGCTCGAGGTAGAAAGATAACAAAGGCTTTTCTTTACCTTCCAACGTTTTGCATATACCGTATTGGCTCATGCATAACTTATACCGTGCTTACTCGCGCATACCACGTAACTCGCGTTCTTTTCTCCATGAATCTAGGAGTTCGAAAAGGTGCGTAAATTACATGCGAATTTCACAAACACTTTCGGAATATCGCGTAAGGAATCTTTACGCGTCCTGATCTGAGATGCATCAAATGAAATGTATCACAAAAACGAATGTAGCTTTCACTCAACAGAACGCGTACCTTAACAGCCAAATGAATTCGTGGGCTACATTCAAGCATTAGCGGATGTGCGACTCGGAATCGTCGTCACTGGTGCTGTCAGCGGCATCTCTAAACTCCAGTATCAAGAGCGACTCGTATTCACGTGTCCAAATTATCGTGGCGGCACGGTTCAGTCAATCGGCAAACACTATGTTGAATTTGTTTTATAGGAATCGCCAATGAAATCCAGGGTTCGACGGAAACCCGTCTGGTCGGGAAAATTCATGGCGGAAGAAACTAGCGCCGACCAATCGTTCAATATAAAACAAGACGTTTCGGCTCCACTACGGGAGCCTTGTTCACAATGAAATGAATTTTTGAAAGGAATGAAGACGGGTTTAGTATGTTTCATGATGTGACGTAAGCACCGGGTGTAAATCGGGGGCAGATTGCCTGAGTTGCGGTTGAGCGTGTGCGCCGTTGTCTGGATATGGAGGGATTCCAGATAGAGTCTTGTCATCTTGTTTCTTTCCTTTCCAATTATCTTCGCGCTATCCCAGCTGACGTCATGGCCAGTTGAAACCGCGTGCTCAGCCAGCGAATTTGTTGCCACGTGCTTCTTGTTTCATTGTGAACAAGGCTCCCGTAGTGGAGCCGAAACGTCTTGTTTTATTTTGAACGATTGGTCGGCGCTAGTTTCTTCCGCCATGAATCGCCAATATGTCGCTATTAAACAATCAAAATGCGACCGGCTATGGCGAAGCCTGGGCTACCGAACACTCAGCATTGAAAAAGGACAACACTAGCCTGCGCCACGTGGCACTGGGTGTCATGGGGAGAGCATGCAAGTAATATTTTTGCGTAAACCGTACATAAAGTTGGGAGTGCAGAAATTACGCGTGGGCGCTAATTATGCGAGTGCACACGGTACGCACATATATATTAACGTTGTTTCAAATGAAAAAGAGATCATTGCTTCTAATATGTCATGTACTTCCCAATGTGAACAACATAGGCGCGACAGTATTTACGTCTGGACAATATTGTCTCGCAAGCAGCATTGGCTCTCCTGTATTGGAGAAACCAGACAGAATGTCTGGACAGTATACACAGCCTACTTCTATTGCTTTGGAAATATTGCAATGACAACAGATAAAGTGACCTGCTATGCCATGCACGTGGGCTCGGAAGCCACTAACATGCTGCTGGGCATTTTGGACCATATGATGGCGTTGTAGATGTAATTTGCTCAACTTCCAGTGTGAAGTCCTAGTCTACTTTACACACACTTAGCTAGAACTTGCGCAAATAAACAATTACGTAAATTATAGAGATAATTTTTCCTGCTGCACTGAATACATACACAATGACCTTTCTGAACTCATTTGCGGCACCGAGTCGAGCTAGTGGTCCCTTCATATCGGTAAAACAGGAAAACAATCATGTGTACTTGCCACCATGTGTACCTGCCTCCCGATATATCATGTGTACTTGCAAATGTTACCAACATTGATGCTACAACTCTTGTGTGCGGACAATATTGTCCGACACAGAACACTGGAAGTCCAGCATTGGCTATGCAGTGAGATTGATTGGACAGTATATACAGCCTGCCGCCATTACATAACCAACATAGATAGGACTATGTAGAAACTGACCCATCATATTACCATCCTTGTGCACTGGACGCACCAATAATGTATGCTGAGTGGCAACTATGGCCCACATTTGCCTTCTTTACAGGATGGAAGAACCAATATTGCAAATTGAATGGTTACGATGGGCCATTGTTGGAGGCCTTAATAGATGGAATTTCCAATGCTGGCTTATGAGTGGTATCACAGGGCCTTCGTTGGACCTCCGTAAGCCAACAAAAAAACAATATTGGCCCGAGCATCTGTGCTGCCTGGGCACATTTTCGAAACCCTCCTAAGTACATTTTGATAAGGCCGAACTAAATAATGTGTCCGATACAAAGGATCTGGGAAAATTGAGTCCACCAGTGCAACAGAATTCGCTTTTCGGCTCGCGGTGAAAATATACTCCAGGCTAAATCTAACTTTCAAGAAAAGGAATGAGTCTACAACTTCCTTGAGGAAGCCCCAAGGAGCCTGTGAAGTACTTACGACATGTGATGAAACTACTATATTAGGGAGGTGCTGAACCAACCGGAGCTGTAGAATTTCGCGTAAAAATGGATGATCACATTCACGAAAGAAAAAAAGTCGAGAAACAATTTGCCTAACAAAGAGATGGACTAATCCGAGGCCACCCCGTTCAAGTGGGACGAACAAATTGTCGCGCCTCATGGATTCATAACTGGAGCTCCAAATAAATGTTGCAAATACACGGTGCATTGCCTGAATGCGGAGTCGTGAGCAGTGCAGTACTTGGAGCACATACATGAGACGTGAAACTAAAAACACATTGCAAACTTCAGCACGACTAAACATTGACAAATTGCGCGCTTGCCATGAGTTTGCTTTGCTTTGGAGCCTCTTAACTTGTCCCGACCAGTGATTGTTGCTGTTTCTGTACTGTGAGAGAGGGACACCTAAATAGCGTATGTCTTTTTTCCACTCAATTCCTGCATAGTGTGACGGCATTGTGGCCCATAGTCCACACCAAAAGCCTTAACTTTTTTCGAAGTTAACACTGGCTCCAGAAGCCACACAGAAATCTTCTGTAATTGCAAGAGCAGTTCTTACACTCATTTTATCACGACAGAAAAAGGCGCCCCGCCACGGTGGTCTAGTGGCTAAGGTACTCGGCTGCTGATCCGAGGGTCGCGGGATCAAATCCCGGCCGCGGCGGCTGCATTTCGATGGAGGCGAAATGTTGAGGCCCGTGTGCTGTGCGATGTCAGTGCACGTTAAAGAACCCCAGGTGGTCGAAATTTCCGGAGACCTCCACTACGGCGTCTCTCATAATCAGAACTGGTTTTGGGACGTAAAACCCCACAAAACAAAACAACAGAAAAAGGCCACGTCATCTGCGTATGCAAGAACCCGAATCTCATATGACGGCAATTTAAACCCTTGAAAATTTTGTTCTTTGAGAATGCTAATACAAAGTGGTTCTAAATATAGGCAAAACAAAAGAGGTGACAAAGGACATCCTTGTCTCACTGAAGACAGGAGCCTAATCGGATCAGAGAGTGAACCATTCACTATTAGCCTCGTTGAGCCATTAGCATAACATAATTTGATGCCTTTCAGCAGCTGGGATCCGATATTTATATGGTTTAGTATACTAAACAGGAACGAATGATTCACTCTGTCGAATGCCTTAGCCAGATCCACCTGTACTATCGCAACTTGCCCTTCAACCTCTGTTACACACTCTAGCACCGATCTCGCAACATGGATGTTTGTCTGAATGGATCGGCCTCTAATGCCACATGTTTCGTGTTCACCTACCACAGACCTTATCACGAATTGCAAACGGTTCGCCAAAACCTTTGCAAAAATTTTATAATCCACATTGCACAGAGAAATGGGCCTATATCCATCGACCTTTTGCAATTTAGTTTCCTCATTGCTTTTGGCTATGAGGACAGTGTGCCCTTCATAGATTGTAGCGGGTAGGTACCCAACTTCCAAGGCCTCGGTATACACCTGTAGCAATAACGGTGACAAGATGGACCGAAAACACTGATAAAATTCGGCGGAAAGGCCATCCGGACCTGGCATCTTGCCTTTCGCTAACGAATCTATGCATGCAGTTATCTCACTGATATCAAAGTTGGCATTTGTATAATCACAATCATCCTGATTCAGCTGCGGTAGCAAAGATATAAATTTCTTGGCAGAGGCATCTTTATCTAATGGCTCATGACTGCGAAACAGTTTTTCATAGTGGTCGAAAAATGCCTTAGTTATTAGAGTAGGCTCATTGACAACCACTCCATCATACTCTATCTCTACGATTTGTTTAGACAGCGCGTCTTGGCGCTCATCACCTAGAGACCTACTACAAGGCTGTTCCTCTAGAAAACGGAGCGCTCGCGCACGCACAAGTGCACCCCTGTATTTCTCTGTGTACAAGGCTTGTAATTGCGACTTGGTGCTACGGATATCATCAATATATTGTCCCGGATGTAAACAGTCAAGTTCGTGTATTTCACTCAGGAGTCTATGCAATACCTTGTAATTATTCTTTCTTTCAAAGGCCAATATCGATGACTCTTCGATAGCTATCATTTTAACTTCTTGTTTAAATAATTCCCACACGACAAAGAGAGGCAACTCTTTGCGATGTGACAGAATAGTTACGAGCTCAGTAACACGCTTTAGGAAGCACTCCGGCGAAAGTAACTGGTTATTAAATTTCCACAACTCCCAGGACATATGCCGACTCTGGTATCGACGACTCCCAAAAGAGGCTGACACTAAGCAGTGATCACTAAAGAATACAGGGTGCACATTGTAACCGGAAATGAGAGATAGCGTGTTAGGCGAAACGTAAATTCGATCAAGCCTTGCGTGTGAAGAACCCTGGAAATGCGTATAGCGACATCCTGCCTTTTCATTTTCTCCAATGTCAACAAGCTGGTATTCACACATGAGGCGATATAAAACATCGCTACTTGTATCACGTTGAAGCTGCAGTGATGTGCGATCTTGCGCGCTACATACACAGTTGAAGTCGCCGAAAAGGACCAATGACCGATCAGTACACAAATTATGTTCTAAGGATAAGAAGAAACGCTCTCGTTCCCGTGACTTGTTCGGGGCATAAGCACACAGAAATCTGAAACCAATACCACTAATATCAACATCACACCATATTAGGCGCCCTTCCATATCTGTAAACACCTGCTGCAAATTCCATTGCGCATGCTTTCTAACAAATAACATGCAACCAGCAGAAACTCCGATCGCATGGCTAACACAAACATTATAGTCTGATAGGAATGGATTTAAAGCAGCTTCCGTGTTTTCATCGGATTCTATCTTTGTTTCTTGAATAGCAACATCATCTAATTTTCTATTGCATAGCAAACGATGAAGCTGCACTTGCCGTCGCTTACTGCGTAAGCCACGGACGTTTAAGGTACCTAAAAGAAAAGGAAGAGCGCCTGCCATGATTACTTAAGTTGCTGCAGCGTTTGAAGGCTGCTGCACAACCGCACCACTTTCTTCTTGATGAGGTGATGCAGTGGCGACCTTTTGTAGCACTTTAGTAGAAGACACACCTGCAGCAGCAGGCCCTCCCCGCAGCGGTTTCGTCAGCTTCGTCACTTTGGCAACTGGAGCCTCCTTTTCCGCAGGTAATGGATTATCAGCTGGTGCTGGACGCTTCTTGGCAGCGTCACACGCCGATCCCAGTTCTGCTGACGGCGGGCGATCCTGAAATGGTGGCAAATCTGCCCATGACATTCCTGCATCTGCGTCGGGTGACTTCTTAACATCCTCCGCGGTAGACCTCAGGTCTTGGCACTTGTGATCCGATGAAAGATTTGTCTGCTCCTGGGCTTCAGCCGGCGTTTCCCCGGTTGCGTCTACCACCTCACTCACATCCATTATATGGTCAGTGGTAGTGTCATCTTCAGCGGGCCTACTTCCACGAAGTTTGTCAGTATAGGTACTAATGCATCCTTCTGCAGGATGACCGTAGCGATGGCACTTACTGCAGCGTGGTGTTCTACACTGCCGCCGGATATGTCCTACTCTGTTGCACCGCAGGCAAAGGGGTGGTCGTCCTGGAACTAAGACGAGGCACTGGTGTCCGTAGATGGTCAGTAGGTGAGGTAGGTTACTGGCAGAGACTCCATCCTTCAGCGTAAGGCCACGTCAAGATTAGTCATTTGCCAACCTTCCATACCGTCGCAGCGCCACATTTCTCTCGTGATAGATTGCACTGTCCCATATGGTTCCAGCGCTTCAACAATCCGTCTCTGTTCTAGATGTGGCGGCAGCCACAGAATCTTCATCTTTATATTCTTGCATTCCGGGTCTATGATAAGGCACTTCAGACCCTTCACCAATAGCTCGCCTTTATCAACAAGTTTCTGTTTCGCAATGTTATTGACACATGTCACTAGCCACAAATGACTCATCTGGTACTGTCCAGCGCCAGGAATATCACTGGGGTTTAGCACCGAAAGGATCGCATCGCGAAAGTCCGGCGCTCTATACGGCCTCCCTGACAGATCAGCATGCAGGAAAACTGAATTGAGAACGGTATTTCCAGTTGGTAGACGAGGAAGAACGACGTTATAATTACCGGAATCAATCGTTGAGGATGATTGGAATCCTCGGCCGAGGGCCGATGCGCTGTTTCCAGCAGAAGCCGTCTCCAGCAGAAGAAGCCGTTTCGAACGGCCACGTTTGTGATCTGCGCCACACCTGAACACACTGAACTGGCTGTAAACAGGTTAGTCAGCGGTGACACCTGCCGCCAGACTAGTTTGCAGTGGTATACACAAGGGGAACGCGCTTTTTATGCGCAGTTGAACCTCATACTTTGTCAGGCAAATGAAACAAGCTGCCGATCACGCATGACATTCGAATAATGGCTACAGCAGTCAGTATATTATACAATTCATATCTAATACTGAAAAAAATATAAGTAGACCGACGGCCAGGGACTATCGGCTGTTACGGCCGAGCTCGATAGCCTTTTCTTGCTCTTACGAATTGTCGACATATATGTAGATGCGTTTTGTGTAGACTATAATGCCGCTCGATAATTGAACGTGTACTTCCAGTGGCACTCAGCAGTTTTCTCGCTCAAACGGTGATATTTCAGAACAGCGGCAGTACCAGTGTCTGACATACACCGGTTCATCGAAGCTAACTGTCAATCGCTTCGCACGCAAAAAGGAAGCGCAGTGCAGTGGGAAACCTCACATTATCTTTGTCCAGTAAGCCGTACTGATCGACAAATATGTGTGATTGCATTTGAGTCAGAGAAGAGTGCGGCAGCAACTTTCCGTGACATATATGTGCTTGCTCAAAGTGCGTCGCTTCGATGCTCACCGCTTCATCTTCCAGCACCGCGAAGAAATAAAAATCATCTGTTCAGGTTAACCGATGCCAAGGATGTACTGACGAGTAATTTTGATTCGTCGTAGTAGCGTATTGTTAAGGCTTGGAGTGCCGTTCGCGTGTAGACTAACTCGGCCGGTACGCTATGCCCAAGCTTCACTGGAGCATACTGGGACAGACCGATCGAGGCTCGGCGGCTTGAAAAAGCTAAAATTATTGTGTATTAGCTCAAGAAACTTAGTCATGTGATTACTGTTTCGCGCGTCTAAAGTAATTGAAGGTGCAGCAATCGTCAGAGGTGTATTTGCAGCGTGGTGATACCGATCGGTTTTTTTTTCTGCGTGTTGGGATCGACGCTTTGAGAGGGTCATTAAATTGCGTGGCGATGTCAAATTTTACTGATATTTGCCCCAAATCCTCCACACAAGTGAACACTACAGCAGAACTATTACCAGAGTGGATCATAGACGTGACATTGCGTGTATAAGCTAAGTGCGGGAAAAATGCACAAATGTAAACATTCACAGCTGCTAGTGCTTAGTGCGCGCGGACGCCGTATGCCGCGAATTGCTGCACACTGCAGCTCGCAGCGATGAAGTACGGCCAAGCCGTAAATGTTCCCAGACTCTTCACACCTGGTGAAATCAAGTAATACAGGCCCCAGTGCAGAGCGTGCGCCTGTGAAGCCAGCGCCAGTCTCTTGGGCTGCTTCCAGTGTGTTCCGCACTCGTGCCAGCGCGCAGCCTCCCAGTGTACAGCGCTTTCCAGCGAGCCTCTCACTGGTACCAGTGACATTCCAGCTATGCCAGCTTGTCCCAGTACAACGCCAGTGCAAGGCAGCGCTGCCAGCGTCCCAGTGTGTACCGCCCAGTGAAATATCATCGTTCCCAGCGCGTTTCCAGTGCTCCCAGTACGGAAAACGTACTGGAAATGCACTGGGGGCGCTGGTTTTTGCAATGGGGAGATTATTTCATTCTAATTGAGAAAGGCTGCCTCGTAATCGAATTTAGTTTTTTTTTCTGTTTCTGGTTTTCCGGTTTCTGCTGTCAGTTCCACGTTTTCCTCATCCTCAAAACAACGATGGCGTCGCTCGATTCAAGCAGGTTAACGTTGCAGCGCGTAAGCGAGCATGAGCAAGTGTTCGTCGGCTGGTGTGAATTCATCGTAGAAAGTGAAGCGAAAACAGTGGTGTGTTGCAAAGTATAATGTGGTTACAATCTCGAGGAAAGGAGTTGTGCGGCGTGCAAGCAATGCCACCATCGCGAGTTTGCCCCACACAACGATAGCCACTTCGACTTCGCAGTGACCCGCTCGTCTTCAGCAAGCCTACGAGCTTGAAAGCATGCTGCTATTAGGAACCGTATGTAAAATAATGGCTCATTTCATTTGCTTGATTGGATACACGTGGTTGGTATTTTCTGGAGTCTATTGCCGCTGATACGGTCATATCTTAATGTGCTTCTCTTGAAATTGAACGCCGCGCATTGCGTGCGACAGCGTACGCGTCCGTGTCAGCAGTTGGATGTGTTTTTGACGCTTTTCAATGAAAGCGTTCGACTTTGCTCAAAAACTGCGCTATTGGCAACGGCCAGTCGAAGGGAGCGTCTGTCTCGCTTGAACTTGCAAACTCGAAATGCGCGCATCTGTGGGACGGTGACAAACATACCCAGCTACCCGTCGGCGGCGACGCGTTCCCTGCCAAACTGATAGAATAGCCTCGTGAAAGCTGGCCGACGACTTTTAAGTTCCAGCGTGTTCTGCTAGACACCGCCCAAACCCGAACGCGCGAACATTCCGGAAGGAACTAGCTGTCCAATGGCAGGCTAGTTAAAACCACGTGGAGCGAAGCCAGCGGCCCTCCGCAGTGGTGGGCTGCCGCTCCGTCCATCTGGGAGATGGGGATGCGGGGACATACCGTGGAAAACATGGCGTCGTGCTGGACCCGGTCCCCACAATATAAAACGTTTTTTCTTCTTTTTCGCACGCGAAACAAACAACCTTGATCATAGGCCGAGAGTTGTGTTTTCGAAGGCGCTGGAAAGTGGCATGCGTGGACTGATTTCTGAAAGGTGGGAAGATTTCTGAAGAAGGCAAGTATTGAATATCGCTTGCTGTAACGAGCTCCTCCGAATAGGCGCCTGTCCTCCGTGAAGGATTCGGTTCTATTGTTGCGGACTGTGCAATGGGTGTTGAGGACAACTGCTGCTCATTTCGGTGTGATCGCCGACGTTGTGCCGTGCGGGGAAAAAAATCCACGCATATCGACGGAGTGAATGATAATGAGTGGGCGAAGCACCGGATGTTCATTGGTAAAAACCGTGAATCTTGCCCAGTACATCATCAAAGACGTGACAAACGCTGTTTGTTTCTGGGCTTCTCGGCGCTTCTGTGCAGCTTCGGCTTCGCGGGCTCTCCCCTCGGGATCCTCTTGCCGACGCCTCCGTGCAGCTTCGGCTTCGCAGGCTGTCACCTCCGGGTCTTGACGGCGATCCCGCGATGCAGCCGCTTTCTGAGCCCTCCGATCCGCAGCCTTGTCGCTCATACTCCAAGTGCGCAGACCACCGGATAAAGAGAAAGCCCGCCAAGAGCGAGCGCACAGTTTAGCTGGAGATGCGTGGTTCTCCAGCGCGAGCAGTCGGTATTTTTTACTCAAGAAACTCGCTAGATGACGCTCCCTGCGTCAACGTTGTCTGTCGCGGGTGAGGGCGCGTTCTCCATCTTTGCGAGCTGGTAGAGCGTTCATCGAAGAAAGAGCGCTTCCATAGTCAACGCGCGCCTTTAGCTCTCTCTCTCTCTGTCTCTCTCTCACAAGACAGCAGATGGGAGAGTGAGAGAGCTCGCGCGCCGGGAGGCACGCGCCGAGGGCGAGCGCGAGCGTGGCTAGAAGCGACAACGAAATGGATGGATGGATGCTATGAGCGTCCCCTTTGTAACGGGGCGGTGACATGTGCGCCACCAGGATCGTAAGAAGATTTAAGAACTTCTTTTTTTCTCTCTCTTTAAATTTTCCTCATGTCTTTTAAATTTACTTCAATCAAATCGATCGCACCATCTTCCCTATAATTATTTTTGTCCGTTCTCTCTAGTTTTCTGCCACCAGCGTTCTAACCGTCTCTTACTTATTTCAATCGCGCCTACGTTCAGCTTCCCGTTGTTAGCCCTAAAACCCAAGGGTTCCTGTAGGGTGGTGCCCAAACGTACACCTGGGTGGATATTTCCGCATTCAATCAGAACATGCTCCGTCGTTTCCTTATCTTCCTCACAGCATGTGCATTTTTCTTCTTCTTTACTGAATTTCGCTTTATAAATACGCGTTCTAAGGCAGCCCGATCTCGCTTCAAACAATAAAGCGCTTCCTCTTGAATTATCAAAAAATGCCTCCCTCTTTATTTCGTTTTTGCCCTCTCGGTAGTTATTCAGGGTCGGTTTTTTTCCATCGCTGCCCTCCAGTAAATCTTCTCCGCCTCTCTGACTTTTCCCTTTACGGTCTTTGTTGTCAGTTCTCTTAGAGCCGTATATTTACTGGTGAGCCTGCTAGTTCTCTTTCTCCACTGCGTGTCAACGTTCTTTGTATATAAATAGCGGAACACCTTCACTGCCCACCTACTCTCTTTCATATTCCTTAGCCTCTCTTCAAACCTTATTTTGCTCTGCGCTTCCCTTGCCTTAAAACTCGCCCATCCCATATCGCCCTTTACAGCCTCGTTTGTCGTTTTCCCGTGGGCACCCAACGCGAGGCGTCCCACAGTTCTTTGATTCACATCCATTCCCGATTGTATCTCTGGCCTCATGCACACCACTGAGTTCCCAACTGTAAGCCCCGGTACCATTACCCCTTTCCACAGACCCCTAAGCACCTCGTACCTATTGTGTCCCCATAACGCTCTGTGCTTCATTATTGCTGCGTTCCTCTTTCCCTTTGCTGCCAAGGCTTTTTCGTGTACCTTCATGTATCTATCAGCCTCATTTACCCATACGCCAAGGTACTTGTATTCGCTTACTCTCGGTATTTCTTGGCCCTGTATGGTTACCGCCTGGTCGTTGGGATCATTGAATACCATGAATCCGCATTTTGTTACACTATATCCTAGTCCTAGAGCCTCGCCTTCCTTCCCGCATATATTCACCAGCCGTTGTATATCATCTCGACTGTCCGCGAATAAGACAATATCATCAGCATAAAATAAACCCGGAAGCATCTGTTCAATCATCACGCCGCCCTGTTTGTGTGACAGATTAAAACCAATGTGACTATCTCCTAGCGCTTTTTCCATTCTAACCATGTACAGCATGAATAACAGCGGCCGCTTCTCCCTTTTCGCCTGTCTGTGCTCCCTCGATGCTTTACGTCGCTTTTCGATCGCTTCCCGGATTTCCTTGTTCCACCATCTTTTTGGCGTTCTCTTTCCTTTCCAGCAAACAGTTTTCTTCTCTTTACTTATTTCTTTCGTCATTGCATGAACTAGCTCATTATAACCCCAGTCCTTGCCTCGTATTTTGCCTGCTTCTTCCTCTACTCTTGCGGCTATATTTTTCATTTGTTTTTCATTTAAGTACGACCTGCCAAACTTCGACTCTACGTTATTATTTTCAGTTTTATATCCCAGTTGTAACGTTATGCGTTTATGATCACTACCCAAGCTGTTCATCCCGTCCTCGTCTATTCTCATTTCTCTCAGTTTTTCATAGATTCCTTCCGTCATTAGACAATAATCAATGTTCGATTGTCTGTTTCTGACCGCCCACGTGATCTGTCCACCACACTTGGGCCCTCTGTTAACTATCACAAGACTATGGTGCTCGCAAAGATCGAGCAATAACCTCCCATTGGTGTCTGTATATCCGTCAAGGTCGTGGATGTGGGCATTCATATCCCCTAGGAGGATGATTTCGGCCCCATGACCAAATTCTTTAATATCGGTGTTTATGCAATGCTTTATCTCCAGATTCTTTTCCTTACAGTTATTTCCCGTCCACATGTAAGTTACACCTAGCCACGTTTTCTTTCCACCTACCGTGCCCGAAACCCAGAGGTGCTCTGAACACGTTTGCTTTACTCTCTCCCATTTGGCTCCGCTATGAATAAGCATTCCAGCACCCCCACCTTTTCTTTCTGATGCGATCCCGTTGCACCCTTCCCAAATATAATTGTCAATATGTAGTGGCTCTTCCAGGTCTCTAAGGTGTGTTTCTGTAACTGCATAAACGCCTATCTTTTCTTTGTTTAACTGTTCCTCTATCTCTAACCACTTTGCCTTTTTTCTGCCACCCTGCATGTTTATGTAACTAATTGCTACACGTGCCTTCGCTCTTTTCTTCCTTTTACCTCCTTTCTGGCATTTCTCAGTGCTGCCTGCCCGAAAATCCCCCTGGTTGTTCCCTTTGTTCCTTGCTACCCCGGACTCCGAAGGGCCCGCGTGCCCCCCAAAAAAGCTACTGCACGTCCTGCAAGCCGCCAACCTACCTCATGACCAAGCCTCCTATCGATGTGAATTCTGTCTCTTTGGAAACCCCCCACCTATGCACCTTCCTGTTTATTTCCACTACTTCGAAACCCTTCTCTCGACTCGTACGCCATATCTCTTTGTTTGCATCGACAACCGCTCTTTGGATGTTGCCATCACGCACTGGTATTTCCGGTACCGTGCACACTACTATCTGCACCTGGGGGGAGATGGCGCACCTGGTGGAGATGGCCGCAGCGCCATCCAGTGGGCGCTCCGAGTACTAGCTGTGGCTACGACGTCGAGAAGCGCTCTCCTATGACACTAGAGCACGCAGCGAGCGCCTCCGCGCCATCTATTGGTCAATTCACGTACTAGCTTAGCAAGCACCGCAGCGCCATCTCGTGATCGTTCTGAGACCTAGAGGTGGCTACTACGAAAACCACGCCGGACTAGCCTATGCCCTAAGGAGCTTCGCCTCTAAAATCGTGGACAGCAAAAGTACTGTGTGCGGAACACTGAAACTGCTAAACATGGGCGACGAAGCCAGTCTAGTTCGAGCTAGTTTGCCGTAAGTAAGACAGCTTTTGCGTTACACGGTGCGCCGTCAATGACGATCGGCGTCCGACTTCGGCGCACGTTCGGATGGTTTTTCGCTGTCGCCGACGTCAGTATTGCTGTCCTCGGAGCGGACTTTCTGACCCACTTCAATCTTGACGTACATATTCGTGATCGCCGCCCTAAAGACAATATCACTTTTGGTCTCCGTTCGCGTAAAGTCTGGCCTGTCTTCCTCCGGCCCCTGTAATCTCCACCCAGAGTCAGTTACATAAAATTCTGGTGGAATTGCATTATCACACCAAGCCACCGAACGTCGAACTGACAAGGAAGGACAGGTTAATATATCTTGAGAAGTTTGCAGGTTTCGGCAAAACTCATTAGCCATATTCAACGCGAGGCATGCTCCATCGCGGCCAGCCACGACGTCCTGTATTTTGGAAAAGGGCAGGACGGCGTGTCAGGTGGCGTCCTGTCTTTTGTACAGAGACAGGACGCCCCCTGCCGTGAGTTCGAACACGTGCTCCAGCTCGGCATTATTCGGCCTTCCTCCAGCAGCTCGCGGCTGCACATGGCGCCAGAAGAGCCTGGTGACTGGCGGGGATGTGGCGATTACGGTGCTCTGAATGCTGCGACAACAACGGAGCAATGTGCCGTTCCGCACAATCATGACTTCAGTGCTGAGATCGCGGAATTGACCATATTCTCCAAACTCGAGCTGATGGCTGCTTATATTCAGAGCCCAGTGGAGTCGAGCGGAATACCAAAGACGGCCATAAGAACACATTTCGGGTTCTTTGAATTTGTTAGCATGCCGTACGGCGTGAAGAACGCGGCGCAAACGTTACAACGCTTCATGAATGAAGCTTCTATTCTAATTTGAAAAAAAAAGCACTGACAAAACGGACGCACGCAGAAAAATTGAGATAGACGGGTTAGAGACTCGACTACGAACTGTTAATTCGGAAGATCAAGGCTCTAATTTATACAGGGCACTAAGTCGCACGACTTTCGCACTATCACCGTCACCGCAACCAACTATCATGACACAAAAAGCAATAGATATCGCAATAATCACACGTACATAAAATCTTCGAAGAGTGTCTCAGATATCTAATCTCAGTGCACACAATCCCTGCAATAGCAGTGTTCGCAAATCATAGCGAAAACATAGTCATAATACTTGTAGCAAAAGCAAGTAGGGTAGAAATAAGAAGCAACAAATCATAAAACTAATGAACGTTAAAAGAAACAGGGAAAAAACAACGGCACTATCAGTGCCTCAGAAAGCCAAAAACCCAAACCACTCAATTTATTTTTCTGTCTCTATATGCGTTGTGATACTGTTAAGTGTTTATGTGTTACTCATGAACGCATAATCAGATAAAGGTGACATTAGTCACTTGAAGGGAACACGAGCCTCCCTGATACGCGGAAAGGATTGAGGACAGAAGAACAAAATTCATTCATAGCAAGAAAATGTTAATATTTTGCAAGTCGTAGTGCACATAAACATCGATTGATCATGAACTGAAAATACCGATGCACAGATTCTTTGACGGCTAAATAGCGCAATGCAATACATGAGCACATGGGACAATATGCACTGAAAGTTTAGTTAATAATAGACAGCATTGCGTTGAGGTTTCATCATAACAGTGCTTGCCTAATAGCACGCGCGCCACCTTCTTCAATATTATCATTTTTCGATCTACTTGTCTCACAAAACGGGAACAGTGAACCCAAGCATTTGTCGGCCGGAGTGCGCACAATGGAATAAATCAGTGTTGTCGGCGACGAGTAGGGTACGGAATAATCTATGGTTCGAGTTGAAATGTATCTAAAAATCCCGGTTGATATAGAGCAGGGATTTTTATGTCTTACTGGTAGGTGGTACTCGTTGAGCTGAGGAATTGGGATAATGAAGAATCATTTAATAGTTAATCGGTGTGCGCATAATTGTCCACATGTGCCTAACGCTCTTTTCAGTAGTTTGTGTAGCATAATAAAATATTTGTTGTGGTTCTACTTCTCCATACCGAAAAACAATAACTGTCGTGTGATAAACACAAGCTGTTACTTTAGTGCAATACTGAGTGTTAGGGAAACTGGAAGTAAATAACGCAGTCGTGAAAGTACATCTACACATATTGAAATATATAACTCTTAATTTGTGGCTTTCATGACATTATAAAATTAAAAACACTCCTATAGTTTAACTGGCTCTAGGAGTTCAATCCTAGTATTACCTAATGTAAGGTATCGCCTGGAGAAGTAATCGCCAAGACATAATACAATTTAGGACACTCCTATAATTTAAGCGTCTCTACACTTTCATGTATCGCCTTGAAAAGTACTCGCATTCGTGAGTGAAAAATGACTGCTTTTTTATGCATTCATGAATAATGAGTTTGCCTCACTCCATGCGGTCTAATGTGTTCATAAGTATGGTCAATGCACCAATATCATTACCAGTGAAACAAATGCTAGCTTCATCGGAATAGATTACATATTTATGTTCATCACTAATTTTTACAATTTCGTTTAAATATAAGTTAAAAAGCAGCAGCCCTAAAGTGCTAGGTTATGGAACCCCAGTCATTATCGGCTAAAAGAAGAGAAAGACATGGTAATTTTACGCATTTACATCGGCACTTCAAGTATGATGTCAAGACCAAAAGTGGGCTGGTAGTTATTTGATCATTATTAGAGAGCACGGAAGGCAGCAATATTTTCATGAAGCGGTTCCAAACGCTATCAATGTCTTCAGGAAACGTTCCTGTGTACTCATCCTAACATTTCAATAACCGGACAGTTATGTTGTCAGGTATTTCACTACCAATTATCCGTCCCCTTCTGGTGCTGTCAGTCTAGTTTTAGTGTTGAGATTATACTTTCCGTTTTGGTTGTTTTGTTAACACGTTTCATGTTAGTTCGTTTTCTTAGATTTGTTTGTGCGTTCCTGGTTGATACGGTCCAAGTAGGCATTGGTAACACGTTTTTTTCAGATCGTATTTGTACTCACCTTTGTTGCTTTTTCTTCAAGAAAATTGTTGCGCTCTTATGCTAATTACGTGTATATTACGCTTATGTACGTCTGTCGCACAGTATTGACACGCGAGCTTGATTCGGTCTGTTTACGGGGAGCGCCGTTATCACTATCCTCTGACGCGCAGCTCTCGCCGCGCTCATCTTGCATGTCCATTCGGGAACCGTGTCGACCGTTCTGGAAGCCTTGCATGCCCGACGCACACATATGATTGTCATCAGTGTTGCTATCAATGCACTGTAAAGAGACGTCAGCGTTACTCAATCTCTTACGAAAGATGATTGCCTTAGTTCCAGACTATACTTGTGCAACCAACCTAGGGGATGTGCACAACGACCCGGTGCATGAAATAATACCTCTAAATTTAAGGAGACATTATTAGTGCGCTTCTATGACTGCCAGCGTTACTAGCCACCAAATTATGGTGCTTCTGGCTCTGTGGTGTCGTTCGCACAAGGGTTCAATAATAACAGCGTGAAGTTTCCGAGCACTTTCTCCATGCCAACACTAGCATACCTGTAATGCTGATTGAGCTTTGCGTTATTCTTCGTAGGAACCTAAGGCTTGGTTACCCCGAAAATGAAACTATCGCCTTGTCTGATATTTTGACCTAAAAAAAAATTGGCATCCCACCTGCAGTGGGAGTCAAGGAAATGCGAAGCACGCATCAGGAACGTCAAATGGATTTGCAATGTTGTCTCGCTATACCGAGTTTGGTACCGTGGCCTCCGCGATCGGCTGCAGCGGCGCAGCGTTGCTCCGGCCGTCCCATTCGGCGCGTACACAAAGGGAGAAGTGTAATTCCGCTAGCGCCTAAAGGCGCCACTAGGTGGCGCCCTTAGCCCAAGGCTCGCGGCGCGCTCCGCGCGCTCGCCTGACCGGCACAGCCTGCCAGTTGCAGTGCGAGTTTAGTCACGAGTAGGCCGTTTTGACTCATTTACACGCAGAACCGCGGACACGCAGTAAAATTTTTGTTCGACTCCTTCCTGCAGCTACAAAAAGTAAAGGCATGTTGTCAAAGACCTACAAATCGCTTTTGCATGCAGCTTTAGTGGTCGTTTGCTAGCCGATTAAGGTAACCGAGGCTTTCGTCGCGCTACACTTGACCAGAGTGCGGAATACCGCCTTTCCTTTGTTAAAGAAGTTGTGATATGTGATGACAATTATGCAATGTGTGCCTTTCTGGCAATTCTGAAAGTACTGGGCAGGCACTTTACAGCGATGTTCTCTGGCTCGAACAACATATGCAGTTGACTGCACTAGTCGGAAGTTTTGAGCTCTGGTTTGTAGCCCTTGAAGAGAGAATTTTTTCTTTGCCTTGCTATGTTGTATACGTTCCTTCTAGGCGCGAGTAGTTTCACATACGGGTGATATGCCCCTAATAAATCATTAGCGGCATGATGAAAATTCAGAAGAGCGGACAATCGGGCCAGTTGGTAAGCATTCATGGTGATAAGTGCGCAAACTCAGCACAAGGACGCAGCAAGGAAACGCAAACGAGCGCAGACTGAAACTGACGTTTAATGAACCTGTATATATGCACACATACATGAGGGAAAGGAAAAAGCGATAAATATAAAGATACACAAGTATGAAATAAATCATGTGCCATCACTGTATGACAGTTCACACTAAAAGCGACACTGACGGAGAACTGACGCATATGGTACTGTTTTTCTTGATAAAGAACGCCTCAGCAATTTCCCTTGTTCTTCGGTCACGGTGCCAATACAGAACTGAGGTGCGTGGAAATTCAGGAACACATCCACACTTAGCACAATGCGCAGACAGGTGCAAACCAGGGGCCGATATGATAGAGCATTATGGTGTTCCTGCAACCTTACATTAATGCAACGTTTCGTCTGCCCAATGTACACATTGTCACAAGACGGGAATCAAATACACTACGTTGCAACGGCAGGTGGTGTACGGCTCGACATGGTTTACGCCACAGCCTTTTCTTGAGACAACCCCCTTTATTTTTGATTGCTTATCAATCCTATAGCACAGTCGCTCTCAGTTCTGTATTGGCACCGTGACCGAAGAACAAGGGAAATTGCTGAGGCGTTCTTTATCAAGAAAAACAGTACCATATGCGTCAGTTCTCCGTCAGTGTCGCTTTTAGAGTGTGAACTGTCATACATTGATGGCACATGATTTATTTCATACTTGTGTATCTTTATATTTATCGCTTTTTCCTTTCCCTCATGTATGCATGTGTACATATATACAGGTTCATTAAACGTCAGTTTCAGTCTGCGCTCGTTTGTGTTTCCTTGCTGTGTCCTTGTGCTGAGTTGGCGCACTTATCACCATGATGAAAATTGCATGGCAATGTGTGAAGCGCTTCACACCGTAATTCCATATCTTTCTTTATTTGCAGGTAAATGTACCGCTGCGTACCTTTCTGTCACTCTGACAGGAAGAAAAAGCTTGTGATAACTTTTCACGAATTCCCGGCAAATTATCATCGTCGCCAAGCATGGCTATAGGGACATATCGAGAAAGGACTTCGTGCCCTACAACAAGTCCGCTAGTAGTGTCGATCGTTTGCGGGCTTCACTTTTTAGAGTTGGATTATGCTGTGGGCTCCAAAAATGTGCGGAGGCTCAAGCGGAATACTGTTCAGCGTGTTCCCAGGCTATCCGAGCTACATGCAGCCACAGCATGCAGCCACAAAAAAACAAAAAAGACGCAAGTTAGAGCGATTGTCGCAGAATTGTTCTCGACAAACAAGGGACCTCAAATTTATCGCGTGGTTGTGGTGGAGCTCTTGATTCAGCCTGTGACCGCGAAATACGCAAGGACAATTTGTCAACTTCCGCCCCCTCCTTGCGTGCAGTGTTTGAAGACAGCCACCTTCATGTACCCTTGGAGGGGCATGAAGGAACAAGTGCTGAAGGTGCAGGCTGCAGTGAAAGCCAGCCATAAGAGGCTTCTGCTATCCGCGTAGCGACATTTATGTGTGAAGATAATCTGGTGGTCGGAGGTAAGGAAGCAAGTGGACAAGACGCAGTTGGTGAACTGCAGCAGACTAGTGAGACAACTGAGTGCACAACGCAAACTACTGAGGACCTTCTTCCTCGCAAGCAGTCAGACTTAAAGAATATAAACCGCATGAGGGTGCAAATGTTCAGAAAAGCAGATGCTATCACGAGACTGCAGCGAGAGAACAGCCGCCTGAAAAAGAAGTTGAGTGGTATGAAGCTCTATATAATGTCGACCTGCCTCACTCGGCTCCGAAGTCTGTATAACAATTTCGCAGATGCATATTTACGCCAGTAAGCTGCTCTGCCTGACGCTGGCATTGTTTTTCAGTAATTTCCTACTGCGCTTTGGCTGCGATAATCGAGTTTTAGTCTGCAGCTCCCGCCCGCGCCATGGAAAACGAGCCACACGAGCCTTGGGTTGCGCGCGCCACGGTGCGGCGAAAAGAGCGGCCACGCCCCTTTCCGCAATTACACCCTCTCCGTCCGAATGGGACGGCCGGAGCAACCCCGCGCCGCCGCTGCCGATCGCGGAGGCCACGTTGGTACATATGAAGTTAACGAAACGGCCGCAAGAGCACCATGACTGTGGCATGTAAACCATACCGCTCATACAGGCATGTAATGATTCTAACGTTATGACCTGTCATTTACGTTGGTCATGCAGTCGTGTTGTGCCATAGCAATTTTGGTATACATCCCATTAACGAAACGAGTGGCATGTACATCATGCCGCTCATGGCATGCATGTCCCGATTTTCATGTTATGACCTGTCAGTTATGATCGTCATGCATCCATGTTGCGCCAAACCAATTTTCGTATACATCCCATTAACGAAACCCCCAGGAGAGCACCAAGACCGCGGCATGTAAATCATATCGCTCATGACATGCATGTCATAATTTTCATGTTATGACCTGTCATTTATGTTCGTCATGCAGTCATGTTGCGGCACATCAACTTTCATTACATCCCACTAAAGAGACGGCCAGGAGAGCACCAAGACCGTCGCATGTAAATCATGCCCTCATGACATGCCTGTCACGATTTTCATGTTATGACCTGTCATTTATGATAATCATGCTGTCGTGTTGTGCCACAGCAATTTTCGTATATATCCAATCAGCGTAACGGCCGCAAGAGCACCAAGACTGTGGCATGTAAACCATGCCGCTCATGACATACATGTCATGATTTTCATATTATGACCTCTCATTTATGTTCGTCATGCCGTCATGTTCCGGCATATCAACTTTCATTACATACCATTAAAGAAAAGGCCGAGAGAGCACCAAGACCGCGGCATGTAAATCATGTCGCTCACAACATGCATGTCATGATTTTCATGTTACGAGCTGTCATTTATATTCGTAATGTAGTCATGTTGTGGTATACCAATTTTCGCATACATCCCATTAGCGAAACGGCCAGGAGAGCACCAAGACCGTGGCATGTAAATCATGCCGCCATGATTTACAAGAAAGCCAAGTTTCTTGAATTGAAAGTATATCTGGAGACAGGTGCGAACAAAAATATGATAAATCTGTTGCTTCTGACATTATCGAACGGCAATTCAACTGAAATATTTTCATGGAACCTATTTTTATGGTATGCCAGCAGCAGAGTCCGCTTGATCTAAAATGTCATCTTTCAAAAAATCACTCTTCGATAGATTCTCGAAAAAGTTTTTCTTAGAGAGAAACTTTTTGGATTTAGCGTTACGGGCAGAAATTTTATGTGACAGTGGAGACCTAGTGCGTTTTAGAGTCTTGAGCAATTCTATGTCCATCTCGTCCGAGTTATCTGAATGAAGTTCTGGTGGATCGTGCTCCAAATGTTTAGAAGGTCCTGTAGAAGGAGAACCAGATTCCTGATTTGCGATTGCAATTTGAATGTATTTGTTCATTGGCATAAACAAATCTTGGGAGAGCGTACTATGTGAAGCAGTTGCATTAACGATACGTGTGAGCGGGGTGGATAGCATTTGTGCCAAGGACTCAAAAATATTCGTAGCAAGTCGTTCTATAGCCTCTTCTGTGGCTTTCTCAATAGCATCTGCTATAGTTTTTGATAAGGAGGTATCCATGACTTGGCAATGGCGGGCCGTAACCCCTGCATAGCCTTTTGTGCGCTCCTGAACTTCTGTAACAGCTTCTCTACGGGAGCAACGCCTGCGTTCTACTGCTTCAGCAATACAAAGTTCTCGCGCTTTCGCTAAACAATTCATATAATCAGCAGGGTGGGCTCCATCGCATAAACAGCATTTTTCGTTTTGAACTGTACAATCTCGGCTGTCGTGAATATCCCCGTGTAGACGGCAACGAGTAATCGACCTGCACCCTTTTATGCTATGGCCGTACCTCCAACATTTTAAGCACTGCAGCGGCCTCTGGGAAAGTGGTTCGACCTTATAAATCAGTGGCCATGCCTTTACCTCAGAAGGCCTGGTTGTTCCAGCGAATGTAACAATCATCGATTCTGTAGGTGATTTCTTGTTGTCTATAGCGCGGGTACATCGATAAACTGATATCGCGCCTGCAACAGAGAACAGATCCAGTATTTCTGAAGGTGTCAGGCTGGTGTCAACTCCGCGAACTATGCCCTTCGAACACGCAAGATGTGCCGGAATAAACGGGCTCACCGAATTCGCTGCGAATTCAGAGCATTGGAGCAGGTCTTTCACACAATCCTGGTCTGATGAGCAGCACAAGATGCCATCACGCCCGAATTGCCGAACCTCAGAGATCTTCTGGAAGTGGGATGTCGCTTTTCGGAGCTCCACTTGAATGGCTTTCGGATTCTTCATAGGAATAGCACCCCCATTTGTGGGCACTAAAGCCACAGGGATGCTGTGGACTCCGCTGCGTTGAAGGGTATCAAGGGGCGAGTCCTTGGCCGGTGTAGAAGCTAGCCAAGGGGAATGCCCTTGACCAGGGGAGAAACAGACATCAGGTTATTCTGACTATCTCAAAATCACAGTAATTGTGCTAGAAAAAGGCAACAAAAGAAATAAGAGAAAATCAAAGGAGCCGGAAGGCGAGATTTGGGGTACTACCGCCCGGTTCTAAGCCTGATCCACACTTGTTCAGGCACCTTGCCTGTTGCCTGTGGATGAACAGAGAAGAGAGGAAGAAGACAGCTTAGCGCTAACTCGGGTCGCAGACGCGGCAAGGTGGTCAGAGGTCGAGCTTGGCGCTGCCTGTGACGATTTATGGTGAGGTTTGAAACTTGGTGCTTGTTCACGTTTAAGTGCAAACGTTAACTGTTCGGAGTGAACCTATTGGTGTGGTTTGAGCCCATTTGTGCTGTTGAGATGGCTGATCACAGTACGGGCCGCCCCGGCCAAGTTGTGTAAAGAGTGTGCAGTGTGAATAAACCTACGTGTCTGCCGTGAAGACATCTTCGCCCAGACTCCGTCCTCCAACGTATCGCCGCGGTCATCAGAACCATCGAGAGAGAAAACAATTCACCCAAATTTAACTCACGCGATGCGGAAATCTATACTCTAGGGTATTAGAGCCCGGTCACGAAAAAAAATGCCAATTTACGCTAGTTTGGCGTTAGTGTAGGCCGCCTTTCCCGCCATATCCTCGGGCTCATCGCCATGTAAGCCACAGCGCCCCGCAGTTCACTAAATGATTATGCCAATGGCCCACTCTGACCACGGCATCGTGTGATTGGATCATGTTCTGAGCAAGGACGTAGTAATGTCTTCGTCTAAGGACACAGTAAAGCACTTGATTGGCCGGCTTGGAATCCCAATATTTAGCCGAAGTATGAGGCGGCGTCACCAGTGCGTTCGGTACTGCCTCCAAAAGGACTGCTATCTCTGTGGTTGTTCACCTATTCTTGCTGGTCGAAATGGAAGCGCTTAATCATCTTTAAATTTGGTGTTGCAAGAGACCACTTCAAGTATTTACTGGCACCGACCCATCCGTAAAGAGTTGCATGGAGGCAGCGTATTCTTCTCACCTATGGGGAATTGTTATGCGCTACTAACGCCCCCACACAGCCACTTAAATGACGTGGTATTTTGTTTGTTCCGAATGCAAATATAGTGATGGCATGTCACTATGGAATTAAGAAGAAAAGAGGAGTCTGGTCTCAACCACCGATTCCTGAATACAAAAGGAAGAGGTATCCCTGCCTTCCCTGCTTTGGAAACTGACCTGATAAATGTTTTAAAGGTAGTGTGTTCTACTTGCTTTTTTATTCATTCGTCATATAACTTCCCATAAATAAGTTATTAACCCTAATGAATCTGTGTGGTCCCATGTCTATATTCCCGATTGAGTAGATGCGATTACTCTCAAGGCTGTCATCATCATCGTCGTTTAGAAAAAGAATGTATCTTCCGGTCAGCGAGCAGAAGAAGAAGAGCAGGAATCTAGTGAATGCAGGCCCCTCCTAGTCTCCTTAAAGCTTCACCAGTCTCCAGCCGTGTCGTCGCCTTCGGCTCCCGAAGTCGCTCTCCGAAGTACTTCGGCGTTGGAGCCCGAGTCTCGTCAGGTGGGTGTCGCATCTCAGTGGACAAAAGTCGTGGCGCCTTTACTTCAGAGCAGCCGCGAGCTTTAACTGCACATATCAAAATCAAAAGAAATCCTGTGCAGGACCTGGGGTAGACAGGTATCTTCATGCGACGAACTACTGCTTCATAATGTACCAAATGAGATTGTTAGAGAACGTAAGGTACTTGGTGTCGTTTTCAATACTGTACTGAATTGGACACCCTATTTTGACATGTCGAAATCCTTGGTATCAGCAACTGGTGCCTTGTCACGACGTCGCCATTTCTTTACGGAAAACGTGAAACTACAAATTTATCAGGTACTATTTGCGTCATACATTAACTACTGCAGGCTTGTGTGGGCCACCACAACAAAAACTGCCATACACAAACTACTTCTTCAGAAACGTGCAATTCGAATTATAGCCAACGTTCCATATCTCCACACAACGTTACACCTCTTCACCAAATTTAACGTAATCAGAGCTACTGAGGTGTATCAATTTTGTTTGCTGCATTCATACTTACTCTCCTCTAAAAAGTTCTCACTTCTGATATCGCTGTCAAGACTACAACCGCAGTTAAGTGACCAACGCACCCGTAGCCAGGACAAATGGCTTGTCCCGAAAAGGCGTACGAACTACCTTATGCAGTCACTAGTCTATAATGCACTTTCTCTTTTTAATAAATATGAAAACGAAAGAATTGGTGTTCATGCCTTAAGCCGGAAAGAAATGAGACGGCTTTTCTTGTTTTCCAATGATCCATGATGCCTGTGCGTGAAAGCAAGTGCGCAGATCTAATAAACTGTTAGTGTATCGCTATCTTGGTATACTTATGACATTTACTCTAGTTTTTATTATCACATGAAGTTGTGTTGTGTTCCTATTTTTTTACTTTTCAATAACTCTGTCAACTGACCACTGTTGTGCACAAACTGATATCTAATATGTTTTGATTAATACAGCCCATGTACGCCTATATCCTTTAGTTTGTTTTATGTTGTCAGTGTATAGTGCTCTCATAAAGGGCCTTCAGGCACTTTCAAGCTGTTTACGCGGCTTTTCGCCAGAAGGACCCCCAACAAATTGCAAAAAATGTTAGAAATACAGATTTGATTGATAGATAGATTGATTGACTGATTGATTGATATATTGATTGATAACACAGCACTGGGCCAGATAAACGATGCCCGACTAAAGGATATGGCAAAAAAAAGAAGCATGGCAAACAGCAGATTTAGCAGCGCGAAGTGAGTACTCTGTTGCAATAGCTACTTCTTCCTCTCAGCGAGAGTGTGAATATTTTGATGGAATCTTTGTGATAATCAATTTTATTGGGTGATAACATGGCGAAACATCTCGACAAGGTCCTGTGGTAGGCTGCTAGCACTCTGTTAGTTCGCGCGGACGAGTGAACGGCATGCAGACGCGCACTCTCTACATTTGCATTCGGCACAAAAAAAAAATGCTAGGACCATGAAATGGCTCTTTGGGCTCTTTAGTATGACACCGCTAATTCTGACATCGCCGATTTTGAGAAAGGAAGTAGCTTAGGTGTAGGTTTCGTGACATACCGGGCTCTACGTCAGCACTCCTGAAATCTGTCTGCGTCGATACTACCTCACGAGGTAACGTACTTGTCATTCAAGTCTTCAACGTTGCACCACAAGTAAGATTAGAACTACCCCTAGTTGTACAATAACCAGTATATTACGTCGGAGTCGTGGGACATGTGAAATTATATGTCATAGCTGTGCTGACATATGACGTTGACCGCGCTATGAAATTGAAAGGACTCCTTATCACCCTACAAAGATACAAATCTTTACCTTGATTTATATTAAGGAGGAACCACAGGCCATCAATTTTGCGACTCCCTCCACTATGTCGTCTCTCATAATTATATGGCAGTTTGGGGATTTAAAACCCCATAAATGAATCAACTGAGCTCCGTGTTTTGATGCGCAGTTCGCCATGATCACGTGTTTTTCACGATTGGGAGCAGCAACACGGTGTGTTGAGCTTACCAAAACAACGAGTTTATTTTTCGTGCGATTTACGCCTTTCTACGTATTCATAAAAGTATGGAGTTAAATCTCTGCAAAGTAAACGGAAGTGCCGTAATCTTTCATGTCACTGAAGCATGTTAGCGTAGGCGCGTAACACGTCACAATTAGTAATGAAGCATCTTTCATGTGAAAATACACGGTGCTAATGGAGCTTCCAGTGCGCAGTGTCATTTCGTTTCCCGCATTCTGCTGTGTAGTATTCGCATTAGGATGTTATCCATGTACGCATATGCTTCCAGGGCGCTAAATCAACATACAGAAGAGAGGGAAACACAGATACACACAAAGCGCTTTGTGTGTGTGTGTGTGTCCCTCTCTTCTGTATGTTGATTTAGCGCCCTGGAAGCATATGCACTATTACGAACCAACTAGCCCACGAAGAAGTTTTATTGATCCATGTACAGTTTCCGATGAATTCCTGTTTCACGATATTATGACTTCTACAGTATATGCCATTTGATGCTAGGATATGTGCCAGGATAACTTTCCAAGTTAAATCTATCTATCTATCTATCTATCTATCTATCTATCTATCTATCTATCTATCTATCTATCTATCTATCTATCTATCTATCTATCTATGTGTGATCGAGTGTTTTAACGTCAGCACACGTTTGCTGTCAACTCACTCACCAACGAAATATCCCTGATGTGTTTGCAGGCTGCTGCGTCTGACAGCCTTCTACGTGGCTTGGTAACGCTATTCGAGAGCAAGGACGCCACGCTACAAGTTGTATTCCACGTGTCTGTTGTCCTACGATTTGGCTGGAAAAGCTGACTATGGGCAAGTGTGGTTCTATTCTCTGCCTGGGCGGCGCATACATCGATGATGTCCTTTGAAACTGTGCTACGCTGATGCAGCTTGCAACTCGGCTCAAGTAAATTCAATTAGGCCTCTTTGAATTCGCGTTTCATTTTTTCCTAATTGTCATCGCATAAAAAGCATAGCAACAATAAAACACGCTTTGTCATTGGCATTTCTATGATGTCCTTGCAAGTATTTCCCCCTCTGCTGCCATCATCCTCCACTTAGTACCATCTGTACACCGCCGCCCGCTTAACATTTATTTCAATCTAATAAGTCCACAGTATTCTTTGCAAAGTAATCATATTATCTTGCTCCTTCATTCCGCAAAAATCTAGCGAATGGAGTATGATGATGATATGCTATTTTTAATCGCGCAATGGCCTGATATGCGCAAGACCCGTGGTTGGGAGCTTTCAATGGGCTAAATGGTTCCTGTATCATGGCGGTATAACGGTATAAACTGAGAATTATAACTGCCTGAGCATATAAAAGCCAGGCCTGCGCGGAATCTCAGGACAGTGATAGCGTAAGCTGGAGGAGTGAGGAACCGGTCGGCGGGGCGACGTTGTCGGGCCCCATTCTCCGCAGCACGTGCTTGGGGTGCTGCGCGGCAAAGCTGCCTAGCCTAATTCTCGGCAGCACGGACATGAGGCCATGCGCGGCGAAGCTGCCAGGCACAGTTTTCGACAGCGTGGTTTTCGGTGTTTTGGTGTCGCAGTCTCTTGGCGTCGTTTTCCCGAGAACGAACCGCACCCTCGGCCCGGCATCGACGGCGGGCTGCGGTTTGGGCTTCTCTCTGCACAGCTGTCTGTTGTGCCCGACGTTGCCTTGCTGCCGCCGCGCGCATAGCTCTGCTATTTACTTTTTCAGCAGCGGTCCGCACCTTGCGAGGAGGCGCGATAGTGGTTACGGCGCCTCCTTACCGGCGCCGTGACGGTGACGTGACGGGCCGTCTGACGGCTGTGTGAACGAGCACTAAGGCGCCGCAAATACGGCGCCAAAAACGGCCGTTTTCGCAATTTCATAACAGCCTACGCTATAAAATTGCTACATATATGATAGTTACAGTACTAAGATATGTTATCAACATGAGACACAGAAAAATCATAAGATGACAGCACATGAATTATAAAGCATAAGTTACGGTAAACGGCGAGCAGCGCAGCAGCCTCACCACGTCCCTTGAGCCCTAGGGTGAGGAGGCTTTTGTTCTACCAACTCCACCGAATCCTTCGGGCACAAAACGAGCAGCGACCTGACGATTGGAGTCACCCACCAGACCACGTCTTTTTTTTCTGATCGCAGTTATCTGTGCCTTTGTTCACCTGCGCTTTTACGCTGTCATAACTCTGTCTAATCATCTAATGCTCCCTCTTTTCCCGAGGGCTTTTTTGCTTACCTGTGTCGTTTCTCTCCATTCGCCCTTCTCTCCATGCCCCCCGCCCCGCCGTATTATACGAAGAGCAGCGCTTATTTTTGGCTGTTTCTTTTTGTAGTTTCGGGTAGCGTTCCTTAAATTTATGTCATATATTTTATTTTACGTGGGTATTTCAAATTCCCTATGCTGTTGCCGTTCATTTCTGCTTTGTGTTTGCTTTTGCGTGATACGTCTGTATTACTGCGTGTTTCATTTTGTTATTTCTGTTGTGTAACTGCTTTCCTGTACCGTGCCTGAGATATTGAAAATTCTCAAGAAATTATTAGATAAATATTTAAAAGAATAAGTAATAAATGCTGCGTTCTTGCCTTAGATACGTCACATTGAAGGTCATATATTTATATCCTTCTGTAAATGCAAATTCTCCTGTCAAATAACCATACATTTCGAAGCACCAAAAAGAAAAAAAAATGAAGAAACCTCGGACAACCACGCAGCGTGTCCGAACTGTTTTAATATTGTGATATCACTCATGGGCCAGCCAACTTTATCAATACAATCCAGATGTTTACATAGTTCTGCGCAATCGGGGACGCAAGCTGACCATTTAATTTATCGCGTGATTGCATTCCATAAACGTTGCACTTCATACACTTTATGAACTACTCGGCCACTGGCTATCGTGACGCAATTGCAGGGATTACTTGTTACCTCGACGCACTTTTTCTGTGTACAGTATATTGTCTCCCTTTTTATCGAGAGCACTTGACAGATGTCTTCTCGTTGCATGCATAACAAAGTGCCGGAAAGAAGAGTGGTCTTAAAGGAATAATTTTTGATCAAGAACAATTGCATAGATTATCGTTAAGAAATGCCTTAATGATTTCTTCTGTAGGATGGGTGATTATTGCCACGATTAATTTTATTGACACTCACAGTACTTTTTCCTTCAGCAAATCGAGCATAAGCACGTAAATAACGCGTTGTAAAACGCTTGATAAGCACATTGCCGTTTTGTGTTCGGCTGACGTGACTGATGATACCGGCCTATTATTACATCACAGGGATCATCGCTTCAAATCAATTTTCGTAACCGAAACTTGTCTTTATTCTGAGGAAGAAGCATTGCCCACCTTTCCAGCATACGTGTCAGAATACTGTCGCCGCGTTGATCGTCCGCATCGCGGTGCTGCTTTCATAGAGCAAACTTTAATAAAGGAGGTGCCGAAATAAGTATTGATGTTTCGAGATGTGTATCCATATGGGTAGAAATATAAAACATACTTCCTCATATCACAAGAAAAATATTATTGGCACTGTTTACCGCTCATCATATTCGTCGACTAACGAAGTTTGCGCAGCACTATAGGAAACATTAGGCAATATTTCACGAAGACCTAAAAATGCGACCATTTCGGACGATTTTAGAACTACTCTATTGAAGCGTTCCGTGTGGGCATTCCAGTAACTCCATACGTCAATGTAAGACTCGTAAACAACGATATGGAATGTATAGGGGATATATATATATATATATATAAAATATTTATGCCCTTCGCATGGAAAATGTGGAGTTATTCGAGTACGGAAAGGGACGTTTTCGGTAGGGTAATTTATTGGACAATATGTACCTTGCTTACGCAGCTTTTACTGCCTGCTTTTTTGGGTTACGGTTTTTGAGCACTCAATAATGATCCCACCTCACGTTCAAGTGAAAGTACTGAATCATTAATTGCTAGCATGGTTTCCGATTTTGACGTACGCCCTCATACGGAAGTTCTACACGTAGATGTTACAGATCATTAACCGATATTTCGTTGTTTTGTTTTACCTAACAGTCTGCTCAAAAGCACGCCACATAAGACGAAGTTCAATCTGCGCTCTTACGCAGCGATAACAGAGCGCACCACTTTTACCAGCATTCAACATTTTCTGACCCGGACGTGGCCTATGTTGCACGAGTTTTCTCAGATAACTGCAAATGGGGTAAAAGCTGGTACGAAAAATAATATAGTGCGGATGTGGTACACAGGACTTCTTCAAGCTCTATCAAACGCGAAAATGAAGAGTTGTTTTGGCGCATTCATTGATATTACCTGATTGCCATTTCAGGAGACCCGCAAAGCTTCGAGTCCATCATGGCAATGATGAATGAATCTCAGTTTCCAGAGCAAGGATTTTCAGGTATGATATAATCACCTTTACCATTAAAAAAACTGATAACACTAGAGAGTTCCTGTTAGGCCCCCAAGGGCTAAGGAGCCTTGTTCCAAAATTTTTTTTTTCGTTTTATCCCTCACGCGCGGTGAGTGTACAAAAGAACACGAGAAGGTGCGTTCACAGGGTCTCTCGGGCAAGCATCACTAAAACCCGCTATTCTTCGGTGGACTGCATTCACACGTCGCCAAGAGCCTATGCAGCGCTAATTGCACGAAACGCCTGCACGATTCATTTCAATACGTTGGTCCTTAATCTCTCATATGCGCTTTATTTGGACCAAACCCAATACTCATGCTTATGATATATCCCACCCAGCCTTATCACTATCGGCACCCAGTATTAATACATATCGAAAGAGGGAGAAGAATAGGCAAAGCAAAAAATCACAGCACCCTCAGTGCGGAAGGAGGGAGCACAATAGGAAAAGTGGTGCATCATCCCACCCACTACTTCACTAACTTCATCCTACGGGCATAATTGCATACACGATCCAAATGGAGCTCCTAATCCTGTCTGATATAGGATTAAGTGAACAAAATACTACAGCGCAGGAATAAGAAGACCAAGACAGCGCTGACTTACTACCTAATCTATTTTCTTCAGAAGCGCGCATATAAATATACAAATGAAGAACAGACAAGGTACAAAAGTGATTGATTTCTGGGGATTTACGTAAGCTTGTAAGGAAACGCCATAGTGGACGGCTCTGAAAATTTCGATCACTAGGGTTGTTTAACACACACTGACATCGCACAGTGCACGGGCCTCGTAATTTCGGTGTACAAAAAAGGTAGACGAAAGGAAACTAAACCTACTTCCTTGTCGACACGTGCATTTTCAAGATAGCTGAAACGTTTTTTTTTTTTTTTTTTGATGTGGACGACACGCTTGCGCACTGCTCGCCTAAGGCCGCAATCACACCATCCTCCATTATTTCGCGTGTGAGTGCATCGGAACTTTTATCAATTACACGAGAATTCTTAAACCCAGACTCGGAGGCGCATGCGTCGCAGTGAAAGTCGGGGTGCTCATGCGATTTCTTACTCACGCTTTGATGACGTTCCCTATGCTGACGTTCACACATCTACCCGTTCGCCTCCATTCCACTTGCCGCAAGTTTGAAGAAGATCATACATTACACTTTGCACACCAAAAGGCCAATCTTGAGCTTTTTTGCCTATTAATTTCTAGTCCTACTTTAGGACTCCCCCGTTTTGTCTTCAACCCTGTTTTGTAGTTCTTCGCCATCGTTTTAAACGAGCACAATGTCGTCTGAGAACCTTATATTGCTGAGATCCTCTCCCTCTTTTACTAGAAGAGAAGCTCAGGGGAAGATAGATGCTTGAATCGATGAACAGATCGCAAAATACAATTTAGCACAGGGAATGTCGCAGGAGAAAACGTTTCGACAAGTGGACTTGTCTTCGTCAGGGCGGCGACTACCTTCTCTAGCGTTCGTTTATGTACGCGTTTGCACACGCTCCCCATTCCTCAGAAAGAGAGGAGGAGAAGAGCAGCACGTGCGAACGATAACAAAAAAAAAAAAAGGGGTGGGGGGGTTGGGTGCAGGGGAAGTTGAGTGACAGGTGTTAGCGTGACTAACATAAATGCCAAGAGCGAAAGCTTCCATAGAATCGGCTCCTTGTACATATCTTGGAAATGCATTGTGTGCGCAGTGGTAGAAAGCAGGATGAAAAAAGGAACACAGGCTCGGAACAGGAGTTACTCCTATGGCATGTGTCCACCCCTCCACCCCACACCACTTACGCAGCACCAACACTGCATTTCACTGAAGGCTTGTTGCTAAAAATGTAACTACACTGTTTAACGCCGTTGTTCTCGTAGAACTGGATGGGGGCTCCCCACCTGAAAGTAGGCTTTCTGGGAGAAACACTGTTAGCTTGTGCATACCTCAACCTTTTGTTGTCTTTGTTAACCCGCCATCGTATCTAATATACTCGAGGGTTCCCTTTAAAAGGTTTATGCCTGTAGGCTGGGGAGTACTGAACCTGTTTATGAGATACGATTCCCTGTATTTTCTGTCCTTCAGCGAGCGGCAGTTTCCCTAAAGTATGTAGAGTTTCACTTCATCGAAATTATGACCTGTCATATTAAAATGCTGCGCCACCACGAAGTTAGTGCTGTGTCTGTCTTTTTATTCCTGCAGTCCGGCCTCTTTTTGAGCTGTAGTTCAATATGCATAACCAATTTCCACAAATTTCATGAAAAAATAAGACGAACGAAACGTGAGGGTTTGCAAAGACAATTCAACGCTACAGCGAGGGCTACAGCGGCTGTATCGCTCGCTGGAGAACAAAGCAGCCACAGCGAGCGCGCATCAAACGAACTGATTTATTCGCAGCGAGATCAAACGCAGTCGGCGGCTACGGGCGTCTAACCACTTCGTGTTTACACACGCGTGTACGTCATGCATACCCTCCAGGGTGTTTGTTCCTTGTGCTGGTGCATGTGTTGAATGCTTGCACAGATTCTTATTCAAGTGCACCAAATGACTTGACTTTATCATAGCTCCGTCTTAGATGAATGGGTGCGTCTGTCGGGAGCGCATTATGTGATCTCTGCGCCTCAGTTCCGGCACAATTATATCTGTTGCTGTCTCCTTCAAGCATATATACGATCAAGTGCACTTTGCGTCGTTAGGAACAAATCAGGCGGGAAAAGTCAACTGTAAATGCGACTCCGCAAATGCATTTTACATGTAAATTTAAAAGCGATATCATCTTATTATATGTGAATATGCTGTGAGAACACAAATGAGCTGATCGAACTGCCTGGCAGGCACATGAACTTATGTCATTAAGTACTTGATCACAGGCGTATACCTAATTTCGTAGTTGCAAATAATGGTTCTGAGACGAACCTTAATTGTGTATAACGCGCCTTTTGATGGCAGACTTTTGGTACCAATAAGGAGAAATTTTTCACTTCACACTTTAATTTTCGAGCTAGGTGCTTGAATTGTGCGCTAGTTAGCACTAGCGTATAGCACGAGTAGCACGAGCACCATGCATGGCGAGGAAAAATAATGAAGCTTTTCTCGTTTAAACAACCTGCGTCTTTTTTACATAAGATAACTGGACCTTTTTTGTACCACTGTCATGCATCTGGTCATACGAAGAATGCTGTGTGCTTATATACTAAATATATTATCTAATAATTTAATACACATAGGCGTATGTCATGCATTTTGGTAGAGCTAAATTGGCGTTACAGTCATGTAGTTGACTAATTGAACTGGTTAGGTACACTGCGCTTGACGGAATATAGCAAAATAAACAAAAACGCACAATGTCTAAAAGCAGTCCGGTAAGGTACCCAAGCTACTACATCAAATTAAAGCGCAGTAACTTTGATATCTGGCGTTTTACGTCCCAAAACCAGCTGTAATTATGAGAGACGTCATAGTGGAGGGCCGCGGCAATTTTGAATACCTGGGGATCTTTAACGTGCATAGTTAAAAGAAGAGGCGTGCAAGACACGGACACAAGGTGAGCAGTGAACAACACAGTCTTACACGCCTCTTTTTTTGAATATGGACTGTTACTAACTCGCTCAACTTTCTGCCCTTTTTAACGTGCACTCGCTTTACACACGGTACACAATGCACAACATTCCGCTTCCATCGAAATGGAGCCGCCGCGGCCGGTATTCGATCCCGCGACCCTCGGATCAGCAGCCGAGTACCCTAGCCACTAGACTACCATGGCGCGGCAAGGCGCAAGAACACTCTTGTTTCTGGAGTCAGCAGTACACAATGAGCGAAAAGTCAATACTGCAATTTAATTTTAGGGGCGAAGCTCCTCTTAGTCTAACCTTCTCACGCGTCAGGCGTCAGTCGTCAGGCGTAACCCGCGTGCCGGGAGGCACGCGCTCGCCCTCGGCGTTCGCCTCGGCGCGCGCCTCTCTCTCTCTCTCCCGGCGCGTGCCTCTGCTGTCTTGTGTGTGTGAGAGAGAGAGAGACAGAGAGAGCGAAAGGCGCGCGTTGGCTATGGAAACGCTCTTTCTTAGAGGAACGCTGTACCAGCTCGCAAAGAACGAGAACGCGCTCTCACACGCGAGAGACAACGTTGGCGCAGGCAGCGTCTCCTAGCGAGTTTCTTGATTGAGAAAATACCGACTGCTCGCCTTGGAGAAGCGTTCACCGGCAACCCATATATATATACATATATATAGGCACTGGATCTTGACCTTTAATGAAGTGCCGGTGGGAGATTTCACTTGTGCATAGTTGAACCATGAGGATTCATAGCGTGCGCGTTAACTAAATTAATCCAGAACTCGGCACGATCTACGATGAACCTCCCGAGCTTCGCCCACTCACCATCATTCACTCCGTGGATATGCTGTAATTTTTTCACTTAACAGTAATGCGGACATATAGAGACAATACGAGTTTAGTATGGCCGATAAAAAAAAAAAGAGAGAGCGAGAAATGCCGAAGTAAGACTGTGAGGCTGGCTAACGTCAGCGCTCCGTCGAATGATGTGTTGCGCTTCTTTCACATATAATATTAGCGTTCTGAGTGCTTTGTACAAATGTGACATTAGAAAATGTCCGCACTCTCATATAACTGCGATAAACCCCTTTTTTTAGCTAACCATTGCCTCTAACGGCTCAGAACGGAACCCCGCTGTGTATGTGCATTTCTATATGGGCCGCCCGCAGTCTGCCTATCCACACCAACGCGGACGCATTGCTGTTACCCATAGGTCGATCTCGCTATGGGTATTATGAATAAATTGGTTCGTCCCTGCTAAACTTCGACAGATATCCCTCACAATAACCGTTTACGATGCAGTGAAGCGTAGAACGAACATTTGGGAGGCCATGAGAACTTCCTAGTAAGGCCGTCTCACTAATATATATATATATATATATATATATATATATATATATATATATATATATATATATATATATATATATATATATATATATATATATATATATATATATATATTCCAGAATTGAGTCGCTGGAGCGGTACTGCCGGCTTGCGAGAACGAAGTCAAATGCGCTACACACAATCAGAAGCGAATTTGAAATTGCTGTTTGGCAATGGGTGGTGCAGAAGTTACAGCTGTGAAGAGTATTTCAAAAACCATGCTTTTCAATGCTCACCAAGCATGCTTCATATGCACTGCGTGGTTCAAGTGTTTAGTGTTTGGTAATAATGAATTACTGTTTCCCCCTGCGCCTAGTTGTCGAGCCAGGGGATGTATCGTGTAAGTAGCCTCTCGCCAACATTTTGCGAACTCCTTCATAATGTTTTTCCTACAGCATTGCAGTGCAAAGTGGATACGTGTCACTCGTTTATGGATGCTTTCAGATGCGTCTAGCAGGAATGACGAGTCTCTTAAGTAGCAGTCACTTACAATACTCAACGAAGTGCTACGCCCCTTATACACCTTTATCTTCTTTCCTGAAATTGCGGTTTGTGCGTAGTTTAGTTCTTGAGAGAAAGAGAGTGCTGTCTTGAATAGTGGAATGGAAGAGACGGTAGATGCTATGTGAGGCTAGGCAAGCCTTTTAACAAGTGCGCATATGCGTGTATGTGGAGGTTGATTCTCTAGATGTGTGAAATACGTGATGCGCAAATATAGCCCTGCTTTTGAGCGCGAGCCTTAAGAAACCAAAATTTAACGTTTGAACACACTCTGGAGTACAACTTTCACGGTGGTTAGTTTGTGCATAAGTTATCGCGACACACAGCGCAGACATTAAACTAAGCCACAGAGTGACAACACATATGCGAGAGTAGCAATAGTAATCGCTGAACTGGTGCTGCCCTAGCGCCTTCCTTATAAAACTGGTACTTTTGCTTAGTAGACTTATACAGCGGCGGCTGAAAACTCCTTCAATTGGCTTGCGTCGTTGTTTAACAATGGCCATAATTAAAGCCCCGTGGTAGCTTACACACAGTCTCGGCTTTTCATTTCAGTTCCTAGATCAGAGTAAGTATGGCTTCTTGCCACTCATCATTTCACCTCTGCTATGACTATGGCCTTAGGAACGGTCTGCTACGGTACTTTCAAGCGGCTGTTTTGTTATACACTGTCGAAACATCCACCACTAATATCGAAAAAGACTTATAGTTAGGAAGCTTGGGTCGAGAAGATATAATTATATATGCACTCAGATTTGTTCAAGCTGGGAAATGCTTCTCCTATAATCGTAGAAGAATGTTCTATTTAAAGCTATTGCTCTTTAATGCGCCTTCCAGTTTCAAAAGAAGCAATAGAGAACGGATCATTATCTTCGTGTGTGCGTTCATTGTACTGAAGTCTACTACGTATATCTTGCAACCAAACTATTTACCGAGGGCTCTACAATATTCTCTGTTAGGCGGCAGTGATAGCTGATGTAGATATATGGTGGTGTTGCTGGGATCATACCTAGACTAAAAGCAAATGAAAGTACGTAGTATGCGCTGAAACAATAACATATCTTAGATAACTACTTAATTAACATATATTGTAAAACTTCGCTACATAATGTTCTCTCAAATAAAATATGTTATTCAAACTGTGTGCATTGATCAGGCATCCGTGATAGTCGCTTTCCTGGATTTCCACTAACTCAACATAGAGCTGTGCCCAGGAAGAGAACGGTGGATTCCATTACGCAGGGAAGCGTTCGGAGTCGCAAGCGCGTACACCTACTTAAACCAGGCAATGACGGCATAGTTGAACCAGAAATAAGAGGCTAAAATAACTACCGATCAAAAATATTCGGTGGAGCGATTTATAAATTATTCCGAAATAATGAAAAGAGGTTAAGCAGTGTGCCACAGGAGAGAAGTGTATAAAAACTTCATTCTACCAACAGATGGCTTCCGGGTGGAAATATGGAGGCTGCCGAAAATGCTTCACCTTAAGCAGATGACACCCTAGCGAACAGTCGAAATGAAAACGGTAGATTTAGAGTTAAAGGACAAAGATATGATTGATTTCTCGGATATTACTTTCCAAAACCACGGTATGATTACAAGAGATACCGTAGTGGAAGGCTCCTGAAATTTCCGCCATCTGGAGTTCTTTAACGCGCTCTGATGTCGCGCAGCACACGGGCCTCAGCATAGCGCCTCCGTGGAAATGCAGCCGCCGCAGCTGGGATTAGATCCCGCGACCTTCACTCGACCAACCTGATCGTGCGATAACGGACAAGAAGAGATGGAAGTGCATCATAGAACAAACGCGTGTCCCTTCCTTGGCAGTGAAAATCAACTGAAACGAACACATACAAGTAATGTAGTGGCAAGGCAAGATAACCGAATGTCATGCACTGCAACAGGGCGAATTTGAAGCAGAAGGATTTGTAACAGGGCAAGTTCTTTGGGGGATGATGCATTCATGAAGCTTTCGGGGATACCTTGTTTTACGTGCCCGATATTGCATGCGTCGCGCAGTGACGCGGATGAAATCTGTGCGAGCAAGTTAGAAGGACATTCCGAGTGATGTGTTCACGGTGTTGGAACGAACGCATTGATTTGTAGGATTGTTCGTACTTTGTGCATGGGCACGTATAAGGCATGACCCGAAATGTTATCCATAATGTAAAACTCCAATGGAAATAGTGCGTTTTCAGACTACAACGTGCCTTGCCACGGTGGTCTAGTGGCCATGCCACTCGACTATCGACGCTAGGTTCCTGGAATCGAGTTCCGGCCGCGGCGGCTCCTTTTCCATGAGGGCGAAATGTTGAGGCCCGTGTACTCTGCCATGTCAGTGCATTTCCCAGAGCAACAGGGGGTCAAAACGTTCTGGGCCCTCCACTAAAGCGTCTCTGATAACGATATCGTTGTTTTGGGACCTAACACCCCAGATCTCAATTAATCTTACTACAACACATCACTAACCACACAGATTTTTCTATAGACATTTCACATGTGGTCTTTGGTTGCTTTATAGTGCTTGATGAATGCCCAATGCACGTTTCTGATTCCAGGAACGAAGATAATTCATCCACCATTGCTGTGGTCGTTGCGTGCCTGTTGTTCCTTGCCATAGCTGCGGCGATCTTCTTCGTCCTGTCAGGACTGATCAATGGCGAGTGGACCGCTGTTCAAACGCGCTAAAGCATTTGCCACGCTGAAAAAACGAAGCGCCTTTTCGGATGTGTTCGCATGTCTCTGAAGAAGACCTCAAACCAGATAGTTTAAGTCAGTGGGCCAGTGGAGATAGTCAACGAACATGACGCGTTAGCGACATATTTTCTAGAAATATGGCAAGTATAGTAAAATGTGGATTAAGAGAAGTGATGAGATGTGATAATTACCGGACATAAATAACTTTGAGTTGTTGGAACCACGGAAGTACGTTAGGAACCTCACTTACCTTTATTGATCGCTTTCCCAGATTTCATTCATAGCGGACTATCTGAATCTTCTTGTGGATGGAAAGAGCGTGTTGTAAACCACCGTTTGAAATGGTTCGGAGGTCCGTGGCGTTATGTAAGCACGTGGTCTCAGTATTATAGCTCATATTTAAGTAGAGGTTCGTATGAATAGATGCTCCCACATTTATTACTACGGAGCCTTAACCGAGAAAAGAAGTTATGTCTCAAAGAGGTATATATGTAAGAGCTTTATTTCTCATGGAGCATGGTCCACTTTAAACAGAGCCGAGCAAACAGAAGTTACTTTTGCTGACAGTACTGCCTGTTACTGACAATACTGCAAAGCACGTTCCAACAGTCCGTCTGTAAGTCAGTTCAGACCTGCCATGCAAGCCAATTTGCATCGTAGCTGAAATCTGTCTGACCAACCATATTCGATATTCAGGAGGAAATTCTGCATTGCCTCATTCGCCTGCGAATGCCCCGTTATATAACTGTGAATGAGCAACACCAAAGTGCATCGCGCGGAAAATGACCATATGAACGTCCAATGACCATATGATCGTTTGTAACATGAGAAATGGCGGCTATACTCTATGAAAGGAAAGGCCGCGGCTGGACTACTTATCCTCTCGTTTCTACGATTTTCAGTAGCCGTTATGCTTACGCCGCCCACCCCGAGTATCCGCCATAATTTTCCGAGGGGGAGTTTGTAGGAATCCCTTCCTCTGACAGGAGTATCTACGCCCGAGTAGAGGGGCGCGATGCATAGATCAATTTACTTGCTAAATTGACGTTAGGGCCACGTCACCCAGGAGAACTTTACCTGCGAAGTACGGCGTTGTTTTCTAGGGGAGATACTTGTAATTGCAGAAATGCATTACACCAATTATTCGAGATAAATCTTGCTTGTTGAAAGGCTTTCCATTTGCCTAGAGGGAACGACTTTAATTCTTTGTCGTAGCGAAAAAAAAATTCTACAGACCTACTTCACAGTATTATGCCACGAAAATGCGATGATGGTCATATCCTACGCACAGTTTGGCAAGGACAGTGGGGCGCCGAAGTTTCGAGCGGAGGGCGCTTGACCCTTTCCTGCCGATCTCAGGAGGCAGTGGACCGGCACCGGCCTCCTTGATATGGCCTGAATTTCCACGCTTCAAATAACAAACTTAAGTCACGCTGTAGGACGGTAATTAGCGAATTTTTTCGTACTTGATGTCTGCATGTCATGCCCTGCTAGCAGTTCTATTGAAATTTAGCTAAGCAAGAGAACTCCCTCACGTAGGTGTGAAGGACACAAAGACACTTACACACGCGCGCACGTACGCAACCACACACGCTGGCACGCACGAAAGCGCGCTAGCAATTTGGGTGTTTGCTTGCAGCCGCTTAATCCGCGGAAGACTAATGCCATCGAGATTGTACTTGCACATTCTTTAAGCCACGTGGCGATGTACGTAGTGTTGCTTTCTGTGCTTTGAGATGTCGACGTTTTGTGTGATAGGTTGGTGTGCCTGACGCGTAAATTTACTGGGCCTTGACACAGATGACAGTGCTTGTATCGTGCACCTGACTTGTGATTTACTGCACAGTTTTTACGTCTCCCTGCATTGATAAAATTCGGCACTGCGGCGACTTCACAACTTTAACCTTGCAACTTGTGGCATGCTACTTAGTTTAGCTATGGGCGTTACCGCTCGTGTTTGCCTCTACCTCGTCAACCCTCGCTTTCCGGGCTAGTCAAGCATCCCAATAATTATGAGCAGACCAGCCTATTTCCACGACTGTGCGCTATGAGGCAATCATACTTTACCACGGAAAGCATCGTTTTTTCTGAAATGGCGTCACTCTACGTTCTGTATTCGGGCCATGCAGATGACGATACAAGTGACGTTGAACGCGGTGGTGGAGACCGCACCAAGGAAGTCAAGAAGGACAAGCACATGCGTTATCCTCCCTTGCCAGTCGACATCAAGGTCGGACGAGAAACTCCCGAGCCTGTCAGACCCGCAACGGCCACATCCGTGGCGATGACGCTTGCTCCTACGCCGACGCCCATTGCTCGAACACCGGCTCCCACGTTGACGGCAACCAGTCACGTGCGGACGGAGTCGCCAGAAACCACCGTAGCAGTACTTGCTCCGCCTACAACAGCTCCGGACACTGTAACAACCATGACAGGGACATGTAAGTTCCAAATGGAGCAACATTTTGGATACAAACGAGTCTGCTCGCTGCGATGTACATTCCCAGGCTGTTCGCAGAGAGAAGTTTGACGCCGATATCAATGTAAAAAGAAGAAAAAATATAACATATATGCTTTTAAACAGGAAACCCGTGGTCTAACCTTCGGAATGCAGCAGCAGGAGACCGTGGACAAATTTAGGTTCATGTGCGTTTGCTTGACGTGCTAAGTGTTCTTTAAGGACACTACCGTTTCCTTATATGTGCGCTATTAACCCCGAGAACGAACGCGGGCGCCGCTACGGTCGCGCCGATCTGTGGCCATGGTTAGGGTTTTCCCCGTTCGTCTGCACGGCTACCGACGATCCCAGCATTCTCCGCGGCCGCACGGGAGGCAGCGCATCCCTCAGGCTCGGGGACGTGAATGCCAAGGCGGACAGAAACAGTGTTTATTTTGGGGCTTTCGAAACCACTGCATTTTTTTTTATCATGAAACGCTGGCTGTATCCGCTCGTCACAACATTTATGCCCGGCGTCGTGCGATACGATGGTTATAACACCCCTGTTCCGCATGAAGACCCAACGTGATAAGAACCGCACGTTTTCATCACTATACGAAGTAGCATACGCGACCAAGGTTTCGATCATTAAACTTGTGAAGCGTTAACCTTCGCCCAGACTGAAGCTTCAGCATTGAGATGGTGTTTTCTAATCAGAACAGCAAGACATTCTGCCACGCATTGAAGTGCCTAGTTTCAACGAAGCTAGCAGACAAGGAGGCCAAGGGACGCATAGGGGAACGTACTTGTAGTTATTAGCTGTAGTGTAGTAGTTCCGACATAAGTGGCAAAAAATTGAAATAGGTTAAAGAATACACGAGCTTTTGGTGCCAAACGAGCAAAATTCAGGCTCCTCCACCGGCCTCTGAACAGCCGCGTCTTTTGTCACTAAGGCCGACCATACTCCCGTGTCGCGCACCTTTTTCTGCATGGGGGCGGGGAGAAGCCTTCGCCGCCCTTTTGTGTCGGCGACCGGCGGTGCTTTGGTTAGCTTTATGTAGAAAAGGTTCATACCCCCTGCCTCCCCCCCCCCCCCCCCTTTGGAAATATGCTAGCCCATTTCCGAGAAAAAAAAGCGAAGAGATGTCCGTGTCCCGCACAGCACCGTGATACGCGCGACATATCGTCAAGGTATTCGACTAGTGAGATACAAATACATTTTTCTGGTGTATCTCGATACATAAACACCGTCAAAAGTATTTATGAGAAATATCGCGATATCCTTGAATCGTGGTACTGCCCAGCCCTGATTTTACGGAGTGTTCCTCCGTAATTTTTTGCGTTCTTCTTGAAAAAGAAAGCAAATGTAGTGGTATTTTATGTTAAGGTTACTGCCTAAATGTTGAGTGCTTTACGCTTACAATTTCCCCTAAATTAAAAGTAACTAGTTACAGATATAAGCTACAGAAAAAGTATCCGGTTAAGCGTAACTCGTTACTTGTAACTAGTATCTGCCCCATGACTGGATTGGAACGACCGCCGCCGTAGCTCAGTTGGTAGAGCATCGGACAAGTTGTCCGAAGGTTGTGGATCCGGCCCCCACCAACGGCTGGGGTGTTTTTTCGTCCACTTCATACCTTTCCAATTTTGTCATAAGCACTACATCACAGCTACAAACTACAAATAACTTCCGCAATGCCTTCCTTGGCCCCCTTCTCTGTTATCTTCATGAGGTTATGTCTAACATTTATAAACGAGCCCGTCTCCATTCCCCTTTCGTTAGTTTTCAACGATTATTCCATGAATACGGTAATATGGAATTATTTCTGTTCAAAATAGACTTCATGTGAATACAAACATCATATAAGAAATTGAAATATGTGTCCCGAAGGATACGACGGAGATTATTATCAAATTTATTACACTCACTACCTATGTTTTGGATTATTGTGCTACTCATGTGTGCCCTGCCAGTACAGAAAATGATGTGCCGGACTTCAGTTGAATCTGCTTGTTACAAGGTATCACAATATATGACCAGTTACGTAAATAATAATACCAGTGTTGCAGTGTGTTCGCAAATGCTGATATATTGGTGCCTTGACCATGTACAGGCTTTTGTTTCTCGACAGTCACCAGTGAATATTACACGCTCCCTGCTTTTTTACGATGCGCTTGAACGATATACCATAGAGTTCCAAACGGGAGTCTTTTAACTTCGCGTGCAACGTTACCGATAGCAGTCATTTTAAAAACAAACGCCACGAAGTTGAAATGAGTGTTTCGAACTGCTTTCACGGCGCACTCAACGACGCGGCCGCGCGATAAACGTCCTCTGCCATTGAGACACCCACTCGCCTCGCACGCCTTCTCCAAACACTGGTTGACTAAGGGGTGACGCAACAGCTAGCAAAATATTTGGATGGTTAATCTAAACTAACCTGCTACGCCGACAACCCTGCTGCCATGTTCTTGCACAAACAGGCAAGCTGACAACAAGAAAGTTCGCCTATTAGTTAAGTGACCTCTCTAGTGAAGAGAACCGACAAATTATTGAAGACAGAAAAAGAAATCTCAATAACACAATAATGAGTTACGCTATTCCGAGTGGGCTCGGAATGCGGGCTTCGCAGATATATTTTCCGGAGATATCCCGCATTAGCTTTGCCGCCTGGATTTCCCTCCCTCACTCAACTTCAATCTAAATACACAGGGACTCTCGCATTTCGCCTTTGTACGGAAGCGCCGCGAGCGGGTATATCACACGCGTTCTAGAGCTTACCATCGCAACAAAATAACACAGCGTCATTACTGCTTCGAGTACGCACGAAGAAACCCGAACATCGATGACAACGGCACATAAAGATATTCTTTTAGCGAGAGTCATTTTCGCTGTCAGTTTTCCGAATCATTTGATTATGGAGGGAAACAATGCGAGGAAGGGACCGCTATTCTGGTTTGTCGTCTCCTTTCTTCTTTTGTCTCGGCTTTTTTCGCTTCTAATGACCTTCGTGGCGGCTTAATAACTTGGCGAAGAATCATCATCACCATCAGCCTACTTTATGTCAACTACAGCACGAACGCCTCTCCCAACCCTCTCCATCCTTTCCTGTCCTGCGCGAGCTGATTCCATTTGATGCCTGCGAATTTCTTGATTTCGTCCCCCCATCTTACGCTCTGTCGTCCGCGGTTACGCTTGCCCTCTCTTGGTATCCATTCCGTCGTTCTGACTGTCCATCGGTTATCTCTCCTTTTCATCACGTGGCCTGCCGATGTCCATTTTTTCTTCTTAGTGTCGTTCATGACGTCGCCGGCCCCCGTCTGTTCTCTGACCCACTCGCCTGTCTTCCTATCTCTTAGTGTAACGCCCATCATTTTTTGTCCCATCGCCCGCTGTGCGGTTCTTAATTTCCTCTCGAGCTTCTTTGTAATTCTCCAAGTTTCTAACCCGTATGTCAGCACTGCCAAGATGCAGGAGTCATATAGTTTCCATTTGATTGATAGCGTAGGTGTCCGTTCATGAGTTGGGAATGTCTCCAGTATGCGCGCCATCGCATGTTTATTCTACGTTGCTTTTCTTTTATATGGGCGGGTTCTCCTGTCAGTAGCTGTCCCAGATATAGGAATTCTCCTACCACTTCTACTGTCTGGTTTTCGATCGTGAAGACACGTTTTTTCGCCGTGCCACTTAGCATTAACTTTGCTTTTTGCATGTTCACCCTTAATCCTACTTTAGAGCTTTCTCGGCTTAAGTCTTCCATCATCTTTTGCAGTTCGTCGCCATCATTGCTAAAGAGTACTATGTCGTCTGCAAATCGTAGGTTGCTCAGAGATTAGCCGTTAATCCTGAGCCCTGTCTAGTCCCAGTCTAGTCTTTCTAAGATTTCTTCCAAACATGCAGTAAATAGCATTGGAGAAATTGTATCTCCTTGTCTGACACCTTCTGTATTGGGATTCTCCTGCTTTCCTTATGGAGGAATAGGGTGGCTGTAGTCTTTGTATATGTTGGCAATTGTGCTTGCGAAGCTATCGCATATTCCCTGACTGCCTAATGCCTAAAGAGCTACTGATTTCTCTAGGGAGTCGAAGGCCTTATCGTTGCCTATGAAAGCCATATAGAGGGGTTTGCTGTATTCAGCGGACTTATATTACTTGGTTTATCACATGAAAATGGTCTATGTTGGAGTATGCTTTTCTGAACCCTGCTTGCTCTCTTTGTTGATGAAATTCAAGTGTGGCCCTTATTCTGTTTGAAATAACCTCTGTGAAAATTTTGTAAAATGCTGAGAGTAGACTGATCGACTTGTAGTTCCTAAAGTCATTTACATCTCTCTTTGTGTAATAACAGAATGCTTGTGTTTTTCCAGCTGAATGGTACATTTGAAGTTTTGAGGCATTGTCGCGAGCTTTCCAGTTAGGAAGTCTCCTCCATCTTTTATCAAGTTGTCAGTTATGCCGTCTTCTCTAGCTGGTTTTCCACGGGACGTGCCTTGAATTGCTTTTATAACCTCGTCCGCAGTGACGCATGGAATTTCGGTGTCCTGATCGACATTTATTACACTCATGGTGGGGAGACTCGTATTTGAGCTGTATCGTTCAGGACAGAAGTCCTCGGCCACTTTGGCTATATCACTGAACTTAGTAACGGGTTTCATTCACCTGGGTATCTTTCACTGCATGCATTATGTTCTTTACTGCAGTAAGCCTCCTTTTAGTTGTTTTGATGCTGACTCCTTTTTTGACGGCTGCCTCTATTTCTTTCACGTTATGGTTACGTATGTCCTTGACTCTACTTTTATTCC
>CM023484.1:8952926-9047982 GCA_013339685.2 Hyalomma asiaticum | reverse complement strand
TTTCATGTTATGACCTGTCATTTATGTTCGTCATGCAGTCATGTTGCGGCAATCAACTTTCATTACATCCCACTAAAGAGACGGCCAGGAGAGCACCAAGACCGTCGCATGTAAATCATGCCCTCATGACATCCTGTCACGATTTTCATGTTATGACCTGTCATTTATGATAATCATGCTGTCGTGTTGTGCCACAGCAATTTTCGTATATATCCAATCAGCGTAACGGCCGCAAGAGCACCAAGACTGTGGCATGTAAACCATGCCGCTCATGACATCATGTCATGATTTTCATATTAACCTCTCATTTATGTTCGTCATGCCGTCATGTTCCGGCATATCAACTTTCATACTACCATTAAAGAAAAGGCCGAGAGAGCACCAAGACCGCGGCATGTAAATCATGTCGCTCACACATGCATGTCATGATTTTCATGTTACGAGCTGTCATTTATATTCGTAATGTAGTCATGTTGTGGTATACCAATTTTCGCATACATCCCATTAGCGAAACGGCCAGGAGAGCACCAAGACCGTGGCATGTAAATCATGCCGCCATGATTTACAAGAAAGCCAAGTTTCTTGAATTGAAAGTATATCTGGAGACAGGTGCGAACAAAATATGATAAACTGTTGCTTCTGACATTATCGAACGGCAATTTAACTGAATATTTCATGGAACCTATTTTTATGGTATGCCAGCAGCAGAGTCCGCTTGATCTAAAATGTCATCTTTCAAAAAATCACTCTGATAGATTCTCGAAAAAGTTTTTCTTAGAGAGAAACTTTTTGGATTTAGCGTTACGGCAGAAATTTTATGTGACAGTGGAGACCTAGTGCGTTTTAGAGTCTTGAGCATTCTATGTCCATCTCGTCCGAGTTATCTGAATGAAGTTCTGGTGGATCGTGCTCCAAATGTTTAGAAGGTCCTGTAGAAGGAGAACCAGATTCCTGATTTGCGATTGCAATTTGAATGTATTGTTCATTGGCATAAACAAATCTTGGGAGAGCGTACTATGTGAAGCAGTTGCATTAACGATACGTGTGAGCGGGGTGGATAGCATTGTGCCAAGGACTCAAAAATATTCGTAGCAAGTCGTTCTATAGCCTCTTCTGTGGCTTTCTCAATAGCATCTGCTATAGTTTTTGATAAGGAGGTATCCATGACTTGGCAATGGCGGGCCGTAACCCCTGCATAGCCTTTTGTGCGCTCCTGAACTTCTGTAACAGCTTCTCTACGGGAGCAACGCCTGCGTTCTACTGCTTCAGCAATACAAAGTTCTCGCGCTTTCGCTAAACATTCATATAATCAGCAGGGTGGGCTCCATCGCATAAACAGCATTTTTCGTTTTGAACTGTACAATCTCGGCTGTCGTGAATATCCCCGTGTAGACGGCAACGAGTAATCGACCTGCACCCTTTTATGCTATGGCCGTACCTCCAACATTTTAAGCACTGCAGCGGCCTCTGGGAAAGTGGTTCGACCTTATAAATCAGTGGCCATGCCTTTACCTCAGAAGGCCTGGTTGTTCCAGCGAATGTAACAATCATCGATTCTGTAGGTGATTTCTTGTTGTCTATAGCGCGGGTACATCGATAAACTGATATCGCGCCTGCAACAGAGAACAGATCCAGTATTCTGAAGGTGTCAGGCTGGTGTCAACTCCGCGAACTATGCCCTTCGAACACGCAAGATGTGCCGGAATAAACGGGCTCACCGAATTCGCTGCGAATTCAGAGCATTGGAGCAGGTCTTTCACACAATCCTGGTCTGATGAGCAGCACAAGATGCCATCACGCCCGAATTGCCGAACCTCAGAGATCTTCTGGAAGTGGGATGTCGCTTTTCGGAGCTCCACTTGAATGGCTTTCGGATTCTTCATAGGAATAGCACCCCCATTTGTGGGCACTAAAGCCACAGGGATGCTGTGGACTCCGCTGCGTTGAAGGGTATCAAGGGGCGAGTCCTTGGCCGGTGTAGAAGCTAGCCAAGGGGAATGCCCTTGACCAGGGGAAGAAACAGACATCAGGTTATTCTGACTATCTCAAAATCACAGTAATTGTGCTAGAAAAAGGCAACAAAAGAAATAAGAGAAAATCAAAGGAGCCGGAAGGCGAGATTTGGGGTACTACCGCCCGGTTCTAAGCCTGATCCACACTTGTTCAGGCACCTTGCCTGTTGCCTGTGGATGAACAGAGAAGAGAGGAAGAAGACAGCTTAGCGCTAACTCGGGTCGCAGACGCGGCAAGGTGGTCAGAGGTCGAGCTTGGCGCTGCCTGTGACGATTTATGGTGAGGTTTGAAACTTGGTGCTTGTTCACGTTTAAGTGCAAACGTTAACTGTTCGGAGTGAACCTATGGTGTGGTTTGAGCCCATTTGTGCTGTTGAGATGGCTGATCACAGTACGGGCCGCCCCGGCCAAGTTGTGTAAAGAGTGTGCAGTGTGAATAAACCTACGTGTCTGCCGTGAAGACATCTTCGCCAGACTCCGTCCTCCAACGTATCGCCGCGGTCATCAGAACCATCGAGAGAGAAAACAATTCACCCAAATTTAACTCACGCGATGCGGAAATCTATACTCTAGGGTATTAGAGCCCGGTCACGAAAAAAAATGCCAATTTACGCTAGTTTGGCGTTAGTGTAGGCCGCCTTTCCCGCCATATCCTCGGGCTCATCGCCATGTAAGCCACAGCGCCCCGCAGTTCACTAAATGATTATGCAATGGCCCACTCTGACCACGGCATCGTGTGATTGGATCATGTTCTGAGCAAGGACGTAGTAATGTCTTCGTCTAAGGACACAGCAAAGCACTTGATTGGCCGGCTTGGAATCCCAATATTTAGCCGAAGTATGAGGCGGCGTCACCAGTGCGTTCGGTACTGCCTCCAAAAGGACTGCTATCTCTGTGGTTGTTCACCTATTCTTGCTGGTCGAAATGGAAGCGCTTAATCATCTTTAAATTTGGTGTTGCAAGAGACCACTTCAAGTATTTACTGGCACCGACCCATCCGTAAGAGTTGCATGGAGGCAGCGTATTCTTCTCACCTATGGGGAATTGTTATGCGCTACTAACGCCCCCACACAGCCACTTAAATGACGTGGTATTTTGTTTGTTCCGAATGCAAATATAGTGATGGCATGTCACTATGGAATTAAGAAGAAAAGAGGAGTCTGGTCTCAACCACCGATTCCTGAATACAAAAGGAAGAGGTATCCCTGCCTTCCCTGCTTTGGAAACTGACCTGATAAATGTTTTAAAGGTAGTGTGTTCTACTTGCTTTTTTATTCATTCGTCATATAACTTCCCATAATAAGTTATTAACCCTAATGAATCTGTGTGGTCCCATGTCTATATTCCCGATTGAGTAGATGCGATTACTCTCAAGGCTGTCATCATCATCGTCGTTTAGAAAAAGAATGTATCTTCCGGTCAGCGAGCAGAAGAAGAAGAGCAGGAATCTAGTGAATGCAGGCCCCTCCTAGTCTCCTTAAAGCTTCACCAGTCTCCAGCCGTGTCGTCGCCTTCGGCTCCCGAAGTCGCTCTCCGAAGTACTTCGGCGTTGGAGCCCGAGTCTCGTCAGGTGGGTGTCGCATCTCAGTGGACAAAAGTCGTGGCGCCTTTACTTCAGAGCAGCCGCGAGCTTTAACTGCACATATCAAAATCAAAAGAAATCCTGTGCAGGACCTGGGGTAGACAGGTATCTTCATGCGACGAACTACTGCTTCATAATGTACCAAATGAGATTGTTAGAGAACATAAGGTACTTGGTGTCGTTTTCAATACTGTACTGAATTGGACACCCTTTTGACATGTCGAAATCCTTGGTATCAGCAACTGGTGCCTTGTCACGACGTCGCCATTTCTTTACGGAAAACGTGAAACTACAAATTTATCAGGTACTATTTGCGTCATACATTAACTACTGCAGGCTTGTGTGGGCCACCACAACAAAAACTGCCATACACAAACTACTTCTTCAGAAACGTGCAATTCGAATTATAGCCAACGTTCCATATCTCCACACAACGTTACACCTCTTCACCAAATTTAACGTAATCAGAGTTACTGAGGTGTATCAATTTTGTTTGCTGCATTCATACTTACTCTCCTCTAAAAAGTTCTCACTTCTGATATCGCTGTCAGGACTACAACCGCAGTTAAGTGACCAACGCACCCGTAGCCAGGACAAATGGCTTGTCCCGAAAAGGCGTACGAACTACCTTATGCAGTCACTAGTCTACAATGCACCTTCTCTTTTTAATAAATATGAAAACGAAAGAATTGGTGTTCATGCCTTAAGCCGGAAAGAATGAGACGGCTTTTCTTGTTTTCCAATGATCCATGATGCCTGTGTGTGAAAGCAAGTGCGCAGATCTAATAAACTGTTAGTGTATCGCTATCTGGGTATACTTATGATATTTACTCTAGTTTTTATTATCACATGAAGTTGCGTTGTGTTCCTATTTTTTACTTTTCAAGAACTCTGTCAACTGACCACTGTTGTGCACAAACTGATATCTAATATGTTTTGATTAATACAGCCCATGTACGCCTATATCCTTTAGTTTGCTTTATGTTGTCAGTGTATAGTGCTGTCATAAAGGGCCTTCAGGCACTTTCAAGCTGTTTACGCGGCTTTTCGCCAGAAGGACCCCAACAAATTGCAAAAATGTTAGAAATACAGATTTGATTGATAGATAGATTGATTGACTGATTGATTGATATATTGATTGATAACACAGCACTGGGCCAGATAAACGATGCCCGACTAAAGGATATGGCAAAAAAAAGAAGCATGGCAAACAGCAGATTTAGCAGCGCGAAGTGAGTACTCTGTTGCAATAGCTACTTCTTCCTCTCAGCGAGAGTGTGAATATTTTGATGGAATCTTTGTGATAATCATTTTATTGGGTGATAACATGGCGAAACATCTCGACAAGGTCCTGTGGTAGGCTGCTAGCACTCTGTTAGTTCGCGCGGACGAGTGAACGGCATGCAGACGCGCACTCTCTACATTTGCATTCGGCACAAAAAAAAAATGCTAGACCATGAAATGGCTCTTTGGGCTCTTTAGTATGACACCGCTAATTCTGACATCGCCGATTTTGAGAAAGGAAGTAGCTTAGGTGTAGGTTTCGTGACATACCGGGCTCTACGTCAGCACTCCTGAAATCTGTCTGCGTCGATACTACCTCACGAGGTAACGTACTTGTCATTCAAGTCTTCAACGTTGCACCACAAGTAAGATTAGAACTACCCCTAGTTGTACAATAACCAGTATATTACGTCGGAGTCGTGGACATGTGAAATTATATGTCATAGCTGTGCTGACATATGACGTTGACCGCGCTATGAAATTGAAAGGACTCCTTATCACCCTACAAAGATACAAATCTTTACCTGATTTATATTAAGGAGGAACCACAGGCCATCAATTTTGCGACTCCCTCCACTATGTCGTCTCTCATAATTATATGGCAGTTTGGGGATTTAAACCCCAAAAATCAATCAAATGAGCTCCGTGCTTTGATGCGCAGTTCGCCATGACCACGTGTTTTTCACGTTTGTGTGCAGCAACACGCTGTGTCGAGCTTACCAAAACAACTAGTTTATTTTTCGTGCAATTCACGCCTTTCTACGCATTCATAAAAGTATGGAGTTAAATCTCTGCAAAGTAAACGGAAGTGCCGTAATCTTTCATGTCACTTAAGCATGTTAGCGTAGGTGCGTAACACGTTACAATTAGTAATGAAGCATCTTTCATGTGAAAATACACGGCGCTAATGGAGTTTCCAGTACGCAGTGTCATTTCGTTTCACGCATTCTACAGTGTAGTATCCGCATTAGGATGTTATCCATGTACACATATGCTTCCAGGGCGCTAAATCAACATACAGAAGAGAGGGACACACACACACACACACACACACACACACACACACACACACACACACACACACACACACACACACACACACACACACAAAGCGCTTTGTGTGTGTCTGTGTGTGTCCCTCTCTTCTGTATGTTGATTTAGCGCCCTGGAAGCATATGCACTATTATGAACCAACTAGCCCAAAAAGAAGTTTTATTAATCCATGTACACACTTTCCGATGAATTGCTATTTCACGATATTATGACTTGTACAGTATAAGCCATTTGATGCTAGATTATTGCGAATGAGTTTGCTGTTACGTCCTTGTCGCTTTGCTTGTGTGACGACCGAAGGATTTTTCGCCAAGTTCTGCCAAGGCTTAGTTTTTCCGGAGTGAATATCTCACATTGACTGTGTCCTCACCTGATACACTCTATAATTATCATCATCATCAGCAGCAGCAGCAGTAGCAGCAGCAGCAGTAGCAGCAGCAGCAGCAGCAGCAGCAGCAGCAGCAGCAGCAGCAGCAGCAGCAGCCGCAGCAGCCTGTTTTTAAGTTCACTATAGTACGAAGGCCTCTCCAAACGATTTCCGTTTTGCTCTATGTGAGCGAGATGGTTCCATTTTCTGCCCGCGTATTTATTAATTTCCTCGCACCATCTAACCTTTTGCCTATCTTTGTTCTCGGTTTATATTCAACTTTAAATATGATGAGTGCACAGCTAGTTCGACGAAAACAAAGCGTCCTACGTGACGCCGTCATACCCAATGCGTTCGCATCGCTGGCATTTATGAATCAACTAGTTTGTGAGGTTCTACATGCAGAAATGTAGATTCCTGTGAAAGAAGTCGAAATAATTTCGACCACTTTTGGTTTATTAACGCACAGAGAAATCAAATTACACGGATGTCTTGACTGTTTCGTAAACAGAAATTACGCCCCAGTGGCCGGGAATCAAACCCACGTCCTCGAGCTTAGGAACATGACACCTTACACGCTGTGCTATCGTGGGGGGTACAGTTGCCTAAGTAGTGAAGTGGGGACAGCGCTGAAGAGCAAAAGCGCGCCGCTGACCAAGAGGCACGCTCCACTTCACGCTACAAAAATTAAATCGGCCTCATCAGACTCTCCACAGATTTAGAAATACAGGGTGTTTTTTTTTAGTTGCAAGAAATTTTTTCAAATTATAAAAACAGCAAGCGCGGGAATGTCTTGTGTACCATTTGAGTGCACAGATAGGCGGCATCCACATACACGCATATGCGCACTTGTCAAAAGGCTTGCCTAGCCTCACATAGCATCTACCGTCTCTTCATTCCACTATTCAAGACAGCCACTCTTTCTCTCAAGAACTAAACTACGCACAAACCGCAATTTGAGGAAAGAAGATAAAGGTGTATAAGGGTCGTATCACTTCGTGAGTATGTAAGTGACTGCTACTTAAGAGACTCGTCATTCCTGCTAGACGCATCTGAATGTATCCATAAACGAGTGACACGTATCCACTTTGCACTGCATGCTGCAGGGAAAAACATTATGAAGGAGTTCGCAAAATGTTACGAGAGGGTACTTACACGATACATCCCCTGGCTCGACAACTAGGTGCAGGGGAAACAGTAATTCATTATACCAAACACTAAAACTTGACCACGCAGTGCATATGAAGCATACTCGGTGAGCATTGAAAAGCAGGGTTTTGAAATACTCTTCACAGCTGTAACTTCTGCACCACCCATTGCCAAACAGAAATTTAAATTCGCTTCTCATTGTGTGTAGCGCATTTGACTTCGTTGCTCGCAAAGCCGGCAGTAAACGCTCCAGCGATATCATATTGTGGGATATATATATATAGTAGTGAGACGGCGTTACTAGGAAGTTCTCATGGCCTCCAAATCTTGGTTGTACGGTTCACTGGATCGTAAACGGATATTGTGAGGGATATCTGTCGCAGTTTAGCAGGACGAACCAATTATTCATAATAACCATAGCGAGATCGACCTGACCTATAGGTAACAGCAATGCGCCCGCGTGGTGTGGATAGGCCGACTGCGGGCGGCCCATATAGAAATGCACATACACGGCGGGGTTCCGTTCTGAGCCGTTAGAGGCATGGTTAGCTAAATAAAGGCGTTTATCGCAGTTATATGGCAGTGCGGAAATTTTCGAATGTCACATTTGTACAAAGCACTCAGAACGCTCATATTATATGTGAAAGAAGCGCAACCATCATTCCGCGGGGAACTGACGTTAGCCAGCATCATAGTCGGCATTTTCTCGCTCTCTTTTTTTTTTATCGGCCATACTAAACTCGTATTGTCTCTATATGTTCGCATTACTGTTAAGTGACGGAAAAATTGCAGTATTGACTTTCCGCTCATTGTGTACTGCTGACTCCAGAAATAAGACTGTTCTTGCGCCTTGCCACGCCACGGTGGTCTAGTGGCTGTGGTACTCGGTGCTGATGGGTCGCGGGATCGAATACCGGCCGCGGCGCATCCATTTCGATGGAAGCGGACTGTTGTGCATGGGTACTGTGTGTAAAAGCGAGTGCACGTTAGAAAGGGCAGAAAGTTGAGCGAGTTGGTAACAGTCCTATTCAAAAAAGAGGCGTGCAAGACTGGTTGTTCACTGCTCACCTTGTGTCCGTGTCTTGCACGCCTCTTCTTTGGACTATGCACGTTAAAGATCCCAGGTAGTCAAAATTGCCGGAGCCCTCCACATCGCCTCTCTCATAATTACAGCTGGTTTTGGGACGTAAAACCCAGATATCAAAGTGCTTTAATTTGAAGTTGTATCTTGGGTACCCTACCGGACTGCTCGCAGACATAGTGCATTTTTGTTTATTTTCTATATCCCGTCAAGCGCAGTGCTCCTAAACAGTTTCAATTTGTCACATACATGACTGTAACGCCAATTAGCACTATCAAAATGCATGACATACGCCTATATACATACGCCTATGTATATTAAATTATTAGACAATATATTTAGTGTATAAGCACACAGCATCTTCGCATGATCAGATGCATGACAGTGATACGAAAAAAGGTCCAGTTATCCTATGCAACCAAGACGCACGTTGTTAAACGAGAAAAGTTGTATTAGTTCTCGCCATGGATGGTGCTCGTGCGATACACTAGTGCTAACTAGCGCACAATTCAAGCACCTAACTCGGAAATTAGTGTGAGTGAAAAATTTCTCCTTATTGGTGCCCAAAAGTCTGCCATCAAAGGGCGCGTTATACACAATTAAGGTTCGTCTCAGAACCATTATTTGCAACTACGAAATTAGGTGGTACGCCGGTGATCAAGTACTTAAGACATAAGTTCATTGTGGCCAACTTATTTGTTTACCGTGCCAGGCAGTCGATCAGCTCATTGTGTTCTCACAGCACATTCTTCATATATAAGATGATATCGCTTTTACATTTACATGTAAAATGCATCGCGGAGTCGCATTTACAGTTGACTTTTCCCGCCTGATTTGTTCCTAACGGCGCAAAGTGCACTTGGCCGGTGTAGAAGCTACCAAGGGGACTTCCCTTGCCCCGGGTAGAAACAGACATCAGGTTATTCTGACTATCTCAAATCCACAGTAATTGTGCTAGAAAAAGGCACAAAAAGAATAAGAGAAAATCAAAGGAGCCGGAAGGCGAGATTTGGGGTACTACCGCCCGGTTCTAAGCCTGATCCACACTTGTTCAGGCACCTTGCCTGTTGCCTGTGGATGAACAGAGAAGAGAGGAAGAAGACAGCTTAGCGCTAACTCGGTCGCAGACGCGGCAAGGTGGTCAGAGGTCGAGCTTGCGCTGCCTGTGACGATTTATGGTGAGGTTTGAAACTTGGTGCTTGTTCACGTTTAAGTGCAAACGTTAACTGTTCGGAGTGAACCTATTGGTGTGGTTGAGCCCATTTGTGCTGTTGAGATGGCTGATCACAGTACGGGCCGCCCCGGCCAAGTTGTGTAAAGAGTGTGCAGTGTGAATAAACCTACGTGTCTGCCGTGAAGACATCTTCGCCCAGACTCCGTCCTCCAACGTATCGCCGCGGTCATCAGAACCATCGAGAGAGAAAACAATTCACCCAAATTTAACTCACGCGATGCGGAAATCTATACTCTAGGGTATTAGAGCCCGGTCACGAAAAAAATGCCAATTTACGCTAGTTTGGCGTTATGTAGGCCGCCTTTCCCGCCATATCCTCGGGCTCATCGCCATGTAAGCCACAGCGCCCCGCAGTTCACTAAATGTTATGCAATGGCCCACTCTGACCACGGCATCGTGTGATTGGATCATGTTCTGAGCAAGGACGTAGTAATGTCTTCGTCTAAGGACACAGTAAAGCATTGATTGGCCGGCTTGGAATCCCAATATTTAGCCGAAGTATGAGGCGGCGTCACCATGCGTTCGGTACTGCCTCCAAAGGACTGCTATCTCTGTGGTTGTTCACCTATTCTTGCTGGTCGAAATGGAAGCGCTTAATCATCTTTAAATTTGGTGTTGCAAGAGACCACTTCAAGTATTTACTGGCACCGACCCATCCGTAAGAGTTGCATGGAGGCAGCGTATTCTTCTCACCTATGGGGAATTGTTATGCGCTACTAACGCCCCCCCACAGCCACTTAAATGACGTGGTATTTTGTTTGTTCCGAATGCAAATATAGTGATGGCATGTCACTATGGAATTAAGAAGAAAAGAGGAGTCTGGTCTCAACCCCGATCCTGAATACAAAAGGAAGAGGTATCCCTGCCTTCCCTGCTTTGGAAACGACCTGATAATGTTTTAAAGGTAGTGTGTTCTACTTGCTTTTTTATTCATTCGTCATATAACTTCCCATAATAGTTATTAACCCTAATGAATCTGTGTGGTCCCATGTCTATATTCCCGATGACGGGCGTCTGACGGCTGTGTGAACGAGCACTAAGGCGCCGCAAATACGGCGCCAAACGGCCGTTTTCGTCTCGCAATTCATAACAGCCTACGCTATAAAATTGCTACATATATGATAGTTACAGTACTAAGAATATGATCAACATGAGAACACAGAAAAATCAAAGATGACAGCACATGAATTATAAAGCATAAGTTACGGTAAACGGCGAGCAGCGCAGCAGCCTCACCACGTCCCTGAGCCCTAGGGTGAGGAGGCTTTTGTTCTACCAACTCCACCGAATCCTTCGGGCACGAAACCAGCAGCGACCTGACGATTGGAGTCACCCACCAGACCACGTCTTTTTTTCTGATCGCAGTTATCTGTGCCTTTGTTCACCTGCGCTTTTACACTGTGATAACTCTGTCTAATCATCTAATGCTCCCTCTTTCCCCGAGGGATTTTTTGCTCACCTGTGTCGTTTCTCTCCATTCGCCCTTCTCTCCATGCCCCCCGCCCCGCCGTATTATACGAAGAGCAGCGCTTATTTTTGGCTGTTTCTTTTTGTAGTTTCGGGTAGCGTTCCTTAAATTTATGTCATATATTTTATTTTACGTGGGTATTTCAAATTCCCTATGCTGTTGCCGTTCATTTCTGCTTTGTGTTTGCTTTTGCGTGATACGTCTGTATTACTGCGTGTTTCATTTTGTTATTTCTGTTGTGTAACTGCTCTCCTGTACCGTGCCTGAGATATTGAAAATTCTCAAGAAATTATTAGATAAATATTTAAATGAATAAGTAATAAATGCTGCGTTGTTGCCATAGATACGTGACATTGAAGGTCGTATATTTATATCATTCTGTAAATGCAAATTCTCCTGTCTAATAAGCATACATTTCGAAGCACCAAAAGAAAAAAAAATGAAGAAACCTCGGACAACCACGCAGCGTGTCCGAACTGTTTTAATATTGTGATATCACTCATGGGCCAGCCAACTTTATCAATACAATTCAGATGTTTACATAGTTCTGCGCAATCACGGATGCAAACTGGCCATTTTAGTTTATCGCGTTATTACATTCTACAAACGTTGCACTTCATACACATTATGAACTACTCGGCCACTGGCTGTCGTGACGCAATTGTAGGGATTACTTGTTACCTCGACGCACCTTTTCTTGCTACAGTATATTGTCTCCCTTTTTATCGAGAGCACTTGACAGATGTCTTCTCGTTGCATGCCTAACAAAGTGCCGGAAAGGAGAGTGGTCTTTGACCAAGAATAATTGCATAGATTATCGTTAAGAAATGCTTTAATGATTTCTACTGTAGGATCAATGAGGGTTGGGTGATTATTGCCACGTTTAATTTTATTGACACTCACAGGAGTTTTTCCTTCAGCAAATCAAGCATAAGCACGTAAATAACGCGTTGTAAAACGATTGATAAGCACACTGCCATTTTGTTCTCGGCTGACGTGACTGATGATACCGGCCTATTATGACATCACAGGGATCATCGCTTCAAATCAATTTTCGTAACCGAAACTTGGCTTTATTCTGGGGAAGGAGCATTGCCCACCTTTCCAGAATGCGTGTCAGAATACTGTCTCCGCGTTGATAGTCCGCATCGCATCGCTGCTATGTTCACACAGCAAACATTAACAAAGGAGGTGCCGAAATAAGTATCGATGTTTCGAGATGTGTATCCATATGGGTCGAAATAGAAAACATACTTCCTCACATCACGAGGAAAATATTATTGGCACTGTTTACCGCTCATCATATTCGGCAACTAACGAAGATTGTGCATCACTATAGGAAAGATTAGGCAATATTTCACTAAGACCTAACAACGCGACCATTTCGGACGATTTTAGAACTACTCTATTGAAGCGTTCCGTGTGGGCGTTCCAGTAACTCCATACGTCACTGTAAGACTCATAAAGAACGATATGGAATGTATAGGGCACATATATTAAATATTTATGCCCTTCGTATGGAAAGTTATTCGAGTACGGAAAGGGACGTTTTCGGTAGGGTAATTTATTGGACAATAGGTACCTTGCTTACGCAGCTTTTACTGCCTGGTTTTTCGGTTACGGTTTTAAGCGCTCAATAATGATCCCACCTCATGTTCAAGTGAAAGTACTAAATCATTAATTGCTAGCATGGTTTCCGATTTTGACGTACGCCCTCATACAGAAGTTGTACAAGTAGATGTTTTAGATCATTAACCGATATTTCTTTGTTTTGATTTACCTAACAGTCTCCTCAAAAGCACGCCACATAAGACGAAGCTCAATCTGCGCTCTTACGCAGCGATAATAGAGCGCACCAATTTTACGAGCATTATATCATTTTCTGACCTGGAAGTAGCCTATGTTCCACGACTTTTCTCAGATAACTACAAATGGGGTAAAAGCTTGTACGAAAAATAATATAATGCGGATGTGGTACACAAGACTTCTTCAAGCTCTATCAAACGCGAAAATGAAGAGTTGTTTTGGCGCATTCATTGATATTACCTGATTTGCATTTCAGGAGACCCGCAAAACTTCGAGTCCATCATGGCAATGATGAATGAATCTCAGTTTCCAGAGCAAGGATTTTCAGGTATGATATAATATACTTTACCATTAAAAAAAACTGATAACACTAGGGAGTTTCTGTTAGGCCCCCAAGGGCTAATGAGCGTTGTTCTTGAGTTTTTTTTTATTTTATCCCTCACGGGCGGTGAGTGTACAAAAGAACACGAGAACGTGCGTTCACAGTCTCTCGGGCAAGCTTCACTAAAACCCGCTATTCTTGGGTGGACTGCATTCACACGTCGCGAAGAGCCTATGCAGCGCTAATTGCACAAAACGCCTGCACGATGCATTTCCATACGTCGGTCCTTAATGTCTCATATGCGCTTTATTTGGACCAAACCCAGCACCCATACTTATGATATATCCCACCCAGCCTTATAACTATCGGCACCCAGCACTAATACATATGGAAAGAGGGAGAATAGGCAAAGCAAAGAATCACAGCATCCTCAGTGCGGAAGGAGGGAGTACAATAGGAAAAGTGGTGGATCATCCCACCCACAACTTCAGTAAATTCATCCTACGGGCATAATTGCACACACGGTCCAGATGGAGCTCCTAATACTGTCTGACATAGGATTAAGTGAACAAAATACTTAATGAACTACAGCGCAGGAATAAGAAGACCAAGACAGCGCTGACTTACTACCCAATTTATTTTCTTCAGAAGTGCGCATATAAATATACAAAAGAAGAACAGACAAGGTACAAAAATGATTGATTTCTGGGGATTAACGTGTCGAGACCACGATCCTGTAATGAAACGCTATACTGGACGGCTCTGAAAATTTCGATCACCTAGGGTTGTTTAAATCGCACAGCGCACGGGCCTCGAAATTTCGGTGCACAAGAAAGGTAGACGAAAGGAAACTAAACCTACTTCCTTGTCGACACGTGCATTTTCAAGATAGCTGAAACATTTTTTTTAATGGACGACACGCTGACGCACTGCTCGCCTAAGGCCGCAATCACACCATCCTCGATTATTTCGCGTGTGAGTGCATCCGAACTTTTATCAATTACACGAGAATTCTTAAACCCAGACTCGCAGGTGCATGCGTCAAAGTGAAAGTCGAGGTGCTCATACGATTTCTTACTCGCGCTCTGATGACGTTCCCTATGCTGACGTTCAGACATCTACCCGTTCGCCTCCATTCCTCTTGCCGCAGGTTTGACAAAGATCATACATTACACTTCGCACACCGAAAGGCCAATCTTGAGCTTTTTGCCTATTCATTTCTAGTCCTACTTTAGGACTCCCCCCGTTTTCTCTTCGATACTGTTTTGTAGTTCGTCGCCATCGTTTTAAACGAGCACAATGTCGTCTGCGAACCTTATATTACTGAGATCCTCTCCCTCTTTTACTAGAAGAGAAGCTCAGGGGAAGATGGATGCTTGAATCGATGAACAGATCGCAAAATACAATTTAGCACACGGAATGTCGCAGGAGCCAACGTTTCGACAAGTGGACTTGTCTTCGTCAGGGCGGCAATTGCCTTCTCCAGCGTTCCTTTATGTACGCTTTTGCACACGCTCCCCCGTCCTCACAGAGAGAGCAGAATAGCAGCACGTGCGACCAATAACAAAAAAAAGGGTGGGGCGTTGGGTGCAGGGGAAGTTGAGTGACAGGTGTTAGCGTGACTAACATAAATGCCAAGAGCCAAAGCTTCCAAAGAAGGCGCTCCTTGTACATATCTTGGAAATGCATTGTTTGCCCAGTGCTAGAAAGCAGGATGAAAAAAGGAACACACACTCGGAACAGGAGTTGCTCCTATGGCATATGTCCCCCCCTCCACGCCACACCACCTGCGCCGCACCAACAATGCAGTTCACCGAAAGCTTGTTGCTAAAAATGTAACCACTGTTTAACGCCGTTGTTCTCGTCGAACTGGATGGGGGCTCCCCACCTGAAAGTATGCTTTCTGGGAGAAACACTGTTAGCTTGTGCATACTTTAACCTTTTGTCGTCTTTGTGAACCCGCCACCGTATCTAATGTACTCAAGGGTTCCCTTTAGAAGGTTTACGCCTGTAGGCTGGAGAGTATTGAACCTGTTATGAGATACGATTCCCTGTATTTTCTGTCCTTCAGCGAGCGGCAGTTTCCCTAATCTATGTGGAGTTTCAGTTCGTCGAAATTATGACCTGTCATATTGAAATGCTGCGCCACCACGAAGGCAGTGCTGTGTCTGTCTTTTTATTCCTGCAGTACTGCCTCTTTTTGAGCTGTAGTTCAATATGTTTAACCAATTTCCACAAATTTCATGAAAAGATAAGACGAACGAAACGTGAGGGTTCGCTAAGACAGTTCAACGCTACAGCGATGGCTACAGCGGCTGTATCGCTCGCTGGAGAAAAAACAGCCACAGCGAGCGCGCATCAAACGAACTGATTTATTCGCAGCGAGATCGAACGCAGTCGGCGGCTACGGGCGCCTAACCACTGCGTGTTTACACACGCGTGTACGTCATGCATACCCTCCAGGGTGTTTGTTCCTTGTGCTGGTGCATGTGTTGAATGCTTGCATAGGTTCTTATTCAAGTGCACCAAATGACTTCACTTTGTCATAGCTCCGTCTTAGATGAATGGGTGCGTCTGTCGGGAGCGCATTCTGTGATCTCTGCGCCTTAGTTCCGGCACAATTATATCTGTTGCTGTCTCCTTCAAGCATACATACGATCAAGTGCACTTTGCGCCGTTAGGAACAAATCAGGCGGGAAAAGTCAACTGTAAATGCGACTCCGCGAATGCATTTTACATGTAAATGTAAAAGCGATATCATCTTATTATATGAGAATGTGCTGTGAGAACACAAATGAGCTGATCGAACTGCCTGGCAACGGTAAACAAATATAAGTTGGCACATGAACTTATGTCATTAAGTACTTGATCACCGGCGTACACCTAATTTCGTAGTTGCAAATAATGGTTCTGAGACGAACCTTAATTGTGTATAACGCGCCCTTTGATGGCAGACTTTTGGCACCAATAAGGAGAAATTTTTCACTTCACACTTTAATTTCCGAGTTAGGTGCTTGAATTGTGCGCTAGTTAGCACTAGTGTATCGCACGAGCACCATCCATGGCGAGAAACTAATAAAACTTTTCTCGTTTAAACAACGTGCGTCTTGGTTGCATAGGATAACTGGACCTTTTTTCGTATCACTGTCATGCATCTGATCATGCGAAGAATGCTGTGTGCTTATACACTAAATATATTGTCTAATAATTTAATATACATAGGCGTATGTATATAGGCGTATGTCATGCATTTTGATAGTGCTAAATTGGCGTTACAGTCATGTAGTTGACAAATTGAACTGGTTAGGAGCACTGCGCTTGACGGGATATAGAAAAATAAACAAAAATGCACATATGTCTGCGAGCAGTCCGGTAGGGTACCCAAGATACAACTTCAAATTAAAGCACTTTGATATCTGGGGTTTTACGTCCCAAAACCAGCTGTAATTATGAGAGAGGCGATAGTGGAGGGCTCCGGCAATTTTGACTACCTGGGGATCTTTAACGTGCATAGTCAAAAGAAGAGGCGTGCAAGACACGGACACAAGGTGAGCAGTGAACAACACAGTCTTGCACGCCTCTTTTTTTGAATATGGACTGTTACCAACTCGCTCAACTTTCTGCCCTTTCTAACGTGCACTCGCTTTACACACAGTACACAATGCACAACATTCCGCTTCCATCGAAATGGATGCGCCGCGGCCGGTATTCGATCCCGCGACCCATCAGCAGCCGAGTACCACAGCCACTAGACCACCGTGGCGTGGCAAGGCGCAAGAACAGTCTTATTTCTGGAGTCAGCAGTACACAATGAGCGAAAAGTCAATACTGCAATTTTTCCGTCACTTAACAGTAATGCGAACATATAGAGACAATACGAGTTTAGTATGGCCGATAAAAAAAAAGAGAGAGCGAGAAATGCCGACTATGAGGCTGGCTAACGTCAGTTCCCCGCGGAATGATGTATTGCGCTTCTTTCACATATAATATGAGCGTTCTGAGTGCTTTGTACAAATGTGACATTCGAAAATTTCCGCACTGCCATATAACTGCGATAAACGCCTTTATTTAGCTAACCATTGCCTCTAACGGCTCAGAACGGAACCCCGCCGTGTATGTGCATTTCTATATGGGCCGCCCGCAGTCGGCCTATCCACACCAACGCGGGCGCATTGCTGTTACCTATAGGTCAGGTCGATCTCGCTATGGTTATTATGAATAAATTGGTTCGTCCCTGCTAAACTGCGACAGATATCCCTCACAATATCCGTTTACGATCCAGTGAACCGTACAACCAAGATTTGGGAGGCCATGAGAACTTCCTAGTAACGCCGTCTCACTAATATATATATATATATATATATATATATATATATATATATATATATATATATATATATATATATATATATATATATATATATTCCACAATTGAGTCGCTGGAGCGGTACTGCCGGCTTGCGAGCAACGAAGTCAAATGCGCTACACACAATCAGAAGCGAATTTGAAATTGCTGTTTGGCAATGGGTGGTGCAGAAGTTACAGCTGTGAAGAGTATTTCAAAAACCATGCTTTTCAATGCTCACCGAGTATGCTTCATATGCACTGCGTGGTTCAAGTGTTTAGTGTTTGGTAATAATGAATTACTGTTTCCCCCTGCACCTAGTTGTCGAGCCAGGGGATGTATCGTGTAAGTACCCTCTCGTAACATTTTGCGAACTCCTTCATAATGTTTTTCCTGCAGCATTGCAGTGCAAAGTGGATACGTGTCACTCGTTTATGGATACATTCAGATGCGTCTAGCAGGAATGACGAGTCTCTTAAGTAGCAGTCACTTACAATACTCAACGAAGTGATACGACCCTTATACACCTTTATCTTCTTTCCTCAAATTGCGGTTTGTGCGTAGTTTAGTTCTTGAGAGAAAGAGAGTGCTGTCTTGAATAGTGGAATGGAAGAGACGGTAGATGCTATGTGAGGCTAGGCAAGCCTTTTGACAAGTGCGCATATGCGTGTATGTGGAGGTTGACAGTCTAGATGTGTGAAATATGTGATGCGCAAATATAGCCCTGCTTTTGAGCGCCAGCCTTAAGAAACCAAAATTTAACGGCTGAACACAATCTGCAGTACAACTTTCTCGGCGGTTAGTTTGTGCATAAGTTATCGCGACACACAGCGCAGACATTAAACTAAGCAACACAGGTACAACACATATGCGAGAGTAGCAATAGTAATCGCTGAACTGGTGCGGCCCTAGCGCCTTTCTTATAAAACTGGTATTTTTGCTTAGTAGACTCATACAGCGGCGGCTGAAAACTCCTTCAATTGGGTTGCGTCGTTGTTTAACAATGGCCATAATTAAAGCCTCGTGGTAGGTTACAGACATTCTCTGCTTTTCATTTCAGTTCCTAGATCAGAGTAAGTATGGCTTCTTGCCACTCATCATTTCACCTCTGCTATGACTATGGCCTTAGGAACGCTCTGTTTGGGTACTGTCAAGCGGCTGTTTTGTTATACACTGTCGAAACATCCACCACTAATATCGAAAAAGACTTATAGTTAGGAAACTTAGGTCGAGAAGATATAATTATATATGCAGTCAGATTTGTTCAAGCTGGGAAATGCTTCTCCTATAATCGTACAATAATGTTCTATTTAAAGCCATTGCTCTTTAATGGGCCTTCCAGTTTCAAAAGAAGCAATAGAGAACGGATCATTATCTTCGTGTGTGCGTTCATTGTGCGTTCATTGTGCTACGTATATCTTGCAACGAAACTATTTACCGAGGGTTCTACAATATTCTCTGTTAGGCGGCAGTGATAGCTGATGTCGATATATGGTGGTGTTGCTGGCATCATACCTAGACTAAAAGCAAAAAGAAAGTACGTAGTATGCGCTGAAACAATAAAATATCTTCGATAACTACTTAATTACCATATATTGCAAATCATAGTGACCAGCTTACAGCGCAAACGGGGACGAAGACGAAGGAAAGACAAGGTGACAACACGAGCGCTGACTCTCAACTAAGGTTTATTCCAAGAAACGACACGAATAAATACACATGTTAACCAAGTTTCAACGGAGCGATTGTGCGTGTACAGCAGAGTCATCCAAGTGACGCAAAACTCCCATCACACGTGGAGCACCCACGTGCGTCCAAGAAAGCATACACAGAAGCAGGTAGAGTGAACACAAACTTTCAAAGAACCACGTGTGATGGGAGTTTTACGTCACTTGGATGACTCTGCTGTACACGCACAATCGCTCCGTTGAAACTTGGTTAACATGTGTATTTATTCGTGTCGTTTCTTGGAATAAACCTTAGTTGAGAGTCAGCGCTCGTGTTGTCACCTTGTCTTTCCTTCGTCTTCGTCCCCGTTTGCGCTGTAAGCTGGTCACTATGAATTATCACCAACTCGCCCAGATTTCCGTTCTCGTTCAGTTTATATATTGCAAAGCTTCCCTACATAATGTTCGCTCAAATAAAATATCTTATTCAAACTGTGTGCATTGATCAGGCATCCGTGATAGTCGCTTTCCTGGATGTCCAGTAACTCAACACAGAGCTGTGCCCAGGAAGAGAATGGTGGATTCCTTTATATATACGCAGGGAAGCGTTCGGAGTCGTAAGCGCGTACACCTACTTAAACCAGGCAATGGCCGCATAGTTGAACCAGAAATAAGAGGCTAAAATAACTACCGATCAAAAATATTCGGTGGAGCGACTTATAGATTAATCCGCAATAATGAAAAGAGGTTAAGCAGTGTGCCACAGGAGAGAAGTGTATAAAAACTGCATTCTGTCAACAGTTGGCTTCCGGATGGAAATATGGAGGCTGCCGAAAATGCTTCAGCTTAAACAGATGACGCCCTAGGGAACAGTGGAAAATTAAAACGATATATGTAGAGTTAAAGGACAAAGATATGATTGATTTCTCGGATATTACTTTCCACAACCACGGTATGATTACAAGAGACACCGTAGTGGAAGGCTCCTGAAATTTCCACCATCTGGAGTTCTTTAACGCGCTCTGATGTCTCACAGCACACGGGCCTCAGCATAGCGCCTCCGTGGAAATGCAGCCGCCGCAGCCGGGATTAGTTCTCGCGACCTTCACTCGACCAATCTGGTCGTGGGGTAACGGACAAGAAGAGATGGAAGTGGATCATAGAACAAACGCGTGTCCCTTCCATGGCAGTGAAAATAAACTGAAACGAGCACATACAATAATGTAGTGGCAAGGCAAGATAACCGAATGTCATGCACTGCAACAGGGTGAATTTGAAGCAGAAGGATTTGTAGCAGGGCAAGTTCTAGGGGATGATGTAATCATGAAGCGTTTGGGGGTACCTTATTTTACGCGCCCGATATTGCATGCGTCGCGCAGTGAACCGGATGAAATCTGTGCGAGCAAGTTAGAAGGACATTCCGAGTGCTGTGTTCACGGTGTTGGAACGAATGCATTGATTTGTAGACTTGTTCGTGCTTTGTGCACGGGCATGTATAAGGCATGACCCGAAATGTTATCCGTAATGTAAAACTCCAATGGAAATTGTGCGTTTTCAGACTACAACGTGACTCGCTACGGTGGTCTAGTCGCCATGCCACTCGGCTACTGACCCTAGGTTCGTGGGATCGAGTTCTGTCCGCGGCGGCTGCGTTTCCATGAGGGCGAAATGTTGTGGCCCGTGTACTCTGCCACGTCAGTGCATTTTCAAGAGCACCAGGGGGTCAAAACCTTCTGAGCCCTGCACTAAAGCGTCTCTCATAACGATATCGTTGTTTTGGGACGTAACACCCCAGGTCTCAATTAATCTTACTACGACATATCACTAACCACATAGATTTTTCTACTAGCTAAGACATTTCAAATGTGGTCTTTGGTTGCTTTATAGTGCTTGATGAATGCCCAATGCACGTTTCTGATTCCAGGAACGAGGATAATTCATCCACAATCGCTGTGGTCGTTGCGTGCCTGTTGTTCCTTGCCATAGCTGCGGCGATCTTCTTCGTCCTGTCAGGACTGATCAATGGCGAGTGGACCGCTGTTCAAACGCGCTAAAGCATTTGCCACGCTGAAAAAACGAGGTGCCCTTTCGGATGTGTTCGCATGTCTCTTAAGAAGACCTCAAACCAGATAGTTTAAGTCAGTGGGCCAGTGGAGATGTCAACGAACATGACGCGGTAGCGACATATTTTCTAGAAATATGGCAAGTATAGTAAAATGCGGGTTAAGAGAAGTGATGAGATGTGATAATTACCGGACATAATTAAACTTTGAATTGTTGGAGCCACGGAAATACGTTAACAACCTTACTTACCTTTATTGATCGCTTTCCCAGATTTCATTCATAGCGGGCTATTTGAACCTTCTTGTGGATGGAAAGAGCGCGTTGTAAAACACCGTTTGAAATGGTTCGGAGGTCCGTGGCGTTACGTAAGCACGTGGTCTCAGTATTATAGCTCATACATAAGTAGAGGTTCGTATGAATAGATGTTCCCACAATTATTACTACGGAGCCTTAGCGGAAACAAGAAGTTATGTCTCGAAGAGGTATATATGTATAAGAGCTTTATTTCTCATGGAACAAGGTCCACTTTAAACAGAACCGAGCAAACAGAAGTTATATTGCTGATAGTACTGCCTGTTACTGACAATATTGCAGAGCACGTTCCAACAGTCCGTTTTTAAGTCAGTTCAGACCTGCCATGCAAGCCAATCTCGCATTGTAGCTGAAATCTGTCTTACCAAACATATTCGATATTCAGGAGCAAGTGCTGCATTGCCTCATTCCCCTGCGAATGCCCCGTTAAATAACTGCGAATGAGCAACACCGAAGTCCTTCGCGAGGAAAATGACCATATGAACGTCATCAACATCGTTTCTAAGATGAGAAATGGCGGCTATACTCTATGAAAGGAAATGCCGCGGCTGGACTACTTATCCTCTCGTTTCTACGATTTTCAGTAGCCGTTATCCTTACGCCGCCCACCCCGAGCATCCGCCCTAATTTCCCGAAGGGGAGATTGTAGGAATGTTTTCCTCTAACAGGAGTATCTACGCCCGAGTAGACGGGCGCGATGCATAGATCAATTCACTTGCTAAATTGACGTTAGGGCCACGTTCCCCAGGAGAACTTTACCAGCGAAGTACGGCGGTATTTTCTAGGGCAGATACTTGTAATTGCAGAAATGCATTACACCATTTATTCGAGCTAATACTTGGTTGTTGAAAGCCTTTCCATTTGCCTAGAGGGAACGACTTTAATTCTTTGTCTTAGCGAAAAGAATTCTACAGACCTACTTCACAGCATTATGTCACGAAAATGCGATGGTGGTCACATCCTACGCTCAGTTCCGCAAGGACAGTGGGGCGCCGAAGTTTCGCGCAGAGGGCGCTTGACCCTTTCCTGCCGATCTCAGGATGCAGTGGACCGGCACCGGCCTCCTTGATATGGCCTAATTTGCCACGCTACAAATAACTGACTTAAATCATGCTGTGCGACGGTAATTAGCGAATTTTTCAGTACTTGATATCTGCATGTCATGCCCTGCTAGCAGTTCTATTGAAATTTAGCTAAGCAAGAGAACTCCCTCACGTAGGTGTGAAGGACACAAAGACACACTTACACTCTCGCAGGCACGCACCAAAGCGCGCACGCAAATTGCATGTTTACTTGTAGCCGCTTAATCCATGGAAGACTAATTCCATCGAGATTGTACTTGTACATTCTTTAAGTCACGTATAGATGTACGCAATGTTTCTTTCTCTGATTTGAGAAGTCGACGTTTTGTGTGATAGGCTGGTGTTCCTGATGCGTAAGTTTACTGCGCCTTGACACAGATGAGAGTGCTTGTATCTTGCACCAGACTTGGTTTACTGCACACCTTTTACGTCTCCCTGCATTGATAAATTTAGGCACTGCGGCGAATTCACATCTTTAACTTTCCGACTCGCGGCATGCTACCTAATTTAACGATAGGCGTTACCGTTCGTGTTTGCCTCTACCTCGTCAACCCTCGCTTTCAGGGCTAGCCAAGCCTTCCAGTAATTATGAGCCGACCAGCAGACTTCTTCGAATGTGCGCTATGAGGCAATCATACTTTCCTACGGAAAGCATCGTTCTTTCTGAAATGGCGTCATTCTACGTTCTGTATTGGGGCCATGCAGATGACGATACAAGTGACGTTGAACGCGGTGGTGGAGACCGCACCAAGGAAGTCAAGAAGGACAAGCACATGCGTTATCCTCCGTTGCCGGTCGACATCAGGGTCGGACGAGAAACTCCCGAGCCTGTCAGACCCGCAACGCCCACATCCGTGGCGATGACGCTTGCTCCTGCGCCGACGCCCATTGCTCGAACACCGGCTCCCACGTTGACGGCAACTAGTCACGTGCCTACGGAGTCGCCAGAAACCACCGTAGCAGTACTTGCTCCGCCTACAACAGCTCCGGACACCGCAGCAACCCCGACAGGGACATGTAAGTTCCAAATGGAGCAACATTTTGGATACAAACGAGTCTGCTCGCTGCGATGTACATTCCAAGGCTGTTCGCAGAGAGAAGTTTGACGCCGATATCAATGTAAAAAGAATAAAAAAATATAACATATATGCTTTTAAACAGGAAACCCATGGTCTAACCTTCGGAATGCAGCAGCACGAGACCGTGCACAAATTTAGGTTTATGTGCGTTTGCTTGACGTGCTAACAGTTCTTTAAGGACACTACCGTTTCCTTATATCGCCGCTATTAACCCCGAGAACGAACGCGGGCGCCGCTACGGTCGCGCCGATCTGTGGCCATGGCTAGGGTTTTCCCCGCTCGTCTGCACCGCTACCGACTATCCCAGCATTCTGCGCGGCCGCACGGGAGGCAGCGCATCCCTCAGGCTCGGGGACGTGAATGCTGAGGCGGACAGAAATAGTGTTTATTTTGTGGCTTTGGAAACCACTGCATTTTTTTTTATCATGAAGCCCTGGCTGTATCCGCTCGTCACAACATTTACGCCCGGCGTCGTGCGATACGATGGTTATAACACCCCTGTTCCGCACGAAGGACCCAACGTGGTAAGAACCGCACGTTTTCGTCACTATACAAAGTAACATACCCGATCAAAGTTTCGATCATAAAATTTGTGAAGCGTTAACCTTCGCCCAGACAGAAGCTTGAGCATTGAGATGGTGTTTTTTAATCAGAACAGCAAGACATTTTGCCACGCATTGAAGTGCCTAGTTTCAACGAAGCTAGCAGACGAGGGGGCCAAGGGACCCATAGGGGAAGGTACTTGTAGCTTTTAGCTGTAGTGTAGTAGTTCCGACATAAATGGCAAAAAATTCAAATACGTGAAAGAATACACCAGCTTTTGGTTAAGACATAACCCACAACCTTCGGAAAACGTGTCCGATACTCTAGCAACGGCGCTACGGCGGCGGTCGATCCATGGTCTAAATTATTGGGTGTTTGCGTGCATTTACTCCTGTAAGTGTCTGTCAGCGCCACTCGTAGCCATGGTGCCGAGTGAAACCCTCTTTTTGCCAGAAGGTGCCACGTAGTACGCGATCGTAATACGAAATGGAAGCTGACAAACCCTCGCATGCCGCCTGAAGGCACCAAGGCGGCCATGAACAAGATCCAGGCTATGAAAATAACGCAAGGGGAAAGAACGAGGGCTCGTTTTTAATTATTAGACACAACCTCAAGCAGCTAACAGAGAATAGTACCGAGGAAGGCATAGGGGAAGTTATTTGAAGTTTGTAGGTTAGTGTACCAGCTGTACCTTAAAGGGGTCCTGAACCACCGCTCGGGCTGGGTTTTTAAAATGGCTGGGTGTGTATTGAATGCCTCTCAGAATTCACAGCCGAAAGAATTTTTCAAAACCATTTGTTAGGAGCGAAGATATTGCGACCGGAAAACTTCCCTTTCCACTCCTGTCTCAACTCTGCCGAACAGAGGGTACAGAGCTCCTTAGGGCGGTGTCGAAGGAGGTGCCCCGCCCATCGCTTTACGCCGCCAGACTTCAGCGACGTGTCAGAGTGGCTGACGAAAAGCGCGCGACTGCGTTACCCTATTCCGAGTGGGCTAGGAATGCGGGCTTCACAGATACATTTTGCGGAGATATCCCGATATCCCGCATTAGCTTTGCCGCCTGCATTTCCCTCACTCAACTTCAATCTAAGTACACAGGGACTCTCGCATTTGGCCTTTGTACGGAAGCGCCGCGATATATCACACGCGTTCTAGAGCTTATCATCGCAACAAAATAACACAGCGTCATTACTGCTTCGAGTACGCACGAAGAAGCGCGAACATCGATGACAACGGCACATAAAGATATTCTTTTAACGCGAGTCATTTTCGCTGTCAGTTTTCCGAATCATTTGATTATGGAGGGAAAAAATGCGAGGAAGGGACCGCTAGTCTGGTTTGTCGTATCGTTTCATCTTTTGCCTCGGCTTTTTTGCGCTTCTAATGACCTTCATGGAGGCTTAATAACTTGGCGAAGAATCATCATCAGCCTATCTTATGTCAACTGCAGCACGATACAAGTGACGTTGAACGCGGTGGTGGAGACCGCACCAAGGAAGTCAAGAAGGACAAGCACATGCGTTATCCTCCGTTGCCGGTCGACATCAGGGTCGGACGAGAAACTCCCGAGCCTGTCAGACCCGCAACGCCCACATCCGTGGCGATGACGCTTGCTCCTGCGCCGACGCCCATTGCTCGAACACCGGCTCCCACGTTGACGGCAACTAGTCACGTGCCTACGGAGTCGCCAGAAACCACCGTAGCAGTACTTGCTCCGCCTACAACAGCTCCGGACACCGCAGCAACCCCGACAGGGACATGTAAGTTCCAAATGGAGCAACATTTTCGATACAAACGAGTCTGCTCGCTGCGATGTACATTCCCAGGCTGTTCGCAGAGAGAAGTTTGACGCCGATATCAATGTAAAAAGAATAAAAAATATAACATATATGCTTTTAAACAGGAAACCCGTGGTCTAACCTTCGGAATGCAGCAGCACGAGACCGTGCACAAATTTAGGTTTATGTGCGTTTGCTTGACGTGCTAACAGTTCTTTAAGGACACTACCGTTTCCTTATATCGCCGCTATTAACCCCGAGAACGAACGCGGGCGCCGCTACGGTCGCGCCGATCTGTGGCCATGGCTAGGGTTTTCCCCGCTCGTCTGCACCGCTACCGACTATCCCAGCATTCTGCGCGGCCGCACGGGAGGCAGCGCATCCCTCAGGCTCGGGGACGTGAATGCTGAGGCGGACAGAAATAGTGTTTATTTTGTGGCTTTGGAAACCACTGCATTTTTTTTATCATGAAGCCCTGGCTGTATCCGCTCGTCACAACATTTACGCCCGGCGTCGTGCGATACGATGGTTATAACACCCCTGTTCCGCACGAAGGACCCAACGTGGTAAGAACCGCACGTTTTCGTCACTATACAAAGTAACATACCCGATCAAAGTTTCGATCATAAAATTTGTGAAGCGTTAACCTTCGCCCAGACAGAAGCTTGAGCATTGAGATGGTGTTTTTTAATCAGAACAGCAAGACATTTTGCCACGCATTGAAGTGCCTAGTTTCAACGAAGCTAGCAGACGAGGGGGCCAAGGGACCCATAGGGGAAGGTACTTGTAGCTTTTAGCTGTAGTGTAGTAGTTCCGACATAAATGGCAAAAAATTCAAATACGTGAAAGAATACACCAGCTTTTGGTTAAGACATAACCCACAACCTTCGGAAAACGTGTCCGATACTCTAGCAACGGCGCTACGGCGGCGGTCGATCCATGGTCTAAATTATTGGGTGTTTGCGTGCATTTACTCCTGTAAGTGTCTGTCAGCGCCACTCGTAGCCATGGTGCCGAGTGAAACCCTCTTTTTGCCAGAAGGTGCCACGTAGTACGCGATCGTAATACGAAATGGAAGCTGACAAACCCTCGCATGCCGCCTGAAGGCACCAAGGCGGCCATGAACAAGATCCAGGCTATGAAAATAACGCAAGGGGAAAGAACGAGGGCTCGTTTTTAATTATTAGACACAACCTCAAGCAGCTAACAGAGAATAGTACCGAGGAAGGCATAGGGGAAGTTATTTGAAGTTTGTAGGTTAGTGTACCAGCTGTACCTTAAAGGGGTCCTGAACCACCGCTCGGGCTGGGTTTTTAAAATGGCTGGGTGTGTATTGAATGCCTCTCAGAAATTCACAGCCGAAAGAATTTTTCAAAACCATTTGTTAGGAGCGAAGATATTGCGACCGGAAAACTTCCCTTTCCACTCCTGTCTCAACTCTGCCGAACAGAGGGTACAGAGCTCCTTAGGGCGGTGTCGAAGGAGGTGCCCCGCCCATCGCTTTACGCCGCCAGACTTCAGCGACGTGTCAGAGTGGCTGACGAAAAGCGCGCGACTGCGTTACCCTATTCCGAGTGGGCTAGGAATGCGGGCTTCACAGATACATTTTGCGGAGATATCCCGATATCCCGCATTAGCTTTGCCGCCTGCATTTCCCTCACTCAACTTCAATCTAAGTACACAGGGACTCTCGCATTTGGCCTTTGTACGGAAGCGCCGCGATATATCACACGCGTTCTAGAGCTTATCATCGCAACAAAATAACACAGCGTCATTACTGCTTCGAGTACGCACGAAGAAGCGCGAACATCGATGACAACGGCACATAAAGATATTCTTTTAACGCGAGTCATTTTCGCTGTCAGTTTTCCGAATCATTTGATTATGGAGGGAAAAAATGCGAGGAAGGGACCGCTAGTCTGGTTTGTCGTATCGTTTCATCTTTTGCCTCGGCTTTTTTGCGCTTCTAATGACCTTCATGGAGGCTTAATAACTTGGCGAAGAATCATCATCAGCCTATCTTATGTCAACTGCAGCACGAAGGCCTCTCCCAGTCCTCTCCATCCTTTCCTGTCCTGCGCGAGCTGATTCCATTTGATGCCTACGAATTTCTTGATTTCGTCCCCCCATCTTACGCTCTGTCGTCCGCGGTTACGCTTGCCCTCTCTTGGTATACATTCCGTCCTTCTGACTCTCCATCGGTTATCTATCCTTGTCATCACGTGGCCTGCCCATGTCCATTTTTTCCTCTTAGTGTCGTTCATGACGTCGGCGACTCCCGTCTGTTCTCTGACCCACTCGCCTGTCTTCCTATCTCTTAGTGTAACGCCTATCATGTTTCGTCCCATCACCCGCTGTGCGGTTCTTAATTTCCTCTCGAGCTTCTTTGTAATTCTCCAAGATTCTGACCCGTATGTCAGCACTGCCAAGATGCAGTAGTTATATAGTTTCCGCTTGAGAGATAGTGGTAGATTTCCTTTCATGAGATAGGAATGTCTTCAGTATGCGCGCCATCGCATGTTTATTCTACGTTGCTTTTCATTTATATGGGCGGGTTCTCCTGTCAGTAGCTGTCCTAGATATAGGCATTCTTCTACGAATTCTGCTGTCAGATTTACGATCGGGAAAACACGTCTTTTTCCGCCGTGCCACTTAGCATTATCTTTGCTTTTTGCATGTTCATCTTTAATCCTACTTTAGAGCTTTCTCGGCTTAAGTCTTCCATCATCTTTTGGAGTTCGTCGCCATCATTGCTAACGAGTACTATGTCGTCTGCAAATCGTAGGTTCCTCAGATATTCGCCGTTAATCCTGAGCCCTGTCTAGTCCGTCTAAACATTCCAGGATTTCTTCCAAACATGCAGTAAATAGCATTGGATAAATTTTATCTGCTTGTCTGACACCTTCTGTATTGGGATTTTCCTGCTTTCCTTAAGGAGGAATAGGGTGGCTGTAGAGTCTTTGTATATGCTGGCTAATGCCTAATGCCTAATGCGGAACTATAAACAAGACATTCTCATATAGACACAAAATATTCATCTGTCTGAGCAACGCCACCTAGAAAAACAATGCCTGGAACGTGAGCCGCAAACGCGCTGCCCTACCCTCTGATTTTACCCTCCCCCACCGGTACGGAGGCGAGCGCCTCTGGCGGTCGCTCCTTGTAAACACGCGGACGCGCGGCCGCCGGGACCCGAGCGGCTGGCTTCTCGCGAGCAGACACCTTGCCGACCGCGCGTTGTCACCGCTGCTATATGCAGACGTATTCTTATCGCTGTTGCGAGGTAACAAATTGCCATATGAAATAAAGTCCACTTTCTTGAAGGTCATTCTTTAACAGTAAATAAAGGTTCACACGAATGATGGTAATTCCGTCTGCTCAACGCAGCAGATTTACATTGGTTTGCGTGATGTTTTTCGCCGTCTGTCTTTGCGGAGCCAGTTCTCCGTTTCCTTTGAGTGGCAATGCGTTGCTGTTGTGTGCCGGGCTGCTGCTCGAGTTGCCGACGGAAGCAATCGGGAGTGTCTTTTCATGAAATGCCAGCAGCCATCTCCTTGCGTGAGAAGTGGCTGCACGCAATATTAGACGCCTTTCCCTGCGCAACAATCAAGGAACACTGCGTCGTATGCAGTCTCCGCTCCCATGCGAGTGGCTTCAAAAGACACTTCACTAGGCGCTTACTCAAGCCCGGTGTAGTGCCAACTGTGTTCGGCGAACCGACGCCGGGCCCTAAGCGAAACGTCGTGAGTGCCAGTATGTCCACGAACATGACAGGGCCAACTGTACATGGCGAACTGTTTCCGTGGCTTGCTGAACCGGACAGCACGACACCAGCAGATGTATCCGAAAGCACGTCAGTGGCAATCGGTGAACTGGTGTGGTCATTCCCACAACCAACGGAAAGCACTAAAGGCTCGCCTCAAAAGCGCAAGCGTACCACCTTAGGCGCTCACACGAACAACCTGAACACGCAAAGGAAGGGCCAGCTAACTCTGGAGACAGTGACGGTCGCAACGACGAAGAAAGCGAGGTGACTGACGATCTCGCACAAATGCAGATGGACCCGACAGCCGAGAGTGCAGGTACCTTCAGTGCGATATGAACGGGAATGGTGGACGCCAAACGTTCTATGAAGACACAGACACCGTTCAGGCTCTACCCGTTGACTTATTTCGTCAACCGCAAGCGATGGTGTGAAAAAGAGCTGGCACTGAAAGCGAAGAACGAGAGACTGAGCAGGACAGTAGATTCCTACATAGAGGAACTATATTGAAGCTGAAAGAAGCCGCGCACGTCAGTGCAGTCATGGGGGTGACGTCCGACGCCGAAATCGGGAATCCGTACGCTGAGGTGTGCCAGTTCACATAATTGCTGGCACGTTAGCAGCGGAGCGGCACAAAACACACGCACGCTTACCCACAAATAGGTGAGTCCCTTTCTACCGGAAGCAAATATAGCTCATAATTTATCCAGGCTATTTATACTGTCACTAGACGAGTATGTGAGCTCACCTTCCTTAGCTAGGCTACTCCGGCACGTTTGTCCAAAGTTCCTGCTTATCCCGTTGTGCGGGAAGCTCGATATGCCGCATTCTTCCAGTTCAGGCTGTAAGAGGCGGATTTTGGGGGGTAGAGAAAGACAAAGTCCATTTCGGGAGGGATTTCGCCAGCACAATTCAACATTAGTAATAAACCTACTGGAACGCTTATTTAACTGTTAGAAAACATACGTATGCCAAATATTCCATGCCACCTTAGGTGTGTATTAAGTTACGGAAACGAAACGCCTGCGAGAGCATCGATACAAAGGGGCGACGTCGAAACAGGCTCGCTCATAGTGCCTTTGGTTCGCCAAGAGATGAATTTTCCACGACTGCTCATACGCGTGTTGATACGCGTGCAAAAAAAAGTGCTCTTGTGATTATGTGCCTGAATAATTACATCATGCGAGTAACCTTACTGGGTATTTTGTCGCTGGTCGGTTTCTTTTAGTAGAACATTTTGCTGCAGAGAGCAGGTAGGTTTCAACGCGCGCGTTTCAAGGCGGCGTCGTCTGCTCTCAAACTACCGCCGCACGCTCTCGCTGGCGGTCCGGACAGCGCGCAGGCTGGCTGCTCCCGGCGACGCGATTGGCTACACCTGTGATGTCAGGTGACCAGACGGTCCGGAGGCGAGCGCTCTCGCACGGCGCCTGGTCGAAACACGTGGCAGGGAGCTCCCTATGGGAAAAAGAGCGGCATTCCAGGCATTGATTTCTAGGAGGCGTTGGTCTGAGTCACACATAACAGGCTACTGACCAAACAGTTATCTGAACACAACTCAAATAATCTTCCTAGACGTGAAAGAGCATCAGCAGCCTTGTTCAGGGCGCCTTTGACATGGACAATTTCTATGTAATATTTTTAGGATCGCCAATGCCCACATCGTTAGCCTAGCACTGGAGAGGCAAGCTTCAATTGCCGTTTCCAATGCATCCATGGCCAAACAAAATGGTTTGCTGGGGTCTGGTGCTGTCATTTCCTCTTTATACTCATGAAGAACCGCACTGGGTTCCTCCCTTTGGTATGGAATGGTAAAACATTATTGAAGAAGCCAACGAGTTCGTTGGCCCGGGCTAAACCACCGGGTGGTCCATAGCCGAGGGGGGTAACCTCTCGGCGATAGTCCTGGCGCGCTGGACAGCCCATAGTTGGTCTGTCAGTTCTGAGCTGCTCAAGACAGTTCGCCAGCGTTCTTCAAGGTGATCTGGTCTTATACTATCCTCTTTGTACAACTGTAGATTACTGGTACAGCCCCATAGAATGTGCGTCATGTCAGCGTGGGCGTACCCGCACCAAGGACAGGCTGGTGATGGATATAAATGCGGATGTAGCCTGTGTAGGTGTGCAGGATTCTTAAACGTGTGCGCTTGCAAGCATCGTAGGTCTGTGGCTTGAGATCTATCAAGTTGCTGGTGTGGATGTGGATACGTTTGCCTCTGCTTTCTGAAATGGCTAAGGATCTCATGATATGTTACCATGATGTCTTTGTTGTCCTGTATGGCAGTAGTCATGTAACTCTGCTCCCCCCTTACGGGGTCACCCCGGAAAACCCCATTCGTATCAGTGGCCCGGAAAGTATCGCGGTGGGTTAGACGTCTCGCGACACGGTGGGCCCGCTCATTAAGATTGTCCGGGATTTCAGGCTTCTGTCTATTGAGTTCGCCCATGTGCGCGGGGAACCATTTCAGGGTCTTGGTTGATAGGGTGCCGTCCTGAAAGTCTTTAGCCTTGGCATTCAGTGCACGTGCCGCCCCTGCGGAGATCCAGCCTTTTCTGTAGTTGCGGATCGCTGTCTTAGCGTCACTTATGATGAGTGAATCCGTTTCTGTACTGTGGAGTATGGCTAGGGCGATTGCCATTTCTTCCGCCGCTTCGGAAGTTTGTACTCTTGTGGATCCCGTGACACGTATGTTGTTGTGGGTATCCAGCACCGCCATGGAGAAGGTAGGTAGGATGCTACGTCCTTGTTGCGAGGCATCTTTGGGGTACCTGGCTGCATCGACAAAAAGGACCCCGTCTCGTCTACCGTGGCTCCTGAGAATGGCCTCAGCCCGGCATCTTCTCCGTCCGGCGTCATGCACCGGGTGCATGTTCTTTGGTATGTTCTCCGTCATTATGGCGTTTCTAACGGCTGGGAGTAGTGCCTCCTTCGGTCCCCGTATTCCGTGGTAATTGATGCCTATTTTTAGCATAATTTCTCTGCCGGCATAGGTACCAGATAGCCTCTCTAGCTGTGCCGTTCTCTGTGCTTTTATGACCTCCACAAGCGTGTTATGAACTCCTAACCCGAAGAGACGTTCATTGGCCGTGTGTTGGGGGAGTCCTAAGGCCATCTTATAGGTCCTCCGAATTAGAGTGTCTACTTTGTCCATCTCACATCTGCTCCAGTCAGCAAAAGCAGCGACGTATGAGATGTGACTGAGAGCGTATGCTTGAATTAATCTGATGACGTTGTTCTCCTTCATACCTCTCTTCTTATTTGTTATTCTTCGAATGAGACTAGTAGCAGCCATAACTTTCTTATGCAAGCGGGTTACAAGCTCCGTGTTACCGCTATTATGTTCGAGCCAGAGACCCAGCACCCGAATTTTGGAGACTAATGGGATCGGGGTTCCTTCCTCCGTTGTGATTCGTATTCCTTGTCGTCTGAGCTCCGTTACTTCCCTTGGGGGAGGGCCCCTTCTTCTGACCCGGTGTAAGAGGAGTTCCGACTTATTAGGTGCACACTGTAGTCCGGTATTCTTGAGGTGTGTTATGAGCGTTTTCACTGCTTCCTGAAGCCGGTCCTGCATAACTCCACCACACATGTCTTTCGTTGTCCATATAGTGATGTCATCGGCGTAGATTGTGTAGTTGATACCCTCGATATTGTCTAATTTTTCCGATAGCCCGATCATAATCAGATTGAACAACATAGGGGATATTACAGACCCTTGGGGGGTACCGGCGCCTCCCATGTTGACACTTCTGCTTACTGTGTCATCAACCTTCAGTCGCGCCACCCGATTAGTGAGAAAGCTACTGACGTACCGGTAAACACGTGCTCCTAGTCCGAGTTCGTTGATTTTTCCGAGTATGGATGTATGCTGTCTAGGACTTAACTCACTTGCCTGCGCAGCCGCAGAAACCTGGCCGCAAGACTTTACCGCCTGCGGTGCCATCTCAGTGTTCCCGTCTAACTGCTCCCTATGATACAGCAACTGACCGTCATTTACCATGCCGTGCGACCCTTCTTTTGCTTGGAGACAAGCATCAGCCAGTGACTCATCTCGCATTTACTCTTCGGCGGAAGAAATCTCAGAGAAGCAGACGGCCCAAGCCGCTCACTGTCCTCAATAATATCTTCGCCGACAGAATGCTGACTTTCCAACTGCCCCTGCTACAAACCTGACATGGAACTAGTTGCTAGCGGCTCCAACGCCTGTGCGTCCTGCTCCCCTCTCTTTCATCTTCTAACGAGGTGTTTGCCTCACCCTCGGTGTTAGGCCCCTCATGCTCACTACGTGGCGGTTCCTCTAATGTGCGCTGCACGGCGTTAGCGCTAGGGTTAGAGCACCGAGACACCTGCTCTTGCTCTCTCAATGATAAACACTGTCCCGGTACTATCTCCGGTGCAACGCATCTGGTCCCTTTCTCACACTCATTCAGATCACTCATTAGCTCTTCACGGCAGCGACGAAGGCATTCATAATCTTTCGGAGTAAGTAGTACGGACGCACTGGTAGTTAACTGATCAGTTACTGCGCAAAGTAAGGTCACACGTTCAGTAGCTCTCCCTGACAAGTGTGGAAGGCCGAGAGGCACATACATTAGGCGCGCTGTAACACCCTGACCAAAGGCATCAGTTAGCTTTATTGTGCCGCTACTCCGACCCAAAATCTCAGCGGTTACTTCATTCGCTCGTATCACTGTGCTATCCGCACCTGAGTCAATGCGCGCGAAACAGGGCTTATCTCCCACGGCAATTTCAATCCTCGGATCCCTCATCAGTGAATTGTTCATCAAGTCAGTGTGCCGCGACGGTGTGGCTTGTCTCTCAAATGGCCTTGCCCTCTGGGTACTTGCGCATGCAACCTCTGCTTTCTTAACGGCCGTGTCATGTGAAGACTCGCAATCTCATTGAAAGTGGCCCCGCTGTCCGCATCCAAAACATACTCCTGAATTAAGGCAGAAGTTTGCACCAGTGAAATGTCTCACCTGCGGCCTATAACGCTGATTTCTTAAGGCAGTACCGCGGTCGTTGCTCTGCCTGCTGCCATCGAGGCTTTCCTCGAAATTTGCAGGTAACTCTGCCATATCCTTCGGCTTCAACCAGCCCTTTACTTCCTGCTGGGTGACCAGTGAGCGGAGATCATTTGGCATTAACTGCTTCAGTCTATCAGCTATCAGTAATTCCTGAAGACTCTCAAACGACTGCACCTCTCTACTTTTTGGGTAGTAAGTGAACATTGTCTCGAAGCGTGCCGTCACTTGGCTCCAAGACTCTTCTGCTTCTCTTTTGACCTCCAGAAACATTCGGCGGTACTCACTTGGAGTCATCCGCAGTTCCTTTAAAACTCTAGATTTTGGATCTGGGTACGGCATTACCCCAGCCTCCGATTGATTGGCAACGAATGTCCGCATCTTGTCACTTAAGAATGGCAATATAACAGTCCCCTGTACTTCCTCAGGTATGCTCAATGCCGCAAAAAGTGCGTCCACATTCTTGAACCAGGCGGGAATCATTGGCTCATTAGTGGGCATGGGCGCGAGGGCTGTTTTTAACTCTTTCGCGTACCATGCGATACCAGCATGCCGGTTCCGCATTTCCGGCTCCTCTGAAGAGGCACGCGATGACCTCATTTTCTCCAGCTCAAGCTTGAGCTTTAATGCTTCTATCTCGAGCGTCAACTCGCGCGTGCGATCCGATTCATTCACACTGTCACCATCCATAGCATTTCTATCTGAGTCCGCCATCTCCCAGAGTGTGCCTGAACGCAAGTGCATTCAATAAAAAGGGGCCCCGAGAGAGCACAAAGAGAGCCTCACCCTGTCTTGACGCGTCGCTCGGTGTCGTTGCAGCTGCGTCAGTCCAGTCTCCGACGCTTGTGGTTACGCAGTCGTCGATGCTCGAGCTGCTCCACCGGACCACCCTTGTCATTGCGTCAACCTGTCGCGTCGACGTTCCTTGCCGTTCTCCTGCTGATGCCGAACCCCGCAGCGCCTCGTCAGTCGCTCACGAAGTCCAGCTTTGCCCTCGTTCGCTGACACACAGCGCTCTCGTGCCGCTCAACTTCTCGCTCCAAAGTTGACCGCAAGGCTCGGAATGTCAATGCTGCTTCAGGCAGCTCACCAACACGTCCCGAGGGCAGCAGGCGTTTTGTCAGCTTCGCCGGGCTTCAGCACCTTCTTCGCTGCGGGCTCTCCGCTCCTAGGGTCGACTGCGCCAGTTGATTTCCTTTCCCCAAACTCCACTAGATTCAACACTAGCTGAGGAGGGAAGGTGTTTGAAGGTTCGAATCGGCGCCCCTCGATGGCTCGAGTACTCGATGGTAGCGCGAAGGAAGAGCCGTTGCCCGGTAAAGAGAAGCTTTATTGCACGCTCAGGCGTCTGCCCGGGTCCAAGCCCGAACCTCCGTTCTCCGCTCACATCCCAGGCGTCGTCACTTCAACCCTCGGTTCGAGAAAGAGTCCTCCAACAAACCAATCACACTTGGGGGTTGGCATCACACAAACCAATCGCAGAAACACTTTTATGACACACACGGCATTGGTCAATCATACGTCCCAATCTACAACACCCGAGGGGATAGGCTCACCGCGCAACACACGTCATTTCCCTCTCTCTCCTACGTTGTCTCCTGTGTCTTAGCCCAGACGACCGCCGGCGCCGCAGGCCCCGCTCGAGCTATCCTAGGAACCCGCGCACCACGTCTCTTTCCAGAACCCGCCACACAGCCGCGAGAATATTTGCCGGCCCTGTCCACTAACGACATGTCATTTTTCATCTCGGCCTGTCATCGTCTTTTCATTTTAACGACCTTCGTTGTTGAAACCCTGCACGCTTCGAGAACCATAATTGTAACCCGAATGCGGTTGCACACAAAAGCATCCTTCGGTCGCATCTGGCGGGGCGGCAGCAAAGGACGCTTACTGATGTCAAGCTGTGACTGAAGCCGGGCGTCGTGCGTCGCTTCTCCCTCTCTACACGGCTCGTTTCCCATTCAACTCTTTATTTCCTCCTTTCTTTTGTTGCCAGCGCGGAAGCTGTACTGTCCTCTGACAGCGCCCCCGCTGGCCTGCGTGGGCGCTTCTGCGCTTCCTTTCCGCGGAGCCGATATATATTCCTAGTTTTCGGCAAAGGTACACCGTGGTACGGAGAATCGTTCTGCGCTTTCGAGTATTCTCACGCTCGACCACCAACCCCACATGGGCCCTGTATACCTTGAACTCACTGAGGGGTCCGGAAATTTCGACTACCTGGGGTTCTTTAACGGGCACTAATATCGCACAGCATACGGTAATCAACATTTCGCCTCCATCGACTCATGGATCAGCAGTTGAGTACCATAGCCACTAGACCACAGTGGCGGGACAAAGGCAAAGCTTAAGGGTCCCAAATGTTTTTCACAGAGGAGGGGCAGGCAGACCCACTGTAGAGCTGGCGCAACCCACTACAGACCGTTGCGCTCAACCAACTCCTAGCCTCAGCCCAACGCTATGTGATAGTCTTGGGACACTGGCCAGGTCCATCGTCAGCACGGAAAGCGCTCAACGCGTTGTTGCGATTTTTAAGGACTAGCGGCCTACGGGACAGACTTTAAGCAGTGTCGCATTTTTTTCCCTTTTTTGTGTTTTCTCTCTTTTTTCTTTCTTGTCGTGTATCCCTTCTGCTATCTTTCATTCCCCTTACCCCGCTTCCCCTGCACAGAGTAGCCAGCGGGTGTCAGAACTGGCTAACATCCCTGTCTTTCCTCCTTTCATCTTCCTCCTGCTATGTGATGGTAAGTGCGTTAACGCGAATGCCCAACGAAGTGTCGAAAATATTTACCTCAAGGTGGCAAGTTCGATCGCTACATCCGCGGTTGCATGTTCACAGTATGTAATGCAAGAGAAGAAAGGCCATGAGCGCATGGTACCCATGGGGCACGGTCAGTAGACAATGATGCAACGTCTTGTACCTAACTGATGATACGACATGACATCAATAGCTTGACGCTCTTGCCAGTTACGTCTTAATTAACGGTAGAAGAACTCTACTCGATCTTGCGGCGGTATTCAAGACGCGGAATTCGTGCGAACATTTCGCGTATATGCTGATGTCGCTTAAAGAACAAGTCACCGAAAGTCTCTCAACCTAATACATAGCAAGCGCGAGGAGCGACGGTGACGGTGATAATCCCGCCGGAGCTCTCTTGTATATTTTGCGGCGACAATACGTTCACCTGTTGAATTCCGCACTATGCCCTTGCAATATCCCTTAATAAGCTAGGTCGCCCTCTTTTCCTGGCAGTGCATCATCTGTTCAAAAAATAGTTCTTCCGTTATCATCGCCGTTATACATATAATCATCTTGTTACGGAGACGTAAAGGAAGAGGAAGATCGGGATAAGCGGCCTGCTTCGTGCTATCGCTGGTCAGCCATCTTGGCTAGATTGACTATATATGTATGAAGTCTCTAAATATATTCTCCATACCTCCAAAATCACCGAAACTATGCATTAAACATGTGTTACATCGGACAACAATATCTTAAATCGCTTACAATATCGCCTACAGATCACTGTCCCGAACTCATACGGAGTCATAAATTAGGTAAGGCCATCGTAGGTTGCGCACAATTAGAAGCAGTATGCGAATGCTGGTACATTTCGAATATTCTTCGGACACTACAGCCGTAATACTCGTATTCGAATCGAAGGAGAGCGTTTTCGACTTTTTTTTTTAATATTTGAGGCGTTTTGACTATTACGGAAAATTGAATATGTAGTCCCGTCAACTTGGCAGAAATGGCGGATCTTCCGCACTTCCACAACGAGCTCAGACTAGCACTGCCTATGCGTGGATGCATCTGCAGTGCACGCGGGCGTGAAGACGCATGACGGCGATCACACCCTCACGCACAACTTGCCGGCGCTAATGTGCGGTATTACGACAAGTGTCTTGAACTACGTGCTGGGCAGCGCCGTTGGCACTCACGCTGGCGCACTGCACGCTTTTAGCAGGCAATCAAAGCCTACTGTCCCGCCATTCTTAGTCGCCTTCTTGGGCAAAATCTCTTATTAACGCGCATTGCAGGGCCCTGACCATGAAGAACCATGGCAATAATCTTTCATGGTGGCCTTCAGTATTTCTCATAACTTGCTTTATAGTACTGTGAGAAGCTGAGGGTTATATGGAGGCTTCAATCGATTAACAGATCGCTTAGAACGATGCAGAACAGGGAATCCCACTGGAGCCTGGCGTAGGCTTCAATCGATGAACAAAACGCTAAAAATGGCGGAGAAAGGGAATGTCGCTGGCTTCACTGACATTCCTTGTTCTGCATCGTTTTTAGTGATCTGTACATCTATTTATACTGCAGTGATACTTTGCCTCTACATTTGCCCTATGACAAGGCCGTGCAGGCAGTGTATTAGTAATATCAGTGTGTTGCATTGATAGTTTGCTAGTTCATTTTCTTAACTCTATCACGCGTTAAATACTATATGCTCACTGAAGGGACATTTTTTTTTATATTGGATATCTGATTCGATGTTCGAAGTTGTATGTTCGTATTCGATTGTTATTCGAAAAATTTTATCTTTACGTGGTCCTACGACTTAGTATAATTAGGCATAAACAGTCTCCTGTGTGCAGTGGATATCATGCATACGCCATCAACCTAAGTTTTCTTTTCAAGATCTATTGCACGATGCACTTCCTGTTGGTTCCCGCGAGATGGCGTATTTCGTTCCGTGCTTTCGGTAATGGTGGACTTTGTCGCTCGCCTAGCGAGAACGCTGTCTTGTGTTGCGCGAGTCACTGGGTGTTCACGGCTAGCTTTCACGCATCAACGCAGATGTTCCACCGACTCCTTCAACACTTCCGACGACGACAACTACGACATCTACCTCTACCACAACTACTGCGCCCACGACTACGACTACTTCTACCACTACAACCACGACAAGTACGGCGTCCACGACGACAAGCACTTCTAGCACTACAACCACGAGTACGACTACCACGACTACGACGACCGAGACGTTGCCGACGACCACAAAGGTGTCGACTACGCCATGGCCGGAATGTAAGCGAACATAAGTTCCGTAAGCCTTACCTTCTACGACAAGATAGACGTTTTGTAGTGAAGAGAACAGGCGTGCAAAACACGCATACCAAGGGAGAAAACGTTACTTCCCATGAACGTCGCTTCCCTGTGCGTACTAACTTCTCGGTGTTCTCTGCCCTTGCGTACGCGCAGGGCCGGGCAGAGGGCACTGCTCCAATTTCTCCATTCTATTGATTTACCGCTTACAATTGTTCTGTTCACCCCTAGAATGTCGATCTCCTTATCACACTAATCTAATCTTTCATGAAAGTCTTGCTCTAGTTAATATCTTCCTTTAGTGTACCTTCAAATATTCACGCTTTAGGCGGAATATAAAGGACGAAGAAACTAGCCAGTATTGACGCTTTGCGTCCAATAAAACCATCGTTTTCTTCCAGCTTCAACATAAATCTGTTAACCCACAGCAATAACTCTATAGCCTCGCGTACGTTTGGTAATCTTTGCACTGCAGGATGCGAATGCTTTACTTTGCGAATACTTATGTGCTTTCATATATACTGGCTTTCCTTATTTCGTTGCTCTTACAAAATGTTCTTCCTGCCATGTAACCCGCTCTGCTAAACACCTTCAGAGAGAATGCCGTATTTATAAATAAACGAAATAAAATAATCCCCCGCCACCTCACGTAGACAGGAAAGGACAACGCGACTGTGATACCGAGCTGCAAGGGCATAGTATGAAAGCAACCGCAGTGTGAGCTTCCTTTTCCTTTTTCACTTATATGTTTAAAATATTTCTTTTGCGACAGAAGACCACACACACATAGGATGCGCGTTGCTGCAGCGTGCTGAATATATCTATTTTTGTAATGAAATTAACGGGTGGCATATACCATTGCCGTCGTAAGTGCACATTTCTGCAGACGTTCCGGTTTAGGGTTTCACCTTTTTACTCATAAAAAGGGTGGTACTCAGTACTCTATCTAGTAAAAAATCACAATAATGACGATTCCAGGAGTTTCATGTGCCCAAATCAAGATGAGAATGTGAGGCATGCAGTAGTGAAGGGCTCCAGAAATTTTGACCAGCTTCAGTTGTTCGTTACCGCGTAGACACAGCGCACAGTGCACGGGCATTTCTTATCGTTGCCACCATCCACAACGTGACCTCCACGGTTGAAAAAAAGTATGCAGGCTAACTCCTTTTATATTTGCGTTAGCTGTGAACGTGCAAGCCATTGTGCGCGTACAGGAAGTGCACAGCATTGTGTGAGTCACAAGTTTAAAAAACGAACATTTCAACGACACACACTTTATGATGGTCAGATAGAGATGGTTGCATGAAGATTATCCTTTGTACGTTCATTTCAACCTTTAACAGTGTTGGTGGTAGCTATGTTGGCAAGATAGCATGAACAGAATGACTGGTAACAAAGTTGTCTTCAGTTTTGTGTTTTTATAGTAGATGGTGCTTGCTAGTGCCAAATAAGCTGGACGCGGAGTAAGAAAATTAGCTGGCGGTAATGACAGGATTGTAAGCACCACGGCTGTAGCGTGTAGTACTTGGTGCACTTATATTTGATGGGTAGAGCGTTTCGTTGGCAGGAGTACCGATTCGGCTTTCTCTTCCCACAGTGGCCCGTTCCCACATGTCCAACGCATGCATGCGCCACACGTGAATTCTTTCTTACGTGCTACTCATGTCCGCCTATTCAGCGCGGTGCTCACGTGCCTACATTTGATTGATTTTAATTTTTATGAAATTTAACTTGTATTTTTCTACACACAGTTGATGCTATGACCACGTCATAACCTTTTGTTAAAACCTGAAAAGCATTTTCGAAAGCATTACATAAGCGGGGACGGAGGTGCAGGAGGGAGCGATAAAGATGACAGAGGCAGGCGATCATGCAAATGCAGTGTTTTCGGCAAATAGAAGCATTGAACGGCTGCTTACAGTGTAGTACAGAATAGATAACTTAAATACCAACACCGTATTTATCATACACAACTCCTAACCAGTCACTTTTATGTGAGTTTTATGTGAGCTGCACGTGTTTGGGGCTCTATGGAATTTATAGACAACCCCACATAGACATGCACTTATACCCCCTAGCATCTTCCCCCCTCCTTCCATCACCCCAAAAAAATTCCAGCTAACCAAGGACTCCATATCCACCCCCGCGTTAAGGCGAACCCCCACCCCCCATATCGATATTCCCGATAATCTCCTCCCTTGAGCGCAACTTAATAGACAGATTTAGTGTTGAGCGCTGGGGGCCTCACCTTCCTGCGTTCTTTTCTTGTCAACCTACCCCCAGGACGAGCGCAAAACAACGCAGGAACGCACGCACGCAAGGCCATTTTGGCAACTAAACCTCTAATCTCACTAGATGCTGGCATCATAAACACTTGCAGCTGTTTCGCTCCTCTCAGACAAGGAGACGCAAGCCCCGCCTTCACATCCGTAGCGTATAAGCTGCTACTTCTGCAAGCTTAATGGGAGGAGGCGGGGGGGGGGAAGAGATACAGTTGCGACACTAAAGGCACACTACTGAACAAGCACATGTGTGTGCAATCTTTTTAACACATTGAAGTGCAATTAGGGAGAAGCATAATGACTCCCAGTGGCGCACGGATATCGTCGTCTTGGCGACGCGAGCGTATTCTATTTTTCTGCGCCTTACAACGGGACCTTGAAACGTAGAGAGAAAAGCATTAGCATCAAAAGGCGCTTCCATGATAGCGAGAATTAGGTCAATAAAACGGCAACTTGGGGGAGTTGGCATCGGTTCACACTGAAGTATACCAGCGCACCACAACTCGACAACCGGACTGCAAGGCAAGGAAACGGCACGCACAACAAGCGCTGATTCGCAAATGAACAGTTTATTCAAAATAACACGTGAATGTAACCAATATACGTTTTCTTAACTTGATCTTACGGTGAAAAGACGGCAGCAGTAATTCATGCCACGTGCACTTGCGTTTTGCTTACATTCATGAGAATTACATGTCTACAACTACGTTCAAGTCAACATAATGTTTGTTCATCTAATCACCGATATATCTAAATATATTTGTACACTGAAAGTAAGTATAATAACTCGTTTGCTAAAAGCTGACGGATCGTTGCTTTCGTACAGTGTCAGTTCATATAACTCAATGAACAATTCATAATCAAGGCTTTCCAACCGTACTTCAGTTTCCTATGTTTTTCGTTCGAACCGTGCCGGTGGGAGAGTTATGACAGCGTTGTAGCAACGTTTTGTCTTTAGACGTTGGACAACACACATTAGTCTTTTCAAGAGGCAAGCGCTTTAGCTTATGCTGAAGAAAGAGCTTTCAATGCTAACGATATCACGGGATGCTGTGCGTGTCCAAACGAAGTACATTGCGAAAGATGTGTGAAATTAATTTATTTCTTGTGCACTAATAATTCCTTTCTCCACTTCTTCGGCGAGGCCCGCTTCTTCATGTAACCAGTACGATTGCGGTTACGGATACGTCCTCATTTGAACATCGTGCTTTTGAAACTGCTCTACGTAGGCTTTTCTATAATATTTTCCAAATAGCGTGCAATATGTGGAATAGCCGAGGAGCTGTTTTTTCAGTAATTTGATATATATATATATATATATATATATATATATATATATATATATATATATATATGGATGTATGTATATAAGCGTGGACTACCGACTTGAACACTTAAATATTCAAGTACCGTTCTTCTATGATGCTACTTGCATGACCTAGTGCTATATAACAGTTTGTAAATTTTAGAACGTTCGTAAAGAATCCTTACTACATCACGGTAATTGTAAAACAGGCTTTCATAATACAGTCCTTTCGACGGTATTTAACTTACCTTATTTATTCACGTTCCGTCTGCATACTATGTTCGCTGTCAAGTATAGATGCGGAACTTGCTAGTTTTTTGTTCTGACCGTTATCCCTCTTGCACCACACCTAAGTTTCCTCGAAATGAGATGCCCGCATACCTAGATATATATAACTCCCAGACATCGACTTACGCGAGCACTTCATTATTTTATTCTGGCGTCCTATACAAGTAACTTCTAATGTTATTTCATATTATTTCCAATCAGTTGTTGCCATCGCTACGCTTATGCAAGCGACGGTAATGCTATAGAGTGGGCTGCAAAATCACACTACAAATCCCGATTTCGCTGCAGTGAAGGAAGTTATGTGCACCGTCGGCCACGCTGCCGTAATAAGCGTCATGTACCCGCCCGACGGCATATGCCAATACCTGTTCTACACGGACGTGGTCATCGTGGAGGGGAGCATACTGGCCTCACGCGAGCAGAATAGCTGGAGGTTGTTCCAAATGAAGGCCAGGGTGTACAAGAAGGTCAAGTCGGGCATTGCTTTTGACCACAGGTAAGAAAAGCGAGGTGGCGCTTTCTTTTTTCTTTTTTTGTTAACGTCAGTCGAGGTGCCGCTGAGAGGTCCGGACGTCTAGCTCGATGTGCAGCAAAATCTATGTCGTTTATATCTGCGTCACACGGGCATAATGAAAGGCCTTTGTGTCGACGACCTCCGAAAAGCTCACAACTCCATCGATTCAAATTAAGTGCTCGCGCTGCTACACGGCAGTTTTGAACGGTCGGTGAGTAGCCGAATTTTTTTCGCAACAACACGGTGACAACCAAAGCACCCGCTTCAATTCTAATTCGCACTAGTTGCTACTCGCACCTATGGCAAGAAACAAAATTTAAATTCAGCCTTCTATTAATCTCATGTACCAAAAGGAACAAGGTATGTGCGACGTTTTGCAGTCGTTATTCAGAAAACGTACCGGTTTTGACACCACTAACCGTAAGTCCCTAGCGTAAGCCTCAACAATTGGTTTGATTCTTAGACACCAGATGACGCAATGCACAGTGCTTCCCACCAGCTGCGTGGCATTGTTTTTTTTTTTTATGGCATTGGTGTTTATGGCATTGGTGTAGTTTATTTTATAGGTACACGAAAATGTGAAAATATGCTCCTTTACTAAAGGTTAAAGCCCTTTAACCTTTATAAAGGAGCATATCTTCACATTTTTGTGTACCTATAAGATAAACTAAAGGTTACCGTGCTAGGAGTGTAGCTCGATTTTTTTCTTAAACGTCGCCCTTTGAAGGGCAACTCCGGCGACATTGCAGTGTCCACCGCTTTCAATGAAATATTCAATATATGTCCTCCTGCGTACTGTAATAATATATGCCAAGCCAGGCAGTCGTAAGTCATTTAGTTTCCCAAAAATGAGCATGAAATTTTTTCACTGGATTCCCATGCGGCCACCCTGTGTTTTTCACGTGATTAGCTTCAACGCTGGCTACCTTTGCAGGCGGGAGGTTAGGAATGAAACGGCGCTGCTTCAGCGCTCAAACCGTCCCGGTCAATTTCAGGCATCCTAGTTACCCTTTCAGGAGCTTCTATTGGACATGCTGGCATTGCTTAGTTTTCTTGTCCTCTTCCCACGAGTTTAATCTTGCCCTCGTATGTTTTACTGTGCTTCTGCTCTGACCAGTTCATGTCCAAACTCGTGATCCTTACAGTGCTGCTGCCTCATTTCTCCCCCCCGCCCCCTCTCAATTTCTCTGGCTCTTCGAGCAAGCGATGCACATTTGGTTTTTCCTAATCCTTGCGCGCTTTTTGTAATACTTCAGAAAGTAGATCAAGGGAAGTGTTGACGATCACCCAGCAACAGAAAGCTCCAGGAAGGCTGCGTATTTCGAGGATAACTTGTGCGTCGTTGTCCAGTGAAGTCATCTGTCGTCCTTCGGAATGCTCTTATAGTGACATTGTGCTTCACTGGAGGCAGCTATGCACCCGCAAAACCCAAGTTTCGAAATGTCTTCGAATGCACTAGAATACTCGTACTTCAAACGTCTACGATTCGCTGCTGTGTGTAAACACGAAGCAGGCAGCAGCGTCAGCGAGCACAATGGAGAAATTGTCGTCACAGTGTGACTTCTTACTAACAAAGGAAAGTGCTTAGAAACAAACAGCATTCCCAACCATAAATTGATTATTTCGGACTGATATAGGGATTCTAATTCAGTGATACACTTGGGAGCTTATGACAATGCTCCTGCCCACTAGTATCCTTCTAGAGTTGACATGAAATGCCAAACACGAGATATCAGATATATGAAAGAAACAAATATCATTAACACAAAAAATATACTTGCGCTTTTCTGTCTGGCCATTACTGCTGCTTCAATACAGTGATGTAAATGGATAAAAGTTGCTATTCCAGCTAGGCACTTAGCGGCTTTTCAGCAGTTCTGCCTATTACACAGGAGAAAAAATTGATGCCACATTCAGCCTGGTGCTTTGATGTTAGTCCTCAGACAGCTATGGCTAAACGAAAAATTCATTTCGTCGTGGCGAATAGTCGGCAGCGGCGGGAGGTAGACAGGTCAATTCGAAGAGAAAAGGTAAACAAATATTAGCCGCAGGTGTTACAAACATGTTGCTTATTTGAAAGCCGCAGTCCTGTGCCCACAGCACGTGTACATTTTCCATGGAAACTTATGTGAGTTGTGTCACGTTGAGTTTGAATATCGCTGCAGGACGACAACATCGAGGCTGTTAACTGACGCAAAGAAGGAGCTTGCGACGCTGGCAAGTAACAACATCGACAACTACGGATTGCTGAATGTCATCCGGAAGCCAGGTCACCTACGCTCAGTCGTGCGTGCCATGAAGCCAGTAGTAGATGTAAGTGCCGTCGCCCATATCTAAAGCATGCAGCACGAATGTGACGTCGAAGGCATACCGAATTACACAAAACGGGGTACCGGCGTCCATGGGTTCCTAGCGCACAGTGTAGCAAGTGATAGTACACGAACAAGTGTACCAAGTGCGCAATGATATGAAGGCGTGGTCTGGAATTGACGTGCTTTAAGCAGTGCTGATGTACCGTCTTCGGAGAGGCATGAGCTGTCCAGCCGGTGGGCGGGCTCAAATCTCGGTCATTACCTTACTACCACCGCGCATGAGACCGTTTGAGGTGGACTAGATCGCAATTATGGACGTACTGGAGAGAGTGCTGTCTTACAAATATTGCATTAGGTGCAGTCTATTGGTGGAACGACACTAATAAGAAAAAATCGACATGGGCAGGCCACGTGATGAGAAGGCTAGATAACCGATGGACAGTTAGAACGACGGAATGGATACCAAGAGAGGATAAGCGCAGCCGTGGGCGGCAGAGAGTAAGATGGGGGAACGAAATAAAGAAATTCGCAGGCATCAAATGGAATCAGCTCGCGCAGGACAGGAAGGATGGCGAGGATTGGGAGAGGCCATCGTCTTGAAGTGGACATAAGATGGGCTGATGATGCTGCTGCTGATGATGATTGGTGGGATACCGACCAAGTAGAGCGACTAAACCGCAAGCACCTAAAGGGCAGGCGTCGATATGCAGGTTTAAGAATTGTGTTATTCATTGAGAATCGTAGTACTGAACATATGGTGATACGGTTTGCCTTTTGACCGCCAACTTCTGCGAATAACATAAAATGCTGCAGGAACTTGCAGGAATGGTCCAATTCGTTGTGGCTTGCAGGAGAACCCATCATTAATAATTATTTGCTGAGATTTTACGTGCGAAATGCATGATATGACTAGGAGACATAGCGTGTAGCGAGGCCCCTAAAATTTTTACCATTCGGGGATCTTTAACGGAGGCTGACAACGCACAGTGCACTAGACCTCCTTAATTCTACCGCCATCGAAAATTCCACCACCGCAGATGCGATCAAATACCCGCCTTTGGGACCAGCAGCCAAGCATTAAAGCCATTAGACAACTTCGGCGGACAAAACCCTCTTCAAGGTTGCAACACAACTTGAAAATATTTTATTTTTCAAACGTATGTGCAAAATAATTAGGGTCGGAAACAGCCAAATGTTAAACCTCCGTAGGCTTTCGAGCGCGCAGCCCGTTTTCAATTCAATTTAGACGTCATGTGCGTGCTGTGTTTACGTGGCGAAGGTACGAACAGGCTACACATGGTTACGCCTAGCGCCGAAGATATCCCTTGTACTCGCCCGAACAATTATTCCCAATAATATTCTGCTCAAGGACATTCGCTGCTAGCCCCGCCACGGTGGTCTAGTGGTTATGGCACTCGGCTGCTGATCCGAAGATCGCGGGATCGAATCCCGGCCGCGGCGGCTGCATTTCGATGGAGGCGAAATGTTGAGGCCCGTGTGCTGTGCGATGTCAGTGCACGTTAAAGAACCCCACGTGGTCGAAATTTCCGGAGACCTCCACTACGGCGTCTCTCATAATCAGAACTGGTTTTGGGACGTTAAACCCCACAAATTAATCAAATCTACATTCGCTGCTACAAAGCGTAACGCTTGCGCTGCAGTGACTCGTCTACAGCTCTAAGAAGTTATCAGCCTGTCCGTGACATTCCTTTATGTATGTGGTGCGATCCTTCACTCATAAAATCAGTTTTTATTGTATTTTTTTTTTTGCATTCGTCCGGAGAGAGGTAGAACAAAGCAATGAGTTGTGCACATTCGAAGTTTCACGCTTTCTTGTTTCAATATTTGTTGCTTACAAGTATATTTATGCAAAATGATGTTCCGCTTCGGTACAAAAGGACAACTTCATTTTCAAGTTAATTTGAGATAACGCAACTGGTATTCTTGTCGCAGAAACTCAAGAACATGCAAGGCAGTGACCCAGACAAGCGCACTGTGATTGCAATTGGTTCGTACGACTACAGTAAACCGGATTTTATGGACAAGTACAAGGAGATTATTGTGGATGTCGTCAAGTAAGCGGCTTCTTTCTTGCACGGTGTTGTAAATGACTTCACATAGGCTTAGAAGATCATCTGTACGGTGGAAAATTGAGAAGTTGGTATTGAGTAAAAGTAACTATAGCAAACAGCGCACCTAAGACTAGATCAAAGCAAGGCTTGCAGGCTAAAGGTGCTCACTTCAGTTGTTCACTTGATCAAAATAACAGTTTTCAGCACAACAAAGTGCGCATGCATCATCAGCGCAGAGAAGCACTAATCACAGGCGCTCTCGTGTAGAACAGTTCCCACAATAAAAGTCGGCCTGCTGCTACATAGCTTATCAACAAATTGCCAAGTCTGCAAGAGATGTTCATTTATCTCGGAAAGCAAACACAGGCGGACAACGCAGTTACGACCTGCTTTCTGCATTGTTTATGCCGCGAAATCTTCTGGTGTCAATCGCTCTGTGTGGCGGAAGGGAATCTCTGTACAAGCACACTGCGTCAAGCGCTTGCAGTCAGCCTAGCGCCCTAACAAGTGCTACTGACGGACAGTGCAGACTGTCACGTTTATTCCCCGCCTGGGCGGTCCTATCTAGGCTAGGCCACACAAAGTTGGTTGCCCTAAATAATGTACCACGGATGCAGGGCACACGCATACATTTTACCGCTCCACAGACGGTATGCATTACGCACAATATTCTGGCTAAAAGAATCATATGTAGCTGCGCTGAGATCCGACATTTTTAACCTCTCTTGAACATAAGTATGACACCTACCGTCTCCCATGTTCTTCTTGCAGCTAAGCAATACAGTGGTCGCGCCTCCGAAGCGCGTAATAAATATCGCCCCGCTTACAGAAGAACGCGCTTAACAACAACGCTGAATTTTTACGGATGGGGCTCAATATTTGCTTACTCAGAAAGCAGAGCAACGAGTTTCATAGACTCGCGTAGTTTCAGAGTTTGACGTACCAAATTCCAGACAAAATTAGGAGGCGCCCCGTGAAGAAATTCAGTCACCTATGTTTACGAACATAAATGATGCTAAGGTAATAAAAACGCTCTACATTTTCTCTATTGAAGAATTCCCATTTGCGGCAGCATCTGGAAGGTTGGGTAATTCATATTAATTATTAGCGCAGCTCATTCAAAAGTAGTCTGACATGCTCCAGACGTCTCTAAACAGCACTAAGCAAATACATTCTCGTAACGCGCACTTTCTACAACTTAAGCGCCTGTTAAATGAAGCACCTTGCAACTGTTTACTCCTTTAGTGGACGTTACGGCCGCTTTGTAAAAGCGCGCATTGACGGTTTCTCATTATGTAACAATTGGTACGTGTTCGCACCTGATGCAGTACTTTCAAGGCTGACGCGGTCATCGCCATCTCTTCGGTCGGATTGATGGAGGACGACAGCACGTGCTACGCCGCCCCGCCGACCGTGCTAATATCTCCAATGACGAGGTTCCCGAGCTTGGTGAGTACCATACACTCCTTATTCCGTTAATTAGCAATCGCCCTCTTGCAGGCGAATTGCTGCGCAAGATTACGAATGATTTTCTAGCGTAGACTGTTGTATAGACTGGAAGAGCTGGGATAAACACATGTATGGTGCATGTGCGAATGGCAAACGGACACGTTCTTTTGGTGGGATTACTATCGAATCAGATTGACGGAGGCCATACGTGAAGGATGAACGCACAGCAGTAGCCATACAGAAAGTTCAGCGCAAGGATAATATGGGTGGAGCTTGATACCGCCTCCGGCGGTTTATTGTGATACGCGTACACGCAAACAGGGCCCTCGGTGTAGGAACAGTGATGAAGACGGGTCAGTCTAATTTCACGGCGCTATTTTTCGAGCGCCGCGCAATTAAACGCAGACTGAAAAGAAGCACAATGCGAAGCCTAATCAGCCTTCCGTGCCACTGTTATTCCTTGTGCACTGTGGAGCGTTGCGCTGCAGAAATCGCGACATGGATAAGACGCAACATAGATAACTGGGATCGTGTCACTCATAAACATGACCTACGAACAAGAACCGTCTCTGTCAAAGTGATAAGGCGCTTAAGAGGAGATGCATGGACAAACGTGTCATTCCTGTTGATATTGTTCAAAAAGCGAGCGTTCTTTTTTGTGTGTGGTGATGGTGTGTGATCCGTACGATGCTTGGAATGCTGTTATCAACGACCCACCATTTCAGTGATGTAAGCTATAGCCGGTGAGAAATTAAGAAGTAAGGACCCGCTAGTTGTGGGAATCCTCAACAGCTTACCATGGAGACCGTGCAGGTAGCCATTTTGATTCAAATATCTCTGGTTAGTTAATAATAATAGAGTCGTCACGGAAGGAACACGTTCGAATGTAAGCAACCATTGCATTTATGGGAGCATAGAATTGAATGTATGACACATTAAGTGTTCACCAAGTAATGGTTCACACACCTCGAGCCGGTGTTCCGCAGAGCTGCCATTTCCGTGATTTCATTGACACATTTTTCAATACATACGCATTGATCGGCAACCAACTCCCATATGCAGCTGAACCAGTAGGCACTGTTTTCTCCATGAAGGAACATCTTCAGCTAAAACAAATATATGAGGTGAGGCCAGTGTTTTGTACGAGAATTCTTTTAGACTCGATAGCCTGAAATAATTCACCTGCGCTGCCTATATTAAAATCTCCCCGCCGCCCGTCACCATAATCCACTATGACCATTATATCAAAGGTCATGGTGGTTACATGGTGGTAACCATGTAACCACCATGATCTTTGATGGTCTTTGACCATGACCTTTGACTGGACGGAGGGGTATAGCGGCTATGGCATTCGGCTACTGATCCGTAGTTCGCAGGATAGAATCCAGGCCGCGGCGGCTGCATTTGGATGAAAACGAAATGTTGAGGCCCGTGTGCTGTGCGATGTCAGTGCACGTTAAAGAACCCCAGGTGGTCGAAATTTCCGGAGACCTCCACTACGGCGTCTGTCGTAATTAGAGCTGGTTTTCGGACGTTAAACCTCACAAATCGTGGGGATGGGAAAAACGCAGAAAATCGAAGCAGTGAACGTGGTAGGAGTCTTGTTTGATTCAAAGAAGACGAACGACTTCTGTGATCGTTTGCTATTGCGATTTCGCGCTTTCTTTGCGTCTCCGTAATGGTAGTCAACTTGATGTAGATGTATGAGAGAGCCGGGCGTGTTTAACCAACTAGGTGTGCATTTATTGAAGCACAGAATATCACCCACCGTGTAACCACCACGACCGCCACAAAAGCCACCAGTAGGATTGTGGTTATAGTGGAATATTGTGATGGGTGGCTGGTGTATTTTCAGTAGGGGTAGCAGCGCAAACTTTACTACAGCTTAACGCGTCGTACGCGGACTGGCGCAACTGGTCCTTTTAACCGCTAATTTACCGCACCGCCAACTGGTGTATCACCGTTGCGTGATGTTAATTTGTTATGTGAATTAACGTAGTTGAAATTTTTTATGTTACTTGACTTTATCAGGGCGACAATTATCGCCTCTAGTCGGGGGCCACATTTCCTTGCGCTGCTTGGCTTCGCCGAACAGGACAACTCGCATCGGTCAGTTCTCAGTCGCAAGCAAGACATGCTAATGTGTTTTAAATCAGGTGTCCCCTAATAACGGCTGGCGAAATTAAAGGGGATTTCTTCTACGCGTTCACGGTCCGATAAACAGCTTCTCCCAAAATACGCAGACGTGTTCGGGTATTGAATGCGATATTCTTATTTAGAGTTATTTGTCTAGTATACATATCTTTTTCATTTAACTGGCGACATTTACTAGCTTCGCCTAATTTGGCATTGTTCTGAGGCTGATTGAATGCCCGTCTTTGTCTACTTCGTGCATGCAAAATGTTGCGCAGGGTAACTCCAAGTGTTGCAGGGATGTGAACCTCTGTCGGGACACTAATCCAGCTAGGTACATGGTCTGACCCCTCGTTTGCATCCTCATCCGCAATATGTATGAACCGAAATGATCCCTTGCTGACCGTGCGCGTTCTTCTTCGGTGTTCACCGTAATTTTTTAAATGCGAAGCATTTCTCAGCCAACTTCGGCGAGTTTGAGCGTATCTATCTATCTAGCCGCCTACGATTTTGGGCTCTCCTGGCCGTTTCGCTAATCGGATGTTTACGAAAATTGGTATGCCACATCATGACTACATGACGAACATTAATTGCAGGTCATAACATGAAAAATCATGACATGCATGCCATGAGCAGCATAACTTACATGTCACAGTCTTGGTGCTCTCCTGGTCGTCTTGTTCATGGGACGTATACAAAAATTGGTATGCCACAACATGACTGCATGGCGAACATAAATGACAGGTCATAACATGAAAATCATGATATGCATGTCATGAATGACATTTACATTAACTACAACCTGCAGCGCAAGAACGGACAAGGACGACGACAAGAACCACACGGGACAAGCGCTGAACTTCCAAAAGTGTTTATTAGCACGGGGATCACGTATATATAGGTGCAAATCAGTTCATGTAACATTGCCGCACATGCGTAAAAACGCCATCTCTTTATCAGAAAGAGCTATCGACGGCGTGCTGACACAGCTTTCCCCTAACCTGCTAATACGTTCGGTCTCGGCAATCTCTCTAGTGAGGCGTGAATTGTTCTTCAGAATGACAGCAGTGTTCTTCAGGTCCGGTGAACAATCTTGGCAAGTTGTGCAATGGCTAGCCAAAAAACCTTCAAATTCCTTCCCTTGGCGAGCGTTTTTTTACATTGTTGGCATTCTCTCTTAGCCTAATATTGACGCATCTTCCGGTTTGGCCAACGTAAGCTTTCCCGCATGTTAAAGGAATTTCGTACACAACACCTTCTGCACAATCAACAAAGTGGAAAGGGCGCTTATGCGAAGTGTCACACGCTTGCTGCTTCCTTGCCTCAGGATCGGTCATTGTGCAGAGTTTGGACAACCTGTGAGGAGCGGAAAAGACGACTTGTAGTACGCCGTACCGCTGGGCCACCTTTTTGAGATTGTGTGAAAGCTTGTGAACATAGGGTATCACAGCTACGTTACGCCAGCGTGAGGCGCCGACTTCACACACTTGCGGGTGACGGCGCATTTTCCCTAGCAGGCTCTCTGCTACCGAAATGAGGAGGTGCTGGGGGTACCCAGCATTCAGCAGGCGCTCCTTCTGGAGGTCAAACGCCTCTGAAATATAATGCGGGCAAGATTTTTGAAGAGCATTCTTGAAGCATAGCGTGGCAATTGCTCGTTTGACGAGCTTCGAATGGGCCGAGTTGAAGGGCAGAATGGGTTTTTTTGCGCGCGGTTCATAGCACCAGCAGACGCAAACATCTTTGAAGCCAATCCGTATGTCCAGATATCTAATATGGCCATTTACCGGGAGTTCGTGTGTTAGGTGAAGCGGGCTCATTACTTTCGAAAACAATGCCAGCAGCACTTTACTCACAGGTTCAATAGCGAGCGGATCACAATTTACAAACACCAGAAAATCGTCGACATAGCGAAACACTTTAAGAACATCTAGGTCACATAGTGAGGCGTTGATAAGACGATCGTGATGAGCAAGAACTAGATCGCTAAGTATAGGGGCAATGCAGGAGCCGATGCAAACACCCTGTTTTTGCAAGTGTGGAGTACCCTCGAACTCAACATAGGTGGAGCGCAGATAAAAGTTTAAAAGTTCTAAAAAAAACCACGAACAGAAATTCCCACAGTGTTCTGGAAGGCGACGGAACCGTATTTGTCAATAGACTTCTCGACGCATGCAAGGATAAGGTTGTGGGGTAGGGAATAAAAAAGGTCTTTAACGTCAATAGAGAATGCTTGGCAGCACTTGTCAGAGACGGAGTCCAGGAATTCTAAAACCTGGTTAGCATTGGTCACGATAAAAGGGTCGTCCAATGGTAAAACCTTAAGATGGCGCTGCAAAAAAAGTGCTACTGAATGCTGCCAAGTTCCAGATTCAGACACATTGGTCCGAAGAGGGACGTCAACCTTGTGCGTTTTAGCACTAAAAAACACTTTTAAAACATTCTTCTTGCTCTTATCGATCGCCTTAACCAGCTCGGATAACCACCAGCTCGGTTGTAGTTAATGATGTACCAACACGCCCAATTAGCCACATTAGACATTTACATGCAACGCGTTTCCTTATTGGGACGTATACGCAAATTAGCATGCCACAACATGACTGCATCACAAACATAAATGACAGGTCATAACACTAAAATCATGAAATGCATGTCATGAGTGACATGATTTACATGCGACGGTCTTGGTGCTCTCCTGGCCGTTTCGTTAATGGGATGGATACTAAAATTGGTATGCCACAACATGACTGCATGGCGAACATGACTGACAGGTCACAACATGAAAATCATGATATGAATGTCATGGGCGGCATGAGTTACATGCCAGGTGTTTCGTTAATGGTGTGTATACCAAAATTGCTACGGCACAATACGACAGCATGACGAACGTAAATGACACGTCATAACATTAGAATCAAGACACGCGTGTCATGACCGGCATGATTTACGTGCCATGGTCCTGGCGCTATACTGCCGTTTCGTTAATTGGATGTATGGGCTCCGTCTACTGACCAGAGGGCGCTACGTAGCTCTCGTGGGACGGCTCAGTATCGCTGACATTGGCCGCTTCGGTCGCACGTATGAGACGCACGCGCACGGTGGAAACCGAGGCGACAGCGACGCGTGCGTTTCTTCGCTGCTTTCCGGGCGTGCTGCGAACCAAACGAACGCTCGCGGCATCGCCGTTTGGAACAGTTTGCCGCAGGTTTGGAGCGCGCGTCTCAAAGAAATTAAACGAAAGAAGGTGGGACGGGCGGTCGCTGCTGCTATAGAGTTGGAGACGCGCATCGCGTTCGGGTATTTCCCTGTCACAGTCTGGCCAATTGTGCTTCTTCTCTCCGCCAGGCAGTGCATTCTGGCGCTGATATCGCACATGGGAAACTCGACTGCACGGAGCCTATACGAAAATTGGTTTTGCAGAACATGACTGCATGACGATCATAAATGACAGGTCCTAGCATGAAAATCGTGACATGCATGTCATTAGCGGCATGATCTACATGCCACTCGTTTCCTTAAAGGGATGTATACCGAAATTGCTATGGCACAACACGACTGCATGACGAACGTAAATGACAAGTCATAACGTTAGAATCATGACATGCGTGTATGAGAGGCATGGTTTACATGCTACAGTGTTGGTGCTCTTGCGGCCGTTTCGTTAACTTCATATGTACCAAACTCGGCATAGCGAGACAAAATGCAAATCCATTTTACGTTCCTTATGGTGCTTCGCATTCCCTTGATTCCCACTGCACGTGGGATCTGACAATTTTTTTTTTATGTTAGGCACAGCTCAGGTTCTATATTGAAGCCATGCCCACTGCGAGCCCGAGTCCTCTAAGGCATAGTTCGTTTCGTATTCGGCATATCTTGTAGGTGCATACAAGCGACCTTTTCTTCTTTGTCTGAGTCTGTGCTGCTGGTGTGAACGTGGCGTTTTCGAAAGACACCTTGAACGGACAGCGATCCCCTTAGTAGGGTAAAGCGGCGCAATATTTATTGAAAGTTTATGGAAAGTGTTCTAAGTATATACATTTACATTCGCATTGTAATAGAACAGTCAGACGTCCCAAAGTAGGAACTGTCAGGGGGACCTACTAACAAAAAGTGAACAGAGGAACGGTACACCGTTAAGCAAACAGTGGCGAAAAAGCAGCAAAATATAGAAAAAAAGTGTGCAAAAAAATAGAGAAATATAAGTAATAAAGATAATTGGTTTGAGACAAAGATATCAAAACAAAGAATTATATCATAAGTCATTAAACAAGTGAATTTTAAGACGTTTACGAAATGAGTGCAATGTGCATGTTTTCAAATCATAAGGTAGCTGGTTCCACAGGGTTACACATGAAAATTTTGCCGTCATTCGACCATAATTCGTACGCACTTTAGGTAAAAGTAGATTACAGTTAGTTGCAAACCTTGTGTTGTTGGTATTTACAAGAGTGACATCAGAAAAAGTAGCGAGGAATAATTTTGCTCTTTAGGCTAGCAAGCCAGCCTAAAGAGCAAAATTTTCCATCGGGTGCAGAGTGCGGCCATTGATAGTCGAATGCTGCGCGCAGGTCAGACAAGGTCAATGACCACAGCAAAGTGGCGCCTCTCATCAGTGTTCCCTTAGCAATATGAGTGTGACATAGCGCAACCCTCAGTATCTATTGCCTGCACGCCGACAGGCGCGAAGTGTCTTCAGATATGAGTACGATTTCTTTAAGAAGTCCGTGAAGGACGCATGGTAATGCGTTCAGTATTCTAAAGACTTTCCGATCTTGCAGGAAACTCACTGGCCTCTCGTGCGCGCCAACGCAACGTATGACAAGGGCGAAGTGCTTGTGGGTGTGTCGTTCGAGATGGCCGCAATGATCTACGTCCTCATGCACGATGCCCCCAACTTGAACAGCAGCGCGTACGCTAAGTGCAAGGGTTTCGGCTTGACTAGCCGTGACGCAGTAAGCTTACTTTCCATCCGGCCTCACCTTTTGTGAATTGCTATACAAAAAGACGCGCAGCCGGTCGACGGAAAAACAAAATCGGTTCAAGTTTCCGAGAAGCATTTATATCGCCGAAATTACTGTTCTTTAAGACAGTGTTACGAGGGGCTCGCATGGATGAAGCGTGTTAATATCGATGGTGTTTTTAACTTCCTGACCATCACCTTGGCGACAATCTGTGCGAATGTAGCCACTACCTTACCATTCAAGCATACTGATAGGCTCACCCCTGTTAACTTTTCATCTTGCGCCTAGACATATTTTCCTTTCTCATCATAGTAAAATTGTTCCCAAAACTAATTCAGTCTAATATTATCGTATTAGCGTTGAAGAGCTCACGTATCATAGAAGCCGACATCAACGTCGGCATCGAAGGCGGAAACAATCATCTCGAGTTACCGTAGTAGCCTTTGACCGCAGCAGCCGGCCACGCATGCCCTCCTGTACGGTCCGGGTGCGTTACTGAATAAAACGCAATTCTTCGATGCAAAGTCAGTCAGAAAACTCTAAACTAAGACTTCACAAACACATACCCACGTGATAGCTGGGACCCTAGTCTTAATGTACTGGAAGACAAAATTCAGTCACGATGAGGCAGTATCCCGGCCGCCGCGGCTGCATCTTGAAGGACGCAAAATGTTGAAGCCCGATGTTAGTGCATGTTAAAGAACCCCAAGTGGCCGAATATTCCAGGGCTCTAGCCACCATGGCTTCTCTTATACTCATACGGCCGATTTGAAACGTTTATCCCCACAGAAAATGGATCAATCAACGAGGAGGATATGCAAGGGGGGACCGATGACTCCATATGGTAAACCTCTTAAAGCCGAGGCTTAAGCGTCATCCACTCATACGAGCCATAGGGCTCACACAGACTGGGACGAAGGAAGCAAGACGGCACAAGCACCATATATCGCTTGTGTCTTATTGCTCCTTTCGACCAGTCCTGGTGTGTGCTATTCCTCGTATAAATATGTACCAAAAAATTGGCCGCGTATCTCCGTGCTTCGCTGCAAATGCCGTCGAAAGACGATAGCCTTCTACCGGCCGTACTACATGAGTCCCGTTTCGCGTGTTTCTATTCCCCCCGAGGAGTTGCGCAAGCGAGAGGGAAAACGAGGAGACACGACGAGAGAAAGGGACCGGCCGGAGTGGCGGGCGGCCGTTCCCTGCCTTCCGTTCGGCACGAGCGCGGGATAAGGGCGCCATCTGGCCATGGTTACGGGAAACGCAAGAAGCTTGCCTAGTGCAGGAAACGTCCGCTTTTGCGCATCCTAACAAGCACTAGGGTGTTTAGAATTACGCATCTATGTATTTTCTACTAAGGAACACACCGTCCAATACATACGTATTGATGTCGCGTCTCAGATATGCGTAATATTTGCTTTTTGGCCGACTGTGTTCAGAAGTATGAAGGTAGCCACCAGTTCAAGCTGGGTGGTCGTTGAGGAAGGGGTTCACCTTTCGCAGCAGGACACACACACACACACACAGACCAAAATTTCTGCGTTGAAGTATCCTAAGAAAGACTATCGTCTTTAAAAACCCCATGTGCTCTTCTGCGGTAATCCAATGTATTGGAAATAACTTTGCATCTGCTTGCCAGTACGGGCTTAGGCTCTGTCACAGCGCTGTGACAAAAGCGCTGTTGCAAAATTCAGCGCAGGTACATTAATGTACAGTATACGTACATTTATCTGTGTGCATACCGATATACTTAATTCAGACCTACACGTAGAAGTGCACAGCTAAAAAAACAAAAAAAAATACGAGGGAAGTCTCTACTAAGAAAAGCGCGTCTCGCAAGCGTTGTGAATGCTCCACTTGACATTTATTATATAGTTCAGCCATTCGTACTCGGGACAGTCCATGTATATCTACTGGTTTGCAAAGCCGATTGCCTACTCCAGGCGTTGTAGCGCGTTTGACAATATATGTGCTATTTTTTTAAATGCGAATCATTTCTTAGCGAACTTCGGCTAGTTTGAGCGTATCTATCTATCTATCTATCTATCTATCTATCTATCTATCTATCTATCTATCTATCTATCTATCTATCTATCTATCTATCTATCTATCTATCTAGCCGCCTACGATTTTGGCTCTCCTGGCCGTTCGCTAATCGGATGTTTACGAAAAGTGGTATGCCACATCATGACTACATGACGAACATAAATGACAGGTCATAACATGAAAATCATGATATGCATGTCATGAGCGGCATGATTTACATGCCACGCTCTTAGGGCTCTTCTGGCCGTTTCGCTAATGGGATGTATGCGAAAATTGGTATGGCACAACGTAACTGCCTGACTAACATAAAATAAACGGCAGGTAATAACATCAAAATCATGATATGCATGTCATGAGTGGCATGATTTACATGCCACGGTCTTAGTGCTCTCCTAGCCGTTTCGCTAATGGGATGTATGCGAAAATTGTATGGCAACAACGTAACTGCCTGACTAACATAAAATAAACGGCAGGTAATAACATCAAAATCATGATATGCATGTCATGAGTGGCATGATTTACATGCCACGGTCTTAGTGCTCTCCTAGCCGTTTCGCTAATGGGATGTATGCGAAAATTTGAATGGCACAACATGACTGCCTGACGAACATAAACGGCAGGTCATAACATGAAAATCATGACGTGCGTGTCATGAGCGGCATGATTTACGTCACAGTCTTGGTGCTCTCCCGGTCGTCTCGTTAATGGGATGTATACAAAATCTGGTATGCCACAAGTTGACTGCATCATGAACGTAAATTACAGGTCATAACATGAAAATCATGACATCCATGTCATGAGCGACATGATTAACATGCCCGGTCTTGGTGCTCTGTTGGCCATTTCGTTAGTGGGATGTGTAGGAAAATTCGTATGGAACAATATGACTGCATGACGAACATAAATGGACAGGTCAGAACATGAAAAGCATAGCATGCATGTCATGGGCGGCATGATTTACATGCCATGGTCCTGGCGCTATACTGCCGTTTCATAATGGGATGTATGGGCTCCGTCTACTGACCAGAGTGGCGCTACGTAGCTCTCGTCGGACGGCTCAGTCGCGCACGGTGGAAACCGAGGGGGCGACAGCGACGCGCGCGTTCTTCGCTGCTTTCCGGGGCGTGCTGCGAACCACACGAACGGTCGCGGCGTCGCCCTTTGAACAGTTTTGCCGTAGTTGAAGCGCGCATCTCAAAGAAATTAAACGAAAGAGTAGGGACGGGCTGGGGGTGGTCGCTGCTGCTATAAGTTGGAGACGCGCATCGCGTTCGGTATTTCCCTGTCACAGTCTGCCCATTTGCTTCGTCTCTCCGCCAGGCAGTGCATTCTGGCGCTGATACGCACATGGAAAACACGCCTGCACGGTGCCTATAGGAAAAATTGGATTTGGCACAACAATGACTGCATGACGATCCATACATGACAGGTCATAACATGAAAATCGTGACATGCATGTCATTACCGCATGATCTACATGCCGCTCGTTTCCTTAAAGGGATGTATACCAAAATTCCTATGGCACAACACGACTGCCATGACAAACGTACATACAAGTCATAACGTTAGATCATGACATGCGTGTATGAGCGGCATGGTTTATATGCCACAGTCTTGGTCCTTTCTCCTTCCGGTCGATAGCCTTGACGTTGCTTTCGATAATCCTGGCTTTTCCGCATACAATCTTGATAATTTCGGAAGCCTAAAACCACGTCACACTCGCTGGGCGGTGGTGCCCCAGCCACTTCGTAACAAAATATTTCCGATTCGCGCATCACTGTGGTGGTCTGGTCGATGCGCGGCATTCGGCGTCTGGCTGGAGGAGCAGAGCGGTCACCAGTGGAAAGAGCTTGACACGTTTACACAGAACACTGATCGGCCGTTGCAAACTCACTGCGCACTCAAGACTCGTTTAAAAAAACGAAGTGGCGCTTCACTTGGACGCACTAAGCACACGTGCGAGCACGCACAGATACAAACCCACCGACGATTCGTCGAACCAGCAATGCACTGGAGCATCACACGGAAGCACTAAACAGACGCGCGAGCTCGAGCGCGCATACACACACACATCACACCGCCGCAAGAGCGTCGCAACCGAAGACGGCTGTTAAAACTCCATGTGGGGTTGGGACCACGTGAACTGAAACTCCGTGTGGGTGGTATAATAAGGTCATGTCGTTTTTATACTCCGTCACTTAGCAATTGTGGTAAAATGATGTCATGCACCGAATTCACTCCGCTATGACGGAGTAAATGGTTGGGGCATGGGAGTTTTTTCGGTTGACGCGCTGGTAAAAGCTCCCATCTCGGGTAATTTTTGTTTACAGTGTACGTACATTCTTGGTGTGCATACCGATATACTTCAGACCTACACGTAGAAGTGCACAGCTAACAAAAAAAAAAATACGAGGGAAGTCTCTACGAAGAAAAGCGCGTCTCGCAAGCGTTGTGAATGCTCCACTTGACATTTTATATAGTTCAGCCATTCGTACTCGGGACAGTCCATGTATATCTGCTGGTTTGCAAAGCCGATTGCCTACTCCAGGCGTTGTCGCGCGTTTGACAATATATGTGCTATTTTTTAAATGCGAAGCATTCTTAGCGAACTTCGGCTAGTTTGAGCGTATCTATCTATCTATCTATCTATCTATCTATCTATCTATCTTCTATTTCTATCTATCTATATATTTCTATCTATCCGCCTACGATTTTGTGCTCTCCTGGCCGTTTCGCTAATCGGATGTTTACGAAAAATGGTATGCCACATCATGACTACATGACGAACATAAATGCCAGGTCATAACATGAAAATCATGATATTACATGTCATGAGCGGCATGATTTACATGCCACGGTCTTAGGGCTCTTCTGGCCGTTTCGCTAATGGGATGTATGCGAAAATTGGTATGGCACAACATGACTGCCTGACTAACATAACATAAATAAAATGGCAGGTAATAACATGAAAATCATGATATGCATATCATGAGTGGCATGATTTACATGCCACGGTCTTAGTGCTCTCCTAGCCGTTTCGCTAATGGGATGTATGCGAAAATTGGAATGGCACAACATGACTGCCTGACGAACATAAACGGCAGGTCATAACATGAAAATCATGACGTGCGTGTCATGAGCGGCATGATTTACGTCACAGTCTTGGTGCTCTCCCGGTCGTCTCGTTAATGGGATGTATACAAAATCTGGTATGCCACAAGTGACTGCATCATGAACGTAAATTACAGGTCATAACATGAAAATCATGACATCCATGTCATGAGCGACATGATTAACATGCCACGGTCTTGGTGCTCTGTTGGCCATTTCGTTAGTGGGATGTGTAGGAAAATTCGTATGGAACAATATGACTGCATGACGAACATAAATGACAGGTCATAACATGAAAAGCATAGCATGCATGTCATGGGCGGCATGATTTACATGCCATGGTCCTGGCGCTATACTGCCGTTTCATAATGGGATGTATGGGCTCCGTCTACTGACCAGAGGGCGCTACGTAGCTCTCGTCGGACGGCTCAGTCGCGCACGGTGGAAACCGAGGCGACAGCGACGCGCGCGTTTCTTCGCTGCTTTCCGGGCGTGCTGCGAACCACACGAACGGTCGCGGCGTCGCCCTTTGAAACAGTTTGCCGTAGGTTTGAAGCGCGCATCTCAAAGAAATTAAACGAAAGAAGTAGGGACGGGCGGTCGCTGCTGCTATAGAGTTGGAGACGCGCATCGCGTTCGGGTATTTCCCTGTCACAGTCTGCCCAATTTTGCTTCGTCTCTCCGCCAGGCAGTGCATTCTGGCGCTGATATCGCACATGGAAAACACGACTGCACGGTGCCTATAGGAAAATTGATTTGGCACAACATGACTGCATGACGATCATAAATGACAGGTCATAACATGAAAATCGTGACATGCATGTCATTACCGGCATGATCTACATGCCGCTCGTTTCCTTAAAGGGATGTATACCAAAATTCCTATGGCACAACACGACTGCATGACAAACGTAAATACAAGTCATAACGTTAGAATCATGACATGCGTGTATGAGCGGCATGGTTTATATGCCACAGTCTTGGTGCTCTTGTGGCCGTTTCGTTAACTTCATATGTACCAAACTCGGTACAGCGAGACAACAATGGAAATCCATTTTACGTTCCTTGTGCGTGCTTCGCGTTTCCTTGATTCCCACTGCACGTGGGATCTGCCAATTTTTTATGGTGATAGCACCTATCGACATTGCTTCTTGGTTTTTTTTTTCCTTTGTTGACACCCAGATTTACCTCTCCATGGAACTTGTCACGAAAACCAAAAAGAAACACTAATAAAGAAATGAAAATCTCATAAAATACATCATGTTTAGTTGTAGAGGCTCCCCTCGTATTCTTTTTTGTTAGCTGTGCACTTCTACGTGTAGGTCTGAAGTATATCGGTAGGCACAGAGATAAATGTACGTATACTGTACATTAACGTGCCTGCGCTGAATTTTGTAACGGCGCTTTTGTCACAGCTAAGGCAGTTGCCGCTCTGACGAAGACAAGTCCGCTTGTCGAAACGTTAGGTCCCGCGACATTCCCTGTTCTAAATCGTACTTTGCGATTTGTTCATCGATTGAAGCATCCATCTTCCCCTGAGCTTCTTTTCTAGTTTGGATCATCTTTAGAGTAATATTAGGTAGGTGTTCTACCAGAGTATAAGCCTAGTGCAGAAAAGAGTAATTTAACTATCAGGGTAACCGATAGCAATTAACTTGAGGCAGCTGCGCACACCTTTCAATATTAAGTATCAGCCCGGATTACTCGTGAATGACCCATAGGTGTGAAAGAAAGAAAGAAAGAAAGGAAAAGAAAAGGGGAGAAAAGAAAAAAAAGTAAGCATATGTGGCTCATACTGCCACTGGATATGAGGGTATGGGGCAGTCCACCATTGGGAAGTGTTTCTGGCATGTCTGCGAAGCGCTTCGCGCTAGCACGATATCCGACACGCACAAGTTCACCTTTAATTTCTTTTTCACATTGCGCATAGCTGAATATTCTGTTCGATTTGCAGCAGGATAAAATTCAGCGAGCTGTAGTCAGATGGGTACTGATCTACCGTGTACACCACGAATACTGCTAGAGCCAACGTTTTGACGAGGGAAATTGTCTTTGTGAAGGGAGCAATATGTAAACGAATGCAGACAAGAAGGAACAAGTCGTTCTGGCCACCACGCCCGATTTTCAACTATATATACTTTAAGCGCAGGCTTTGTGACTAGAATAATACTTAATTTGAAGAAGTTGTTGCCATAAAAACAAGAAAACGTACAAAGCTCGGTCTCGGAAAGCAAATATTTGCTAATTTTTCAATTTCCTAGCCTTAATCCGCACGCATAAAAATGGTGGTACAGTGTTCTCCCAATAAACAAGGACAATTATAGGTGAAGGGTACCTCATGCATTACGCTATGGAAGGAGTTTTCAGAAAAAAATATCGCAACGCTGTAAGTGACCAAAACAACTGTAAATCAAAGGTTTTCGTTCCATACGAATAACTTCATAACATTCAAAGTAAAGCCACTGCGCCGCCCACTAAACACCTGTCAGAAAATTATACAATGCAAATTATACATTACGAACCCACATGAGTTGGCCGGAGGCAAAAGTAGTTTTGGGAGGCGGCACTAAATGGTACAGTCAGTTAGGTATGTCACAAGAATTTTCCATAGCAAGACCATGGCATGACGCAGAATGAAATTTAATTTGTGCGAGGTACACCTCCGCGCGTGGAGCCTATAGTGAATTTCAGTCGCAATGCAAGAAACGCAAACATATGGCCACGTCGGTAAGATTACGAGACCAAAAAACAAAAACATAAATCCACACCACGTAGCAGTACGCCGTCACCACCGCTTTTTACCGGATGTACAGGCCCATGCGCTGTCCACCTCCTTATATACGAGAAGGCCAAAATATCGGCGGGTACCACAACCTCGTACTAACTACAGATCTCAAACGTAGCGCACAAGACTACCTCGTCTACTAAACAACCTGATTGTCCGCAACATTGATATTTCTTCCTGTATGTATCTAACACTTGTATGTAACTAACATCGATGCCTGTGTAGAGCATCGGAAGGTCGTGGGTTCGGTTCCCACCGAAGGCAGGTTTGCCTTTTGTCCACTTTAATTCCCCTTCTACTTTCTCCACAATTACAATAGCACAAGTAACTTCCCCTATGCTTCCTAAGCTTCAGTGTCTGTTGCTCATTAAGTTGTTTCTAACAAATAAAGAACGAGCCCTTGACCCCTCCTTTCGTTAGAAACATGTCATGTACATTATGCAGTTTGGTGACAAGCTTTTTCTTTTTATGTTGTACAGTATGCCTAATGTATGTAGATGTATAATATATTACCTGTTGGGTAAGTGTATTTCCGCTCTGTAGCTCTTGTATTTTTCCACTTTTTTGTACGGATTTTGGGGCTGCTCAAGCGGTTATGGGCGGCTTTTTCCCCAGTCGCCATCTGCAACACTATATTGGTTTGGTCGAAGAATAGTACGTACGTACATACATACATACATACATACATACATACATACATACATACATACATACATACATACGTTTTTTGGCTTCTGCCAAATGTTTCCGCTACTTAACAGACGCCAATAAGCTATATACAGAGTTCACGAACCGCTGTTTGCTTAACAAAATGGCTCCTGATGAAGGCGGTATAACATGCACTCTGGCCATAATTCCCGCCACGCCAGCGCTAGTACTGTCAACATCACTCAGAAGCTGCCATGAAGCATTGACGAAGTTTCCCGCGCAAGACTTTCAGCAAGTTGCAAGGTGTAACCTCGCTGTGGCGCTACGATAGAGGCGCCTGGTCCGTATAGGCAGTGTGGCACCTTTTCTTAATTTTTGAATGTAAGCGCAGTTCCGTTTGATGCAAGGAGGCGCCTATCAACCTTGATGTGGTTTCCGAGTGAGGAAGTTTTCATACACAATTCCGAGTGCGTGATCTGTACTCCCCCCTTACGGACCTATGTCTGGACGAAGCTTGAATTATGATAATTACAATGAGACAATGACGTTTATTTTCGTATTAATACAGCGTAATGAAAGAAAGGGGTGGGCGAAAGGCGAAGTCCCGTGCCCCTTCATTGGCATTCACACCAGCGTCGACATGTTTAGCAACGCATATTACAATGAATGCATATAGAAGCACAAGTACAGTCTAATTTTACAAAAGATCAATCCTTTCCAGACACACACACGCAAAAAGAAAAGGCTAAGACAGTAAAGTTGTTCAAATGCAACTTTGCGTAACGTAAAGCATGAAAAAGAAGTATGCACTTATAGAAGGGAAGCAGCCGCAAAAAAAAAAAAAGAAACGCTTTCTGAATGATCATCTGTTTTGGATCAAAATAACTGCGCAGGTAGTCTTAACGGACACGCCCTGTAACTATAGTCATTCGTTAATTATTCTGTTTAATAACCCTGGTAGGCTATTTCGAAGTGTTTCTTCTCCGCATGTTATTCACAGTGTTGATATTTTAAGTATTCCTTTCTAAGTGTTGTGTTTATGTAACGATGTTTCTTTTGTGTTCTGGAGCCGTGCTTAAGAAAATGCGATCTACTTTGTAACTCTTGTTTATACTCTCTACCCCATGAGTACTTATATAAGTGCCCCTCGAAGAGCGTGCCAATGTTTTATTCAATGCCTCATTGCAACCGAGTAAGTAGGACTTGGCAGGGTGAGGGTGAAATTACCTGACATCGGATAATTCGTCTTTGCCCTTCCACTGCTAGCGTCCCGGTTAGAGGGAGCACTGCGGGCGGGCGTTGGTCTAGGGTTCGAACTCCTTACGTGGAGATCGAACCCTAGACATTTTGTACTTTACCTTACCCAACCGCATGGATTTCTTTTAACCATTCTGGCGCACGGAGCCTGAGGACTATCCTCTGGGTATTTACAGACATTTCAGTAAAATGGCTATTGTGCCTTTACACATGGGTGTGTAATAACAGACTATGCATTCTTCGCAGATTTGTGGGCCAAGAAAAACCGTTGATCAAAAGGTCCAATTACTAAAAAACCCTTACGTGGTGTATGCCTCATTTGTTAATGACAAGACCAGTAAACACGTCATCTTTGCCGAGTACTTCACTAGCGCTCGTGATAAGGTGAGTACCGTTGTTCTTCATAACTGTGACCAGAAATAGCGATATCTGAAACCGCCCTATGCGGTTAGCCTATGTAAAACCTCGGTTTTTAGGAGAAAGGAGATTAGATGCTTTTATTGCAGATATCTAAATGCGCCAAATTGATCAGTAAGACGAAGAGGACGTCTTACTTTACCGGAATATTAGAAATACATTTATGTGACCTCGAAAGATGCAGATAGCCATGTATGAAACAATGAAGAAAGTGAAGGAAATGCGGTAATTGTGTTAGCAAACGTCGTGCTGGTGCTGATGTTACATTGTGATGTCCCTTATTGCAACAGTACCGACAGAGGTGAGCACGCCGAATTGCATTTCGTTTCCACGCTTTCTCTGAAACTAACGAAACGATGCGCGACTCTGCTCGCGCAAGGACAGCGCACGCAAAGAACGACCCACCTCATCCCGCTCAGGGCCGAGGTCCACACCGCAGATTACGCTGGGCGTAGGAATCGTGGAGACCACCTGTATATGCGCCCCAGCTATGTGGCATACACACGGCCTGAACCTATGTTTGTGCTTGGTACAAACTTATTCCCACCAGCGAAGTAGGGTTTCATCATAGAAGCTTTTTTTGCTCCTTGAAAGCTTTCTCAGTGCATTTGATGTTGATGTAAATCACGCAAGTGATAATCATGAGTCACAGATCGTGTAGTACAGTGCTGTATGCGTTCTCACTTGAAGTTTGAAGTTGAGTTATTCACATGGAATAAAGTACAGATCACTTGCAAACACTGTATGGCCCCGTAGCCGAAGGCTAGCGTCCGTGTGTGATGGTGCGCATTATAATAATGGTTACATGTGATTTAATGGGAGTGGGATGCACATTCGCAATTTACAGGTCCTATGGGTGAGGTCGTCTTGCAAAATGCGAACGACATGCGTTTGTTCTGGAAGCGATCTCTAAATGATTACGCTGGGAAATACGTCAGGTCTACTCTATGACATTTTTCTTTTCGCCGGCGGAGTTTTTGTTCCGAAGTGCAATATTGTTCCATGACTTTTAGCAACGCACTGGCCCTACTACACTGTATTATCACGGAAAAACACCTTCCATTACACACCCGTAACTCACAAAACCGTGTGCTGTACATTTGGTAAAGCATTAGGTCATACATCGATGATAACGTTCTACATTTATTTTCACTTTGTTGGCATACTTTTTGAGGCCTAATGTTTCGGAATCCTCAGCGACAACTTATGCCTTCTAAATGCATAATACAATTCTAAATACAAGAGTACGCAGCTATACCTCATACTTGCTAGACTATACAGCTTTTCACGTAAGGTCTTTGTTTGACTTGAACGGCCCAAGGGATGTTTGAAAGCCACTACTAAGTTTGAGTTACATTAGTGTTTAAAGACTAATCGTACTGAGTTAGCATATTAAAGGGCACTGCAAGGTTCTATGAACATAGCCAGAAAAAAGTGCTGATCACTCGTGGAGGCTCCTGCCAAGACGTCAGCTAAGTATTGCTGTACTGCACTCACTACTGAATTTGGAATTCGGTTGCAAGCACACCTTCAAAGTGGCCCCTCTTGTTTCAACAGATGACGTCGCATGAGGCACTGACTAAGCCGCTTGAAATTTTTCAAGGGAAATATGCACCTTTAGTTCTTGAGTCAAAACGAACAGATAAAACCTAGTAGATCACCTTTCCGCGATAACCAAATCATGAAATGCAATTTCTTCCTCAAGCGAGTCAGTCAATCAACCACATGACGTCACGCGATGAAATAGCGCATGATTTCTCACTGTGTTTGAAACAAATTGCGAATTTCCTCGAGCGCACTCTGGAATAATATTTGGCCCGAACGCTCACAGGAACCTCCACGACTGATGGGCATGATTTTGCAAATTTGTTCAAAGAGTGCTGTGGGGCCTTTCCTAATTAATAAAAAAAAACTCACGATCATGAGGCAACTACCTGGGGAAAGTGATAAAACATTAGCTACCTTCAAAGAACATGAAATCCTTCAACCAGGAAACCGCGTTAAGGTTGCGGTGTCAGGTAATTTTTTGCCGTAACGCGTTCCGCGATAAAATAAATCTCACATTACGGGCGACTGTTACTAGCTTCTAGACTGCTACTATCTAGACTGTTACTAGATCAGTGCATTATGTGCACAGATCTAGGGTCATTGTAAAGCGTGTATTTGGTGAAAGGTTTCGATGACCACTCTAAACGTAAACCCTGCCATTGCACAGAACCGGTAGTTTCTAGGCGACTTCTATTTCGTGACAGCTATTTCAATTTGCGAGTCTGCTTCATGCAACCTGCCGTGTGGCCTTGTACGAAAGGGAACACGTGAGCTTGTGGTCTCTGCGCTGTGGCAGCATGATAGGGCACCATCCTATGTAAGAAAAAAAAATGACTTCCGCTTTTTGCACCACATGGTATCGCGCTGCACAGGCGGCAAAGACACGTGCGCTGCCAATAGATCGTTGCCTATATTGTTTGCCACTGCATGCGGCCCCCGTAGCGCACAGGACATGCGTTCAAGTGTTCTTTCCGTAAATTCACCCACTGTACATATATATACCCTCGGCAGGATTTCTAGATGACTTCCTGTGATAGACTTAAGTAAGCACGTGATGATAGCCGGCTTTAAGGTAGCATGAGTTGTCCATCGCCTCTCGTGTTGACCGTCACTCACACACTGGCATGTCCGTAATCACCAAACACTCATGTAGGGCCTTGTTGATTCCAGTGAGTGTATCACTGTATCAACGGGCCGTCACTTGCCACGCAGTTCACAGCGGCCCGCAGAAAGTTCGGCTCCGTCCGCACCCGAGTGGCCCTGATGCTGTTCACGTCCACCTCGGGGACGTGCGAAGGAAGTGCGGCTCCGACGCATTTAGCGTCCGTAAAATGGTCTGCCAGAATTGAGGGGTGTTAGAAAGTGCACCTGAGCCGCTGCTATGCTCCTTTCCTACACCTCGGCGTCATGTGGACGCCACCTGGATGTAATAAAATGAGATGTGCCTGTATGCAATGCAGTGTTCGCTTCATGAGTACTTGAACTGAGGAGCAGGGAATTTCTAGAACTTTCATGGGTCGACACTGTTACGATATATATATATATATATATATATATATATATATATATATAACGGGACTTTAGTGGTCAAGGGATCATTTATTTGTTAGAAACAACTTAGTGAACCAACAAACAATGAAGCCTATAGGGAAGGCTCATTCTTTGTGGGTTCGCAAACAGACACACACACAAAAACACGCATATATATATATATATATATAGTATATATATATATATATAATATATATAACGAGAGGGAAGGGGTCTAGGGCTCGTTCTTTATTTGTTAGAAGCAACTTAATGAGCAAACAGACAGTGAAGCCTAGGAAAACATAGGGGAAGTTACTTGTGGTATTGTAATTGTGGAGAAAGTAGAAAGGAATTAAAGTGGACGAAAAGACAAACCTGCCCTTGGTGGGACCCGAACCCACGACCTTCGGATGTCGCGTCCGATGCTCTACTAACTGAGCTACAAGGGTGGTCGTCCCCCCGTCCACTTTATTGCGTATTTATGTAGGTATTAACCTGGGAGTGTTAGGCAGCGCCACTCGAGGCCAAGGCGGCGTGTGTAGAACACCATTTCTTGCCAGGAGGCGTCACGTAGAACGTGAACTTAGATGAGATGGCTGCTGCCCAATAAGCCCTCGCATGCTACCTAAGGCACCAAGTCTGCCGCAAGGAGGCCCAAGCTATGAAATAACGAAAGGGAAGGGGTCAAGGGCTCGTTCTTTATTTGTTAGAAACACTTAATGAGCAAACAGACAGTGAAGCCTAGGAAAACATAGGGGAAGTTACTTGTGGTATTGTAATTGTGGAGAAAGTCGAAAGGAATTAAAGTGGACGAAAAGACAAACCTGCCCTTGGTGGGACCCGAACCCACGACCTTCGGATGTCGCGTCCGATGCTCTACCAACTGAGCTACAAGGGTGGTCGTCCCCCGTCCACTTTATTGTGTATTTATGTAGGGATTATCCTGGGAGTGTTAGGCAGCGCCACTCGAGGCCAAGGCGGCGTGTGTAGAACACACTTTCTTGCCAGGAGGGCGTCACGTAGAACGTGAACTTAGATGAGATGGCTGCTGCCCAATAAGCACTCGCATGCTACCTACGGCACCAAGTCTGCCGCAAGGAGGCCCAAGCTATGAAATAACGAAAGGGAAGGGGTCAAGGGCTCGTTCTTTATTTGTTAGAAAACAACTTAATGAGCAAACAGACAGTGAAGCCTAGGAAAACATAGGGGAAGTTACTTGTGGTATTGTAATTGTGGAGAAAGTAGAAAGGAATTAAAGTGGAGACGAAAAGACAACCTGCCCTTGGTGGACCCGAACCCACGACCTTCGGATGTCGCGTCCGATGCTCTACCAACTGAGCTACAAGGGTGGACGTCCCCCGTCCACTTTATTGTGTATTTATGTAGGTATTATCCTGGGAGTATTAGGCAGCGAAGTTACTTGTGGTATTGTAATTGTGGAGAAAGTAGAAAGGAATTAAAGTGGACGAAAAGACAAACCTGCCCTTGGTGGGACCCGAACCCACGACCTTCGGATGTCGCGTCCGATGCTCTACCAACTGAGCTACAAGGGTGGTCGTCCCCCCGTCCACTTTATTGTGTATTTATGTAGGTATTATCCTGGGAGTGTTAGGCAGCGCCACTCGAGGCCAAGGCGGCGTGTGTAGAACACACTTTCTTGCCAGGAGGCGTCACGTAGAACGTGAACTTAGATGAGATGGCTGCTGCCCAATAAGCCCTCGCATGCTACCTAAGGCACCAAGTCTGCCGCAAGGAGGCCCAAGCTTGGAAATAACGAAAGCGAAGGGGTCAAGGGCTCGTTCTTTATTTGTTAGAACAACTTAATGAGCAAACAGACAGTGAAGCCTAGGAAAACATAGGGGAAGTTACTTGTGGTATTGTAATTGTGGAGAAAGTAGAAAGGAATTAAAGTGGACGAAAAGACAAACCTGCCCTTGGTGGGACCCGAACCCACGACCTTCGGATGTCGCGTCCGATGCTCTACCAACTGAGCTACAAGGGTGGTCGTCCCCCCGTCCACTTTATTGTGTGTTTATGTAGGTATTATCCTGGGAGTGTTAGGCAGCGCCACTCGAGGCCAAGGCGGCGTGTGTAGAACACACTTTCTTGCCAGGAGGCGTCACGTAGAACGTGAACTTAGATGAGATGGCTGCTGCCCAATAAGCCCTCGCATGCTACCTAAGGCACCAAGTCTGCCGCAAGGAGGCCCAAGCTATGAAATAACGAAAGGGAAGGGGTCACGGGCTCGTTCTTTATTTGTTAGAAACAACTTAATGAGCAAACAGACAGTGAAGCCTAGGAAAACATAGGGGAAGTTACTTGTGGTATTGTAATTATGGAGAAAGTAGAAAGGAATTAAAGTGGACGAAAAGACAAACCTGCCCTTGGTGGGACCCGAACCCACCCTTGTAGCTCAGTTGGTAGAGCATCGGACGCGACATCCGAAGGTCGTGGGTTCGGGTCCCACCAAGGGCAGGTTTGTCTTTTCGTCCACTTTAATTCCTTTCTACTTTCTCCACAATTACAATACCACAAGTAACTTCCCCTATGTTTTCCTAGGCTTCACTGTCTGTTTGCTCATTAAGTTGTTTCTAACAAATAAAGAACGAGCCCTTGACCCCTTCCCTTTCGTTATTTCATAGCTTGGGCCTCCTTGCGGCAGACTTGGTGCCTTAGGTAGCATGCGAGGGCTTACTGGGCAGCAGCCATCTCATCTAAGTTCACGTTCTACGTGACGCCTCCTGGCAAGAAAGTGTGTTCTACACACGCCGCCTTGGCCTCGAGTGGCGCTGCCTAACACTCCCAGGATAATACCTACATAAATACACAATAAAGTGGACGGGGGGACGACCACCCTTGTAGCTCAGTTGGTAGAGCATCGGACGCGACATCCGAAGGTCGTGGGTTCGGGTCCCACCAAGGGCAGGTTTGTCTTTTCGTCCACTTTAATTCCTTTCTACTTTCTCCACAATTACAATACCACAAGTAACTTCCCCTATGTTTTCCTAGGCTTCACTGTCTGTTTGCTCATTAAGTTGTTTCTAACAAGTAAGAACGAGCCCTTGACCCCTTCCCTTTCGTTATTTCATAGCTTGGGCCTCCTTGCGGCAGACTTGGTGCTTAGGTAGCATGCGAGGGCTTATTGGGCAGCAGCCATCTCATCTAAGTTCACGTTCTACGTGACGCCTCCTGGCAAGAAAGTGTGTTCTACACACGCCGCCTTGGCCTCGAGTGGCGCTGCCTAACACTCCCAGGACAATACCTACATAAATACACAATAAAGTGGACGGGGGGACGACCACCCTTGTAGCTCAGTTGGTAGAGCATAGGACGCGACATCCGAAGGTCGTGGGTTCGGGTCCCACCAAGGGCAGGTTTGTCTTTTCGTCCACTTTAATTCCTTTCTACTTTCTCCACAATTACAATACCACAAGTAACTTCCCCTATGTTTTCCTAGGCTTCACTGTCTGTTTGCTCATTAAGTTGTTTCTAACAAATAAAGAACGAGCCCTTGACCCCTTCCCTTTCGTTATTTCATAGTTTGGGCCTCCTTGCGGCAGACTTGATGCCTTAGGTAGCATGCGAGTGCTTATTGGGCAGCAGCCATCTCATCTAAGTTCACGTTCTACGTGACACCTCCTGGCAAGAAAGTGTGTTCTACACACGCCGCCTTGGCCTCGAGTGGCGCTGCCTAACACTCCCAGGATAATCCCTACATAAATACACAATAAAGTGGACGGGGGGACGACCACCCTTGTAGCTCAGTTTGTAGAGCATCGGACGCGACATCCGAAGGTCGTGGGTTCGGGTCCCACCAAGGGCAGGTTTGTCTTTTCGTCCACTTTAATTCCTTTCGACTTTCTCCACAATTACAATACCACAAGTAACTTCCCCTATGTTTTCCTAGGCTTCACTGTCTGTTTGCTCATTAAGTTGTTTCTAACAAATAAAGAACGAGCCCTTGACCCCTTCCCTTTCGTTATTTCATAGCTTGGGCCTCCTTGCAGCTGACTTGGTGCCTTAGGTAGCATGCGAGGGCTTATTGGGCAGCAGCCATCTCATCTAAGTTCACGTTCTACATGACGCCTCCTGGCAAGAAAGTGTGTTCTACACACGCCGCCTTGGCCTCGAGTGGCGCTGCCTAACACTCCCTTGATAATACCTACATAAATACACAATAAAGTGGACGGGGGGACGACCACCCTTGTAGCTCAGTTGGTAGAGCATCGGACGCGACATCCGAAGGTCGTGGGTTCGGGTCCCACCAAGGGCAGGTTTGTCTTTTCGTCCACTTTAATTCCTTTCTACTTTCTCCACAATTACAATACCACAAGTAACTTCCCCTATGTTTCCTAGGCTTCACTGTCTGTTTGCTCATTATATATATATATATGTATATATATGTATATATATATATATATATATATATATATATATATATATATATATATTGTGAGCGCAACGAACGGTCGCCTTTTCTTCATCTGTATATATCATCATTACTTGTACATCTTCCTCATCTGTACATATCATGATCAGCTTCCCGTTTCGTTTTTGCCCGCTGTAGCTCGCGCTCGGCTGGAATAAAAGCGGTACCTCACAATATATATATATATATATATATATATATATATATATATATATATATATATCTGCCCCGCAACGGTGGTCTAGTGGTTATGGCACTCGGCTGCTGATCGAAGGTCGTGGGATCGAATCCCGGCCGCGGCGGCTGCATTTCGATGGAGGCGAAATGTTCTGGCCCGTGTGCTGTGCGATGTCAGTGCACGTTAAAGAACCCCAGGTGGTCGAAATTTCCGGAGACCTCCACTACGGGGCTCTCATAATCAGAGCTGGATTTGGGATGTTAAACCCCACAAATCAATCAATATATATATATATATATATGTGTGTGTGTGTGTGTGTTCTTGACTTCCATAATTAACGTAACGCACAGATGCCAGCGTCGGCTTTGAGTGGAGACCGCTATAGGCGCTGCGGTGCACAGGCGCTTAACGTCCGTGAAAAAACCTAAAGTAGCACCCAAATGCATAGAGATTATATACTGACTCTAGAGGCAAAGCTGGGACGCGGAGGGGGGGTCCCGCCCGGGTGCCACCCTCTTGCAATTGTATCAATGTGGCCAGCGTAAGCATTACTGAAAGTGCTATAAACAAGTGTGGGTCGTCTTATGCCGATTCCTTAAAAAACGAATAATCTTGCGAAGATTAAGTGTGAATATTAGGCATACTGAAAACACTTCCTAAAAATGTAATTATTATATTTCAGAAGCACGCACTCGGTCATTAAAGCCTGGTTTCGGACCTCTTTATTTCTGTTTTCGGATTCTCTTTCTCTTTGTGACCGTAGCGGGGTAGCGCCGGACGGGTTGATGCGGTGTTGTTCGAGGGCACCGGCTTGGCAGCAGGGCTGTTCGATCATGCCTCAGACCGCCTCAGCTGCAATATACAGGCAAAGGAACTCGTAGGTTGTGCATCGAAAGCGCTTTCTGCACCAGAGAGAATAAACCATGCTTAACGCGTACGTACGATTATATAGGTGTTCCCTATAGGCACGTTGAATGTCGCGCACGGACCGCACGGACACGGCGATAATGGACAAGCTGGAACTGACACAACGCCGGGTGCACCGCGTCCACTGACAACGACGCGTGTAGCCTCTCGGTTCTTGCTGAGACTGGGCTTCCCATCTCCACGGACGGCTCTGATCGTAAACAGGATAGCTGCTGCCATCTATCGACGCCGATTTTTTTCCGCTAGCTTTAGAGATTGCCGCGGCTATGCGCCATTTCGGAGGCTATGTGTTTTCATACTTTGTTGCCAGATTAATACCGGCTACGATCCCTAAGGATAGCGTGAGCGTTGCAAGATGGCGTCTACCACGGGGGACCCCCCCTCCCATACATGGGCCTCTAGCTTTGCCTCTGGAGTAGTATATTAATTCTATGACCAAGTGCGCCCCTTAGCCTCTGCCTCCTCTCCTAGGCGCAGCAGGAGCGCCTCTAGTGTGTCCACCGCGAGACTGCCTACGCGAAACTAAAACACCTTGCGAAACACGCGGCCGCACCGCAGCACGGGGTGCACTGACAGCACAGCGTAACCCGCGCGTTTAGCGGCTAGTAAGCCCGTAAGTAGGGCTAGGAGGGCGAGCTTCGCCCGGAGAGCCCGCGCTCAGTGTCGCGGGAACCGTTTTCGGCGGCTATCGTCCCCGCGTTTGGTCTCCGGCTTCTTCGCCGTTGCCTCGGCGTGAGCGCCACATAGCCATCTAATACGCTGGAGCCACACATCTCGACGTTTGGCATTTAGCTTTGCCCGTGAAAGCGAAAACTCCTTCATTCCGTTGTTGTACGTGGTTTTGCGGCATCCCAGAATATGCAGCGCTGTCGCGCAGATTAAAGCGTGATCACGCGAGGTCGAGCAGGCGCCGCACGCGGCGCAAGTGGGGTGGACAGACAAGATGGCGTTCGCATGACCTTGAAAACGCTAGTGGTGCGCGGCGCTTAGCCACCTCTTAGCGCGGTCCGCGGCGGCACTGCCGTCGAGAGCGTCAACCCCAAGCACTTCGGCAGGCCAACGCAGGGCTCTCGCGCCGTGTGCTAATCGCTTGCGGCGATGGGTTTGCCGGTACAAGCGCTTCGCTTACTTCATTGTTCTACAGACCGCTTTTATGATGCGGTATATCTTAACGTATTGAACAAAAGCACATAAATGCGCCAGAACCGTGAACCTGTCTGACGCCGTGTTGCTGACGCCATGTACCTAAACACAAGTCGATCACATGCGCGCACTTACTGATAATATATTGCATATCTTTACTTTTAAGAAAAAAGAAGCATAGCACTTGCTTCTAAATACATTCTACTGTCGTATTTACCTGCAAACCTCCCCTAATGGGTCCCTTGCAATCGCAGCTCCTTTTTGCTTTTACCTGAATGTACGACGGCGGCAAAGAGCGTTATTAACTAATTTCATTTACAATCTACGAAGCAGAGAGAGGAGGTGTCTGCACACTGACACGAATGACGCTACTTTAGTTATTTTTCAGGGTGTTTTCGGCCTCGCGCGCACCCTTTTATGTGCGAAGCACCGTAAGGCCGAGCGTTGTTCCTCCCTCCATGGCCGCTCGATTAGCAACGCACGAGGTGCGGCCTGCTACGTCGCGCGGCGAACAAAAGCGGAGCTGTGAAGCGAAAGTTGACAGTTTTCGCCGCGAAATTGTGTTGAACGAAGATTCTGATTGAGTATTTTTGGTGCCGCAAACATTCTCTCCTTGTTTGAAGAGAACAACGATAAAGAAATAGATGGTTTGTAGTACAGGATTTTTTATTCTGCGTTGTGCATGACTGCCATCTTGTTGGACAAATTTCGTGTTGATCACTTCTGAAGTATTCTCTGCCTGCCTCTTTTTTTATATAATGAATCCCATTTCTGCCTGCCATGCACGAACTTGAATAGAGGAGGTAAAGATCAAAATACAGTCGATGAATATAATTTGGGCTCCATAGTGATCGTAAAACCGTGCGCATTATCGAACGTCCAAAAAAAATGCCTAAAAAAACCATTTTATTTCCGTTTTAAGGACCCGGGACTACGAAGAAGTGGTCGATGTGTTGCTGCACGCATTTGCGCTTTACATGGGACCAAGTCCACGTGTATTACTGGCAGTTTACGACGACACAAGGATAGCAAACACTAGAGTCAGATCCGCACGTCACAGCTCCGTAGCTCACGGCACATTTCTTAGGTGGAGTCACTCTCGGACATTTTGAGAACTTGTGTAAATATTTCATAATCAACCCATTCGGTACACGACGACACCTCGCCGCGATGTTGACAATGTCTTCAAATGTAATGGTGGCAGGAATCACCACATCGCAGCCTCGAGGTCGTCAACAATGTCCGCGTTGCAGCTCAATATCGGTGGCAGTTCAGGCTGTTATGTTGCGAAGGCGGCCTCATTTGCAATCAGCAAAAATAAATCAACTTAGATGGAAGCAGTTGCTGATTGCGTCTGCTTGCACTGTTTTCAAGGGGACGGCAGGTACGTGACATTGTCAGCGCCGACTAGCATGCCTCGTTTTGGTTGGCTGCTCGTCGGCACAGGCTCTGAGGTCATTTTTCGTACCACTAGACGTGACCTGTTGCTTAACGCCATGAGAAGGAAGTCTTTGACCGCAAAATAAATAAACAAGCACTGAAAACCAAACGTGAAAGCGCTATGAAGCGATCGCAGAGCTGACACGACCAGCCGTACTTGTAATCGCAAACCACGCATGAGATGCCGAGACAGGATGGGGTGATCGCAAGGACGGTGTGACTTGCCTCTAAAATTCGTGTGTCGCGACCAAGACTAAGAATCGGAGATTAATTTGATTTGATTTGTGGGGTTTAACGTCCCAAAACCAGCTGTGATTATGAGAGACGCCGTAGTGGAGGTCTCCGGAAATTTCGGCCACCTGGGGTTTTTTAACGTGCACTGACATCGCACAGCAAACGGGCCTCAACATTTCGCCTCCATCGAAATGCAGCCGCCGCGGCCGGGATGCGTCGGAGATTCTAGTTTTGTATGCGATATCTGAGGCCATACTTTCTCTCGTTGGGGCGCCAGAGGAAATAGTGGTGGCCCATTCAGTGTGCTCGCCATCCGTGAACGGAGTCCGAATTATTGAATGTAGAGCTAGGAACCGTCCGAAATATCGGTCGTCCTAAAACATTAAACCTACGGGGACACTAGCGGCACCACGCGGCTGTGCGAATTACTGAGCATGCCCGAATTATCGGTCAGCGGCTGTGCAATGCAAATACTTTTCGACACCACTTTTTAAAAGCAGTTCGCACCTTGTGGCAAGTACAGTGCCTGTCGGAACATGACTCGGCAGGCAGACAACACAGTGGTCGTCCTCACATGGTTAGACTAGAGGGGCGCACCACACCGTGGCCACCACGCGGCGGAGCCACAGCGTGTCACAAAACGCGGATTGTATGCTGGCTGCTTGGCTCATAATGGCCCATTGTGTGCGTGCCTGTTAACTCATGACAATTGATTCATGAAGACATCAGTGTGCTGCCTTAATGAGCACTATTGCACGATGAGCCAAAAAAGAGGTATGACTACTTCAGAATTTCTGTGATGGGACTATAAGAAACAGCCTTCACTACCGCGATTATATCTTTTAAATGAATAAAAAGAGCTGGGTGGAAACATTTTAATTTTTGTTTTGCTATTTCGTCACAGAACAGTTCGTGACATTGTTCCAGCAGCACGCAGCTAGCGGGTGAACTTTCGAATTTCTCGATAACAGTGGAAACGCTAAGTATAACTTCTTAATGCTAGATGAAAAGGTGACATAGCGGGTCATGGTTACCGATATTGACACGCGGGATCGCATCAATCGACAATTTCTCCAACCATATTTTTCTATGTTATTACTGGTGAAGTGCGGTGAATTGTGAATCATGCTTTGACAGAATTTAGGGTCAGTGAAAATATCCAACTTGAAAGGGAGATCCGGTGTATAGGGGTTCGGCATTTAGTATATGACTAAATGCTTTAAACGTCTGGTAACGGCTACCTTGAGAAAAGCAATGGGCAAAGTTGGTCGTGAACAAATTGTGTGGGGGCTAGCAAATTTGTTCGAGATCAAATTAACTAAAAAATAAAGTGACTTCAATGTGAATTACTGGAAGTGATTAAATGTATAGAATATGCAGTTGTCTAATTATGTTAGATATCAGATTAACTAAAAATAAAGTGAATTCAATGTGGATTACAGAAATTGATTAAATGCATAGGATATTACAATTCTCAAATCAATTGCCATCTTCATCTGCTTGCCATCTTCAGCTTATCCCTTGCAGATCTTATCCAGAAGGTGGTGTTGGAGTGCCCAAGCGATGAGGAGCCATCAAAAACGCTCGCTCATGGCCGGCACTGGAGGATATATTTGCCGAGGTGGCCAGATTAGGCGAAAAAGTCCGGCCATGTACCAATAATTCAACATGAATAATTTTTTCCTTGTTTAAGTTCTCTCAAATAAACTATTCTTTAAAGCCTCGCTTTGCATGGTCATTACAAGGCACCTTCAAAATATGTGCAGTATGCAGTTGGACTGTTTCTGTGAATCTGGTTGGCCCTTGTACAGTGTTGCCCAGTGGGTCAGTGCGCAGTGTGGTCGGTGCCACCCGGTGGCCAGTGCGCAATGTGCGTAGTGTCGCCCAGTGTACCACTGCGCGCAGTGTGCCCGGTGTCGCCCAGTGTGCCACTGCCACACCGGTCCGAAAAACAGGTTTGACACTGTCCCAGTGCAACTGGGTTTTGACTTTACTGCCTCGCGGTCCTAACAGTTTTTCACCTGGGGTGGAGTTCCATGATCTGAGGAAAAGAATTTGCGGAGCAGTCACCATGAATTTATCGCATCTTCAACACAGTGGTGTCAGAATTGTAAATTCAGGCGGTCAGCCGAAATACAGTAATTAAGATTGGACGATAAACCAGGTAAACAAGCAAACACTGTACCCACGAATGCACCACAAATGGAGTGGTCGAAAATTCATCACAAAACAGAGTGACTAAAAAAACAGTTACCTAAATCAGGGCAGAAAATTTTACTGGTCCACGAAGACTTGATCCTGATTACGCTGCTTGTGATGACTCGGCACTTAGACTAGGTAGCAATCAGCAATGAGTACACCACATATAAAGCCGGCTGCAAATATGGCCAGAATCGTCAAGACGCTGCCTCCATCGTTGAGAATGTCTTCGGTGGTCCCCTCTTGTGGCGCGTCAATATTGCCACTAACATTTTTGAGATGTTCATTGAAGAGGAAATTAGTGATGCCATGGCTGTCCGCTTCCTTTACTGTGGAAACGTATGCATTGTCATGGAGATTCTCAATGCCCATGATGGGTGTTGCTTGAGCAGCTGCCAAATCCGATTTATTTCCGGTGAGATCATTTCCCTCTCTGTATCTGCATGAAAAGAACATAACTAATAACTAAGTTAACGAAGGCTTTTTGGATCAGCTACAAAATTACACAACTCTAGCGTGCTTATAGCACCCCTGTCATTAAAGTTCAGCAGCTAGCAAATGTGAAGTTTCAAATCAACGTGCACATACATCAATGCATCACCTTCTTCTTAATAACTGCACGCTACCTCTTTTTCTTCACACAAGCATTGTGCTCTTGTGCACATGCTGCGCCGGGCCGTTTTAGCTAAATGTGTCAGAGCAGTTTTGACGATTTAGCGCTTTATGCAGACCAGAAATAGAGCGGTAAATATCATTCCCAGAAAAATTCAAGATCGCTCATTCGAAGCTGTGCCTAGCATTCGAAGCTGTGCCTTGGAGGCCCTCGATGCAAAAGCAATTTTCTTGTCCCTAGAGATCTCTGTCACGAGATGTCGACGGCATAATAGGGAAAGAGCGCCCCTGGTACAGAAAGAGCATGTTACCTATAGAGTGTCTACACGCAGAAGGCGATCTAAGGCATCGGCTATAAACCATTAGGTCGTGGATAACGCCTATAAGGACTGCGTCGTTAAAGGGAGACATCGTAACAACATCTTCTACTTAAGATTGTCGTCATGCCATCGTTGAGAATGGGAAAGTTCGGAAACACTCACTTTTTCGTAGACCCAAACGTTGAACCAAACAGTGACGTCAGCACAATTACTGAGAACACAATTGCCCTGCTGGATTTCATTTTACAGAACCCCGCAGGCTAATTTGGCTTCACGCAACTGCAGGGTGTCAGAATTTGCCATACAGTGGCACAAACCCACTGGGAGGCATTTTCCCTGAAAGAGGAGCTAGAAAAAAAGTCTAAAATTTAGGAATGCAGTAATTAAAACAGAGTGGAAGCGAATTAAAGGAGGTATTGAGGATCGCGATTTTCCTGGTTGTCTCGGTTCCCTGGTTATCATGCTTACTGCTGCTTCAATGACACACATAAGGTATACGCGTTGTGTGACACATGTATATTTATTTTAGGGGCGAAGCTCCTCTTAGTGTAACCTTGTCACACGTCAGGCGTCAGGCGTAACCCGCGTGCTGGGAGGCACGCGCTCGCCCTCGGCGTTCGCCTCGGCGCGTGCCTCTCTCTCCCGGCGCGTGCCTCCCGGCGCGTGCCTCTGCTGTCTTGTGAGAGAGAGAGAGAGACAGAGAGAGAGCGAAAGGCGCGCGTTGTCTATGGAAACGCTCTTTCTTAGAGGAACGCTGTACCAGCTCGCAAAGAAAAAGAACGCGCTCTCACACGCGAGAGACAACGTTGGCGCAGGCAGCGTCTCCTAGCGAGTTTCTTGATTGAGAAATACCGACTGCTCGCGTTGGAGAAGCGTTCACCGGCAACCCATATATATATACATATATATAGGCACTGGATCTTGACTTGCAATGAAGTGCCTGTGGGAGATTTCACTTGTTCATAGTTGAACCATGAGGATTCGTAGCGTGCGCGTTAACTAAATTAATCCGGAACTCGGAACGATCTACGATGAACCTCCCGAGCTTCACCCACTCATCATCATTCACTCCGTGGATATGCTGTAATTTTTTTGCTCCTACGTCAGGTTGCTTCTATATTGCCGCAAAGATGTCTCTCTCCTTCTCCATGACTATACCCCACTGGCAAACGCCAGCCAGCCGGTCTGACAACTGCTGGCTAACCCGAAGCCGCTCTACTTCGTAAAAGTACCGCCATCTACTCTCCCCTCCGCCACCTCCTCTCCGCTCGCCACAGCGGCGCCCCCCGGAAAGCGCCACGAGTGTTCGGTTAGCTTTCGAGCGGTTGCGCGCCGCCGCTGCCGCAGTCCAGCCGTGGACGTGTGCCGTGCCTCGCGTACGGCTTGATGTATGATTCACTCTTCTGCGTTGATTTTCTCAGCAGGAGCGAATTGCTTTCTCATGTGTAGCAAATCGCACGTCGTTTACGCTTCCTTTCGGAGCGTAGTATTTCATTGTGTATCTGGCGCGGGTATCCATAACTAGGTTTACTTGGAAATGGTTGAAATTGAATTCTGTAAACACGGCATGCTATTTATTGCATCAGCAAAGATACTTAAACCGCAGCTGTGGTGTCCCGCCACGTCGTTTGAGAAAGAAGCAGTTCTCGTGCGTATAAACTATCTCATCATATATAACTGCAGCAACGCCAATAATGCCCATGGATGTGCTCGCGAAAGCTTCATGACCTTTCACATACTACTTTTCCTCTGCCTGCCCAATTACATGTGCAAGCTGTTCTGGGATGTTTGGCCAGTTCGGCGCAGTTTGCACCCATTGTCGTGAGGTCTTGCGTGCTTTCATGGGTGTTGCCGATGTAGGTGGTCAATGTCGTTCTTACACACGGAAACTATTTCTAATTGCTGGACGGCCGAGATCGTGCGTTGTGAATGTTGAAGTCGACGAACGCAGTCGCGTCACTACTACTGCCGAAATTACCGCTCGCTGTTGGAGAGGGTGTCGCCCATTTCAAGCGACGTATTCTTTGAACACACTCCACAGCATGACCTCGATGCAATGAAAGATTCCGACACTTCATCATGTGTATTGCTATAGAGCCTCCTTTTTTCTTATTTTGCAAGTGCCAACGGTTCATTCCAAAACAAGCACACGCGGCGTGCGGGCTGTTGAAGAAACGGGCTGCTCTTGCGAACAGCCGTGATAATCTTTAAATTCGAAATGTTGATCCTTTTTGAGGGAAATTCTGTCACATATGAAAAAGGGGTATACAGGAAACGGCTTAAATGCATACTTGTATTTTAGGACAGCCCACCCTATCACGTATAAATAAGTCCACATCCAGGATGTTACGACGGTCGTTGTTCGTTCTATGAATGGTTAGCAAACAATCTGTGTTCTGCCAATAGTATCAATCGAAAAACAGTTAAAACTACTCTAATAAACCGAAAACTCCCACCTACTTATTCTATAAATGTGTCGCGTTCCGAACGCGACACTTCTATAGAATAAGTAGGTGGGTATTTTCGGTTTTGTCTGAACGCATGTCTTCCTGAAACATGTTTTTATTTTCACACGTATATGCGATAGAACATTTGCAAAAGCACAAAACAAGTGATGACATCTACAGATATTTTACACCAAAAATGAAACACATTGTCGGCAGGGCAGTAAAAAATTAAAAATTACCCAGCAAAACAAACGACAAAGAAAAAGACAGACGGACAAAATAAAAGAAGGTGGATAAACATTTATTAATTAAATGCCCTCAGGGTACAAACCACAATTTCACTTTCTTGTCCGCGCGGAATTACAAAGAGCTTCTTCCATTGGGTGCCACGGTCATGGCAGCCAAAGGCGCAGCAACCCTGCGTCGCAACAAAACGAGCCAGACGCACGCGCGCACTTAGCACGTCGTGCGCATCGCGTCCGGCGAACACACAGCACAGTGGCATTTGGTGCGTCCAACATGGCGCCGAGCGTCGGAGAAAACAAAATACCAAAAAACAAGCAAGTGCGCTACCACGTGACCGCAGTCACCTATCGGAGGCGAGGAGAGGAGGAACCGGCGTAGTTCAAGAGATGGCGGTACTTTTCCGAAGCTATAGTGGTTTTAGGCTCACCTACCTATCTCGTTTTACTTTTCCTCCGCCTCCTCCTCCCCGCTGTACAGCAACTGCACAACAGAGGAGTACAGCTGCGCGCGCGCCTGGCCAGTGCGTCTGCCGCTGCTATGACGTCACTCCTCTGGAATGCGTAGAGCGGCGAGGTGCGCGCGGCGGCGGCGGCTCCGGTGCGCCATCTGTGTGAGATCGCTGCTCCTTGCAACCGTCTAAATGTAGTACGGCCCGCCTATTGTCTTCTAGGCACCTAGGGACATAGTGGCTAGGGATTTTGCCGATAGTGGCGCCGTCCACAAGTGTCTAAATGTCGTACATCCCACCTTTTGTTACCATTTCAAGGCACCTCGGGACAGAATGTCTAGGGATTTCCGATAGTGGGGCAGCCACTTTTTGGCGGCGCTTTAGTGTACTAGAATTTCTCTTGCGCGCACGCCAACGCCCACGTCGTCCATGTGCGCATTTCGCGCTCTGGAGAATTTTGGCTGGTGTTGGCCGCCTCTGCTGTAAACTCGCCGTGAGTCGGTGACAACGGGTCGCTCTTTGTACGGCGACCGATGCTGATCACAGGTGTTTAAAAGTCTCCATATTATATAAACATTCATCGTGCACAACACAGACATATAGGGGCCGTGTGGGAGCCTCATGAAAGCTTGTTTTGACGGCAGGTTACAGGCGGTTTTTGGGAGGTGTTTACCTCTTACCCCTTCGGCGGCGCCATGCCCGGTACTGAGCGGCCTCCGAAAGGCCTTCCTTGGCAAGCGCGCAATGTGCCATTGGCTCTCGCGACTAGACGAGAAGGTGCAATCACGGCACAACCGTCGGCTCAGAAGGTGGTCAGGCCTGCTTTCTAGAGCAGCACGTATGCAGCGGCGGGCACCACCAGCTTCTGGGGCACGAATCAGTTGCGGGGAGCAAGTTGTCCTGTATGCAATACCCGAAGCTTAGCTGCGCCTTAGAGTGATCAATATGCATTGCGATTGCTCAATGAATCAAGCCTTGTAAATGATTTTCAGCAGTTTCCAGGCAGTAAGACGAAAAGTTGCTCTGGGCACTGTTAGCGCAGCGTCAAGGGGTAGCGATTTTAAATTCTCTTTCAATAAGTTTCTGTTCTTTGCGACATTCTTGTATGCTGTCAGTGTCCTGACGGCGACCACACGTTAATGAGCCTACATTGAAACTGGTGTAGAGCTTAAGTATGTCAAGGAGACTTGACCGCTTCAAAGCCGCACTTTTGACATAGGACTTGTAAGGTGTCCCTAGATAACCGCGTGCCGAATAAAATATAGCTGAAGTCGGAATAAGACAATGCAGTAGTTATGGAAATTGGAATGTCATTTCTTATCGAAAACAAAGTGCAGATTGCGAATGATGGCTTGCATTTGCTGCGCTATTTCCTTGCAGTCTTTGCTAACCAGTCAGGTTGTGGTCTCATCCCAGAGTTGGCAAACAAGTTCTTTAGTTGCTTATGCCCTATATTGACTTCGAACATACAATGGTGGAACAGTTTTGTGCGTGCGGCGTGAGGGAAGGACAGTTCTCCTTTGCGACACATGAGATGGTGCTTAGTGCTCGCTCGGAGCACACACTTAATGGGACACTTTAACACTTTTATTCCTATTTTTAAATGCGAAGCATTTCTTAGCGAACTTCAGCGACTTTGAGCGTATCTATCTATCTATTATCTATCTATATCTATCTATCTATCTATCTATCTCTATCTATCTATCTATCTATCTATCTATGCGCCTATGATTTTGCGCTCTCCTGGCCGTTCCGCTAAAGGGATGTTTACGAAAGTTGGTATGCCATAATATGACTGCACGACGAACATAAATGACAGGTCATAACATCAAAATCATGATATGCATGTCATGAGCGGCATGATTTACATGCCATGGTCTTGGCGCTCTCTTCGCCGTTTCGCTCAAAGGATGTGTTCGAAAATTGGTATGCCACAACCTGACTGCATGCCGAACATAAATGAGAGATCATAACATGAAAAGCATGACATGCATGTTTTGAGGGGCATGATTTACATGCCATAGTCTTGGTGCTCTCTGGCCGTTTCGTTAATGGGATGTATACAAACATTGGTATGCTACAGTATGACTTGCTGGCGAACATAAATGACAGGGATAACATGAAAATCGCGACATGCATGTCATGAGCGACATGATTTACATGCCACGCGTTTCGTTAATGGGACGTATACGAAATTGGCATGCCACAACATGACTGCATGACAAACATAAATGACAGGTCATAACATGAAAATCATGACATGCATGTCATGAGCGACATGATTTAGATGCGACGGTCTTGATGCTCTGCTGGCCGTTTCGTTAATGGCATGTATACGAAAATTGGTATGCCACAACATGACTGCATGAAGAAGATAGATGACAGATCATAACACGAAAATCGTGACAGGTGTGTCATGAGCGACGTGATTTACATGCCACGGCCCTGGTGCTATCCTGGCCGTTTCGTTAATGGGATGTATACGAAAATTGGTGTGCCACAACATGACTGCATGAAGAACATCGATGACAGGTCGTAACATGAAAATCGTGACATGCATCTCATGAGCGGCATTATCCACATGCCACTCGTTTCGTTAATGTTTTGTATACCAAAATTGGTATGGCGCCACGCGACTGCATGACGAACGTAAATGAAAGTTCATAACGTTAGAATCAGGGGATGCGCGTATGAGCGGCGTGGTTTACATGCCACAGTCATGGTGCTCTTGCAGCCATTTCGTTAACTCATATGTACCAAACTCGGTATAGCGAGACAACAATGCAAACCCATTTTACGTTCCTGATGCATTCTTCGCATTTTCTTGATTCCCACTGCACGTGCGATCTGCCAGCTTTTTATTCGCGGATTACGCGCACAAATGATCGAAACGTTAATGAAAAAGGAACGGCGCAAATGGTGGCAGGCTAACCAAAGCCATTAATCATAGAATATTAAGAAATACAAGAAAAAAAGTAGCCGTCTTCAAGTCGGATTTAGCGGGTCACGTGTGCGCATTTCTCTCGCTCGCTACGTCACAAGGCGCTTCCGATGGAAGACCCCGAAGTGCCTGAGTAGAAGTTAGGGTCCCATGGCTGCCTGTGTCCCTTTCAGTGCGCTGACCACGCCGTTACCATAGCAACAAGGAATGCAGCGCCGTTCTGAAAGGACAAGGGTGAGGCAGAAAAAAAGGAAATAGAAAAATGGATGAGAAACATTCGCCTCTCGAATAGCACTCACGGCACGAATAACTCGTACACCGGCGTACACAAGCGAGAGGAGGAGGTTTCGCATAGAGAGCAACCTCGTGCAAATATTCCTCTACGCCCGCAGGCCCGCGGTACCGAACAGGCCCTACCATGTTCCGTAGTTGCAGAGGTTGTTTGTCTGTTCCTACCGTATGCGTTTGAGTTAATATTGTAGGCACAGCAAGCAAACCAAATAAGCCTTAGGGGACATTTTTCGGCGTTAAGGCACCTACATGAATCTTGTCTATTTAGCAAATTACACACGTGACTTTCTTGACGTCGCTTCCGTAGTAAATAGTTCTGGTGAGCGCCACCATGCGCTGATGTGGTCGACAGTGATGTAATGATTTCTACGCGTGAATAGAACATCGAATATTTTGATATCGGTGTTTTTATATATGCTGAAGACACCTCCAACTATAACCCTACGGAACCCGAAATAAACACAGGGGCTTGAAAAGTGTTAGAGAGCCCCTTTATTAAAACGAAAAATTTCGCATAGTTCACTCATTGTTGGAATCGATGTCACGCGAAGGAGTCAGAAAGAAATTGTTCGTGCTGAATTGCGTGGCGTCCAGCCAAGTGTTGCGAGCACGATCAATGTCTTTCAGTAGAATGAGCAGTTTTATGCGGAACGTCTGTTTAACAGACATGTTGAGTAGTAGCAGTTGTATGCCTCACATAGGTTTGAAAAGAATCTTGATTGACAGAAGTACACGTCCATTTTCCCTTACATCGACATAGCAGCCGTTAACACACACTAGAACCGCAAATGGGGTCAGAACTGCACCGCCGCAATTGCTAATGCAATTGCTTTATTAGTCAAGAGTTCGACGGAATACCGTCTGGTCAGGTAAAGGCATTGTTAGAGGTAAGGTCAGTGACCAGTGTAAAAACTACAAAATGACGTTTCGGGGTCCGTACGGATCCCTTGTTCACAATGGAGTGATGGCAGACACCAGGTTCTTAAGTAGCGTTGAGCGCGTGACGCAAAGTCCGGGAGTACACGTGGTTTAGGGTGCCAGATGACCTATTGATTGTGATTCTTGTTGTCTGAATTATCAGTGATTAGAGATTGAGCCTCGTTGTCCAATTCTTCTCTGTGGCCATGATGTGCGCGTTGTCCCAGTTTATCTCGTGGCCCGTCTTCTCGGAATGCTCTGCGAGTGCATTGTCACTGTGTGGGTTTGGCGACGTCATTCTTGTGCTGCTTTAAACGCTTGCAAAATTTTCCGCTTTCACCAATATATACAGATTCACAGTCGGCGCACGGGATTTTGTATACGTACACCAGGGAAACGTTGCCGGGGGAGAGGATCCTTCACATTAGCAAGTCACCCTTACCTTGCTTGTTGGCACATGCGCGATCTGAACCCACGTTTTTGTAAATGCGCGAGCTAGGGCCTCGCTTATACCTTGAATGTACGGAATCGCTGCGCGCTTGTGTGCTGACGCAACGCCATCAATGGTTTGACTGTTTTGCTGCTGGTTACGCATGGTGAGCTTTGTTGTCTTCTTAATAAAATGTTTGGGATATCCATTCCTGGTGAAGGTCATCTTCAATGGTCTTGAGCTCTTCCTGCAGGCTTCTTGTGTCAGAACAGGTGCGAATGGCTCGCTCCACTAAAGAACGGACCACTGAGCGTTTGTGGGCTACCGGATTACTGACTCGTAGTCAAGGTATTTACCGGAGTGAGTTGGCTTTCCGTACACGGCGAAGGCGAGGCCTGTTGGCGTACGTTTTAAATTTCGTCCAAGAACGGAAGGCATCCATCTTTTTCTTCTTCCACAGTGAACTTGATGGAACATGCGCTTAACGCTACTTAAGAACCTGGTGCTCTGCCTTCATTCCATTGTGAACAAGGGATCCGTACGGACCCCGAAACGTCATTTTGTATTTTTGACACTGGTCAGTGACCTTTACCTCTAATAATTGCTTTATTTAAGATATGTACCACGCGGGACGAACAGGCGTGGCCCTGTAGTATCGCCCTTGTTTGCCACAATAGGACCCGGCTTCGCTTCCTACTCCCCTATGACCCGGTACGTTGCCTTGGGTTTTTAGAACACACTCATGTGCGTTCCTCTGTGTTTCAATCGAAAGCTGCAACAAACGGTGCGTACTTCGCTTGTTTAAGCCATGCAAATCCCATTTTGATAATTTTTCAATACCTATTTTGGGTGCTCATTGATTAACTAAGCTGGACTGTGAACATTCAATCAGTTGCGGTTAACACGTGCACAAGCCGTACGTAGTTGCTGGGACACAGCGTCCAAGCTTCAAGCATATGACACGGACAGCACTTGCACAGGCTCTCAGCGAATTCCCGATCAAGCCCATGCCAAAGCACATGATCGCTGGTCTGCACGACGAAAGACGAGCCGCACGAGCCAAACTGCTTTAACAAACGTACCGATCCGGCCAGCAAGCAGCTTTCGTTGACGCTGCCAAGTGCGCCAATAGGAACATATCGGAAACAGTCGGAAACAATATCGGAAACAATAGGAAACAGTCTTATCGCTACATAGGTGTACACATAACTAGCCCTCTTACCTGGTCTGTTCACATTAACAAAATAATAGTAATGCTAACCGTTCGTTAGGTTATCTCCGACGCAACTTTTTTCCTGCCCCTGTCCCATTGAAACTCCTCCTTTACAAAACTCTAAAGGGGCGCCCACACTACCGGCAAAGCAGCTTGCCGTTCGCCGTTTGCCGTTCTGAACTCGCCGGGCGACGGCGATAGTCCTCAAAAACGGTAAAGGGGCGCCCACACTACCGGCAAAGCAGCTTGCCGTTCGCCGTTTGCCGTTCTGAACTCGCCGTGCGACGGCGATAGTCCTCAAAAACGGTAAGTATTCCTCGCCGGAGAGCTTGCCGGAGGATTGGTGCCGAGACCCAATTGTCCGGCAGCCGGCGGCCGGTGCCGGCCGCCGGCGCCGATGTGACCAATCGGCGACGAGGATTGGTTGCTATGACCGTACTCGCGAGCCGCCGAGACGGCGTCGTCAGCCTGGCAGCGGGTCGCATTTTTTTCTTTTCTTCGCACCCGATCCTCGACATCGCAAAAGAAAATTTCACACAACGAGTGTTCAGTGACGTTTGCACCCGTTTTATTAGGATAAAATAATCCAGATTACAAATATATAGACACATAAATAATGTTGATCAAGAATTTATTTACACGAAAAGTACATGCACATTGTAACATTGGAATTGCCCGTGCCGCGATATTGTGCTCGGGGTGCTGGAAACAGTATTTGCTGTACGTCACCATGCTATTACGAAATTCAGAAGAGCAAGTGATCGGCGGCGTAAAATTAGATTTGAAGACGAGCGGACCACATGAAGCGGCCACCGGTGTGGCGCCCGCAAAAAAAGCAAACTAGTCGCTCTAGCCCGCAAGAGACAGCATGCTAGGAGACAGCGCACTAGACCGTGTGGCACTTACCTTTCAGTGCGCAATTGTGGTTCACACAGACATACAATACGACACGAACACACAGATGCACGTGGTTTTGTTTTTGCGATCAGCACTTTCCTGCATGTATAGAACACACCACGCTTGACAACACCACTTATTGCACGCACAGCGCTGTTTTTCAATCAAGTCGAGCAGCAGAACTAAACTTGAACGGTCGTCGACGTTTCGATATATCCAGCTTGGTTTCATTTCAAACATTCGATGTCGTGCCTAAAGAGTACGCCGATGTCGTAGTAGGAGGCAGCACACCAGGTGATTACATCCACCGTCGTTACGATAATCCGTGTTCGTGCTGTCGTCAGGCGCCACAGCTTCACAATTTGTCACACAAAAAAGCAGCCCGACTAAGTTCGCGGCGTCGACGCGTAGACAACGCAAAGCGAGTGAAACGTTGCCTCCACACGATCATGCAGCGACTGTGCGAGACTCGAAGCGCGCACAACGTCGCCGTCTGTTCGTGTCACGTGACTGCCGCGCCGGTGAAACGCGCCGCTGTGCAGTGTGGACAGCGCTCACTCGGCTGCCGTCTCCAACCTCCGGAGGCCGGCTCGCCGTTACGGCGAGCTTGCCGGTAGTGTGGGCGCCCCTTAATACGAAGTAAACTAGAATATACCGCATCCATTTGGGACCCGTCCACTATTGTGCTAACCTTGGCTCTTGAGCTAGTCCAAAATAATTCTGTCCGCTTTATCCTTAGAAACTGCAGTCGTACAGCAAGTATCACTGCAATGAAAGACTCTTTAGAGCTTCCGTCACTCGCTTGTCGTCGCAAATTCTCCGCATAAGTCTTTTTTCACAAAATATACTACAGTCCCACCCTGCACAACAACCTTATTCTCCCTCCATCATACACCTCCACTCCTTCTGTTCATCCCTAAAAGGTGGGAATCATGCGATGCTCAACCCACATATGTAGTCAGTCATTTATTCCCCGACCCTCACAGGACTGGAACAATCTTCCAGGATCAATCACGTCCATCGTTCATAATTCTCATTTTCATAACGTTTTGAACTCAAGTGTACTGTTGTGCAACCAACCATTATGTAATTACGTTTTTTGGCAAACTGCGTGATTCTTGTTTGTTTGCTAAAGAGTTGTACTGTTACTTGTTTATTTATGTAATTATGCTTTTTTGCAAACTCTGATTCTTGTTTCTTTAGTTGCGACTAGTACTGTTACTTATTTTTCAGCTAACATGTACTTACAAAAGAACGTTTGTACTGTATTTTTTTAAATGTACTATTCCCCTCTATAATGCCTCTGGCCCTGAGGGTAATTCCAACAAATAATAAATAAATAGATACGTAGACGATATATGTCCTTAGACAAATAGATTGAAACGACCCCCCCCCCCCCCCGTCTCCGTACAATGCCCAAGAAGAAAAAAAATCACAGCACATCACGAGGTGAATGATGACGAGTGGGCGAAGCTCCGGAGGTTCATCGGTAAAAACCGTGAATCTTCTCTGAATCTTGCCCAGTACATCATCAAAAACGTGACAAACAATGTGTGCCGCCATCTCGCGCTCTCCTATCCCACTTGAGCACGCAGCGAGCGCCTCCGCGCCATCTATTGATCAATTCACGTACTAGCTAAGCAGCACTGCAGCGCTCGGACGGACAGACAGACGGACAGACAAGCAGACAGACGGACGGACGGACAGATGGACAGACAGACAGACTCCCGTACTACGCGTTCCCATCTGAATGAAGCGAGCACCGCAGCGCCATCACGCCATCTAGTGAACACTTCATAAAACTACATGTGGCTACATACTATGTACGGAGGAGGGAATGACCCACGCCCTAAGGAGCTTCGCCCATAAGAAAGTTCGGAGAATGGGGGAGTGGCAGCCGCCACGGTTCGATCCTGGCACACCAACAAGGCGCAAGAGGCAGCCATTGCCGGCGGGCCACATCACCGAACCCAATAATCATCTATAATTAGTTGTTCACTGCTGTTGCGCAAGACTAAGAAGGCCTCGTTCATATGGACAAACATAAGGGACGAGTTACTTCCGAATTCTTGTTCCCAGGCGTCACTCCTGCACATCGCCGATGGTCTCGCTATTGGCTACACACAGAAGTACTCTTACTTAAATTACATAGAGTTTGAATGACTCGTTCTTGGATAATACAGCTTGCTTTGCGAGACAGAATGAGTCAGAATATTTAGGCGAGTTGTGTCGCCTTCTGAGAGAAGGTATTTAATTAAACCGAAGGCTACGCCTATTCAAGGCCGCACTTGGCTGCACTCACTAATGCTGTGACATAGCTCATTTTCCTCAGCACCGTGCCTTATAGCCGAGCCGATAGTACCTTTCAAATGTCGCTGCAAGAGAACTGTGGCTTCACAAAATGGCGGACCTCTCCATTTAAGCGAAACAGGGTACGAGGTAGCAGCACTAACGTCAGATAGCTCACCCTAACCAAGTATTAGTTTAATGCGCAGCCTTCGGTAACAGAAGGATGTTCTCAAGTAAATGACAGATGAATTAGTCATGAAATGCACTATCTGTACGAGAAGTGCTATGATGAGGTAGCTGAACCATTTGCCCGCTTCTTATGCACTAATAGAAGAGTAAATTGAGAAGTACAGTCGTGTCCACGTCAGGCGTTGCCCGTGTGGGGGCAGAAGTACCCAATATGAATATCTAATTCACGCTCAAGTGGTGTACTTGTGAGAGTAGGGCGTACTGCGAGCAATCACTCGGTAAGCTGGGCTATGGGCCAATATAAGCGCCGTATCGTGCACTTCGAAGAGCTACGGAAATGTGAACCGTGTGCTCAGATGAATACAGAACAGGCAGCCTTCACGCACGAGTCATCTGCAGTGACGGCATGCTTACCTGTACGCAGGTGACTCCCTCGCGTACCTATATCTATGGCAAAGAGGCGAAGCGACATATATGCTGCATATAGCAGTCGTGTTCGCTTCGTGCATAGGCTGTTGAGGATGTAGATTGATAATAATAATAAAAGTA
>CM023484.1:8886872-8952826 GCA_013339685.2 Hyalomma asiaticum | reverse complement strand
AGCTTCGCCTAATTTGGCGTTGTTGTGAGGCTGATTGAATGCCCGTCTTCGTGCATGCAAAATGTTGCGCAGGGTAACTACAAGTGTTGCAGGGATGTGAACCTCTGGCGGGACACTAATCCAGCTAGGTACATGGTGTGACCCCTCGTTTGCATCCTCATCCGCAATATGTATGACCCGAAATGATCCCTCGCTGACCGTGTGCGTGTTCTCCTTCGGTGTTCACCGTAATTTTTTTAAATGCGAAGCATTTCTGAGCGAACTTCGGCGAGTTTGAGCGTATCTATCTATCTAGCCGCCTACGATTTTGGGCTCTCCTGGCCGTTTCGCTAATCGGATGTTTACGAAAATTGGTATGCCACATCATGACTACATGACGAACATAAATTGCAGGTCATAACGTGAAAATCATGACATGCATGCCATGAGCGGCATAACTTACATGTCAAAGTCTTGGTGCTCTCCTGGTCGTCTCGTTCATGGACGTATACAAAATTGGTATGCCACATCATGACTACATGACGAACATAAATTGCAGGTCATAACATGAAAATCATGATATGCATGTCATGAATGACATTTACATTAACTACAACCTGCAGCGCAAAAAAGGACAAGGACGACGACAAGAACCACACGGGACAAGCGGTGAACTTCCAACAAGTGTTTATTAGCACGGGGATGACGTATATATAGGTGCAAATCAGTTCATGTAACATTGCCACACATGCGCAAAAACGCCATCTCTTTATCAGAAAGAGCTATCGACGGCGTTCTGACACAGCTTTACCCTAACCTGCTAATACGTTCGTCTCGGCAATCTCTCTAGTGAGGCGTCAATTGTTCTTCAGAATGACAGCAGTGTTCTTCAGGTCCGGTGAACAATCTTGGCAAGTTGCGCAATGGCTAGCCAAAACACCTTGAAATTCCTTCCCTTGGCGAGCGCTTTTTACATTGTTGGCATGCTCTCTTAGCCTAATATTGACGCATCTTCCGGTTTGGCCAACGTAAGCTTTCCCGCATGTTAAAGGAATTTCGTACACAACACCGTCTGCACAATCAACAAAGTGGAAAGGGCGCTTATGCGAAGTGCCACACGCTTGCTGCTTCCCTGCCTCAGGATCGGTCATTATGCAGAGTTTGGACAACCTGTGAGGAGCGGAAAAGACGACTTGTACGTCGTACCGCTGGGCCACCTTTTTGAGATTGTGTGAAAGCTTGTGAACATAGGGTATCACAGCTACGTTACGCCAGCGTGAGGCGCCGACTTCACACACTTGCGGGTGACGGCGCATTTTCCTGAGCAGGCTCTCTGCTACCGAAATGAGGAGATGCTGGGGGTACCCAGCATTCAGCAGGCGCTCCTTCTGGAGGTCAAACGCCTCTGAAATATAATGCGGGCAAGATTTTTGAAGAGCATTCTTGAAGCATAGCGTGGCAATTGCTCGTTTGACGAGCTTCGAATGGGCCGAGTTGAAGGGCTGAAGGGGTTTTTTTGCGCGCGGTTCATAGCACCAGCAGACGCAAACATCTTTGAAGCCAATCCGTATGTCCAGATATCTAATATGGCCATTTACCGGGAGTTCGTGTGTTAGGTTAAGCGGGCTCATTACTTTCGAGAACAATGCCAGCAGCACTTTACTCACAGGTTCAATAGCGAGCGGATCACAATTTACAAACACCAGAAAATTGTCGACATAGCGAAACACTTTAAGAACATCTTGGTCACATAGTGAGGCGTTGATAAGACGATCGTGATGAGCAAGAACTGGATCGCTAAGTATAGGGGCAATGCAGCAGCCGATGCAAACACCCTGTTTTTGCAAGTGTGGAGTACCCTCGAACTCAACATAGGTGGAGCGCAGATAAAAGATTAAAAGTTCTAAAAAACCACAAACAGTAATTCCCACAGTGTTCTGGAAGGGACGGAACCGTATTTGTCAATAGACTTCTCGACGCATGCAAGGATAAGGTTGTGGGGTAGGGAATAAAAAAGGTCTTTAACGTCAATAGAGAATGCTTGGCAGCACTTGTCAGAGACGGAGTCCAGGAATTCTAAAACCTGGTTAGAATTAGTCACACTAAAAGGGTCGTCCAATGGTAAAACCTTAAGATGGCGCTGCAACAAAAGTGCTACTGAATGCTGCCAAGTTCCAGATTCAGACACAATGGTCCGAAGAGGAACGTCAACCTTGTGCGTTTTAGCACTAAAAAACACTTTTAAAACATTCTTCTTGCTCTTATCGATCGCCTTAACCAGCTCGGATAACCAGCTCGGTTGTAGTTAATGATGTACCAACACGCCCAATTAGCCACATTAGACATTACATGCAACGCGTTTCCTTATTGGACGTATACGCAAATTAGCATGCCACAACATACTGCACCACAAACAGAAATGACAGGTCATAACACTAAAATCATGAAATGCATGTCTCAGTGACAAGATTTACATGCGACGGTCTTGGTGCTCTCCTGGCCGTTTCGTTAATGGGATGTATACTAAAATTGGTATGCCACAACATGACTGCATGGCGAACATGACTGACAGGTCACAACATGAAAATCAGGATATGAATGTCATGGGCGGCATGAGTTACATGCGAGGCGTTTCGTTAATGGCGTGTATACCAAAATTGCTACGGCACAATACGACAGCATGACGAACGTAAATGACACGTCATAACATTAGAATCAAGACAGGCGTGTCATGACCGGCATGATTTACGTGCCATGGTCCTGGCGCTATACTGCCGTTTCGTTAATGGGATGTATGGGCTCCGTCTACTGACCAGAGGGCGCTACGTAGCTCTCGTGGGACGGCTCAGTATCGCTGACATTGGCCGCTTCGGTCGCACGTATGAGACGCGCGCGCACGGTGGAAACCAAGGCGACAGGGACGCGTGCGTTTCTTCGCTGCTTTCCGGGCGTGCTGCGAACCAAACGAACGCTCGCGGCATCGCCGTTTGGAACAGTTTGCCGCAGGTTTGGAGCGCGCGTCTCAAAGAAATTAAACGAAAGAAGGTGGGACGGGCGGTCGCTGCTGCTATAGAGTTGGAGACGCGCATCGCGTTCGCGTATTTTCCTGTCACAGTCTGGCCAATTTTGCTTCTGCTCTCCGCCAGGCAGTGCATTCTGGCGCTGATATCGCACATGGGAAACTCGACTGCACGGAGCCTATACGAAAATTGGTTTGGCACAACATGACTGCATGACGATCATAAATGAGAGGTCATAACATGAAAATAATGACATGCATGTCATTAGCGGCATGATCTACATGCAACTCGTTTCCTTAAAGGGATGTATACCGAAATTGCTAGGGCACAACACGACTGCATATCAAACGTAAATGACAAGTCATAACGTTAGAATCATGACATGCGTGTATGAGAGGTATGGTTTACATGCTACAGTGTTGGTGCTCTTGCGGCCGTTTCGTTAACTTCATATGTACCAAACTCGGTATAGCGAGACAACAATGCAAATCCATTTTACGTTCCCTATGGCGCTTCGCATTCCCTTGATTCCCACTGCACGTGGGATCTGCCAATTTTTTTTTATATTAGGCACAGCTGAGGTTCTATATTGAAGCCATGCCCACTGCGAGCCCGAGTCCTCTAAGGCATAGTTCGTTTCGTATTCGGCATATCTTGAATGTGCATACAAGCGACCTTTTGTTCTTTGTCTTTGAGTCTGTGCTGCTGGTGTGAACGTGGCGTTTTCGAAAGACACCTTGAACGGATAGCGATCCCCTTAGTAGGGTAAAGCGGCGCAATATTTATTGAAAGTTTATTGAAAGTATTCTAAGTATATACATTTACATTCGCATTGTAATAGAACAGTCAGACGTCCCAAAGTAAGAACTGTCAGGGGGACCTCCTAACAAAAAGTGAACAGAGGAACGGTACACCGTTAAGCAAACAGTGGCGAAAAAAGCAGCAAAATATAGAAAAAGGTGTGCAAAAAAATAGAGAAACATAAGTAATAAAGACAATTGGCTTGAGACAAAGATATCAAAACAAAGAATTATATCATAAGTCATTAAACAAGTGAATTTTAAGACGTTTACGAAATGAGTGCAATGTGCATGTTTTCAAATCAAAAGATAGCTGGTTCCACAGGGTTACACATGAAAATTTTGCCGTCATTCGACCATAATTCGTACGTACTTTAGGTAAAAGTAGATTAGAGTTAGTTGCAAACCTTGTGTTGTTGGTATTACAAGAGTGACATCAGAAAAAGTAGCGAGGAATAATTTTGCTCTTTAGGCTAGCAAGCCAGCCTAAAGAGCAAAATTTTCCATCGGGTGCAGAGTGTGGCCATTGATAGTTGAATGCTGCGCGCAGGTCAGACAAGGTCAATGACGACAGCGAAGTGGCGCCTCTCATCAGTGTTCCCTCAGCATATTTGAGTGTGACATAGCGCAACCCTCAGTATCTATTGCCTGCACGCCGACAGGCGCGAAGTGTCTTCAGATATGAGTACGATTTCTTTAAGAAGTCCGTGAAGGACGCATGGTAATGCGATCAGTATTCTAAAGATTTTCCGCTCTTGCAGGAAACTCACTGGCCTCTCGTGCGCGCCAACGCAACGTATGACAAGGGCGAAGTGCTTGTGGGTGTGTCGTTCGAGATGGCCGCAATGATCTACGTCCTCATGCACGATGCCCCCAACTTGAACAGCAGCGCGTACGCTAAGTGCAAGGGTTTCGGCTTGACTAGCCGTGACGCAGTAAGCTTACTTTCCATCCGGCCTCACCTTCTGTGAATTGCTATACAAAAAGACGCGCAGCCGGTCGACGGAAAAACAAAATCGGTTCAAGTTTCCGAGAAGCATCTATATCGCCGAAATTACTGTTCTTTAAGACAGTGTTACGAGGGGCTTGCATGGATGAAGCGTGTTAATATCGATGGTGTTTTTAACTTCCTGACCATCACCTTGGCGACAATCTGTGCGAATGTAGCCACTACCTTTCCATTCAAGCATACTGATAGGCTCACCCCTGTTAACTTTTCATCTTGCGCCTAGACATATTTTCCTTTCTCATCATAGTAAAATTGTTCCCAAGACTAATTCAATCTAATCTTATCGTAATAGCGTTGAAGAGCTCACGTATCATAGAATCCGGCATGAACGTCGGCATCGAAGGCGGAAACAATCATCTCGAGTTACCGTAGTAGCCTTTGACCGTAGCACCCGTCCACGCATGCCCTCCGGTACGGTCCGGGTGCGTTACTGAATAAAACGCAATTCCTCGATGCAAAGTCAGTCAGAAAACTCTAAACTAAGCATTCACAAACACAAACCCACGTGATAGCTGGGACCCTAGTCTTAATGTACTGGAAGACAAAATTCAATCACGATGAGGCAGTATCCCGGCCGCCGCGGCTTGAATGACGCAAAATGTTGAAGCCCGATGTCAGTGCCTGTTAAAGAACCCCAAGTGGCCGAATTTTCCAGGGCTCTAGCCACCATGGCTTCTCTTATACTCATACGGCCGATTTGAAACGTTTATCCCCACAGAGAATGGATCAATCAACGAGGAGGGCGTGCGAGGGGGGACCGATGACGCCATATGGTAAAGCTCTTAAAGCCGAGGCTTAAGCGTCATCCACTCGTACGAGCCATAGCGCACACACCGACTGGGACGAAGGAAGCAAGACGGCACAAGCACCATATGTCGCTTGTGTCTTATTGCTCCTTTCGACCCAGTCTCGGTGTGTGCTATTCCTCGTATAAATATGTACCAAAAAACACCGTCTGCTCTTCTGCGGTAATCCAATGTATTGGAAATAACTTTGCATCTGCTTGCCAGTACGGGTTAAGGCTCTGTCACAGCGCTATGACAAAAGCGCTGTTGCAAAACTCAGCGCAGGCACATTAATGTACAGTATACGTACATTTATCTGTGTGCATACCGATATACTTCAGACCTACACGTAGAAGTGCACAGCTAACAAAAAACAAAATACGAGGGAAGTCTCTACGAAGAAATGCGCGTCTCGCAAGCGTTGTGAATGCTCCACTTGACATTTATTATATAGTTCAGCCATTCGTACTCGGGACACCCCATGTATATCTACTGGTTTGCAAAGCCGATTGCCTACTCCAGGCGTTGTCGCGCGTTTGACAATATATGTGCTATTCTTTTAAATGCGAAGCATTTCTTAGCGAACTTAGGCTAGTTTGAGCGTATCTATCTATCTATCTATCTATCTATCTATCTATCTATCTATCTATCTATCTATCTATCTATCTATCTATCTATCTAGCGGCCTACGATTTTGTGCTCTCCTGGCCGTTTCGCTAATCGGATGTTTACGAAAATTGGTATGCCACATCATGACTACATGACGAACATAAATGACAGGTCATAACATGAAAATCATGATATGCATGTCATGAGCGGCATGATTTACATGCCACGGTCTTAGGGCTCTTCTGGCCGTTTCGCTAATGGGATGTATGCGAAAATTGGTATGGCACAACATGACTGTCTAACATAACATAAATGGCAGGTAATAACATCATGATATGCATGTCATGAGTGGCATGATTTACATGCCACGGTCTTAGTGCTCTCCTAGCCGTTTCGCTAATGGGATGTATGCGAAAATTGGAATGGCACAACATGACTGCCTGACGAACATAAACGGCAGGTCATAACATGAAAATCATGACGTGCGTGTCATGAGCGGCATGATTTACATGTCACAGTCTTGGTGCTCTCCCGGTCGTCTCGTTAATGGGATGTATACATAAATTGGTATGCCACAAGATGACTGCATCATGAACGTAAATGACAGGTCATAACATGAAAATCATGACATGCATGTCATGAGCGACATGATTTACATGAAACGGTCTTGGTGCTCTCTTGGCCATTTCGTTAGTGGGATGTGTAGGAAAATTCGTATGGAACAATATGACTGCATGTCGAACATAAATGACAGGTCATAACATGAAAAGCATAACATGCATGTCATGGGCGGCATGATTTACATGCCATGGTCCTGGCGCTATACTGCCGTTTCATAATGGGATGTATGGGCTCCGTCTACTGACCAGAGGGCGCTACGTAGCTCTCGTCGGACGGCTGAGTTGCGCACGGTGGAAACCGAGGCGACAGCGACGCGCGCGTTTCTTTGCTGCTTTCCGGGCGTGGTGCGAACCACACGGACGGTCGCGGCGTCGCCCTTTGAAACAGTTTGCTGTAGGTTTGAAGCGCGCATCTCAAAGAAATTAAACGAAAGAAGGTGGGACGGCCGGTCGCTGCTGCTATAGAGTTGGAGACGCGCATCGCGTTCGCGTATTTCCCTGTCACAGTCTGCCCAATTTTGCCTCTTCTCTCCGCCAGGCAGTGCATTCTGGCGCTGATGTCGCACATGGAAAACACGACTGCACGGTGCCTATACGAAAATTGATTTGGCACAACATGACTGCATGACGATCAGAAATGACAGGTCATAACATGAAAATCGTGACATGCATGTCATTAGCGGCATGGTTTGCATACCACAGTCTTGGTGCTCTTGTGGCCGTTTCGTTAACTTCATATGTACCAAACTCGGTATAGCGAGACAACAATGCAAATCCATTTTACGTTCCTTGTGCGTGCTTCGCATTTCCTTGATTCCCACTTCACGTGGGATCTGCCAATTTTTTAAGGTGATAGCACCTATCGACATTGTTTCTTGTTTTTTTTTTCCTTTGTTGACACCCAGATTTACTTCCCCATGGAACTTGTCAAGAAAACCAAAAAGAAACACTAATAAAGAAATGAAAATCTCATAAAATACATCATCTTTAGTTGTAGAGGCTCCCCTCGTATTCTTTTTTGTTAGCTGTGCACTTCTACGTGTAGGTCTGAAGTATATCGGTAGGCACACAGATAAATATACGTATACTGTACATTAACGTGCCTGCGCTGAATTTTGTAACGGCGCTTTTGTCACAGCGAAGGCAGTTGCCGCTCTGACGAAGACAAGTCCGCTTGTCGAAACGTTAGCTCCCGCGACATTCCCTGTTCTAAATCGTACTTTGCGATTTGTTCATCGATTCAAGCATCCATCTTCCCCTGAGCTTCTTTTCTAGTTTGGATCATCTTTAGAGTAATACTAGGTAGGTGTTCTACCAAAGTATAAGCCTAGTGCAGAAAAGAGTAATTAAACTATCAGGGTAACCGATAGCAATTAACTTGAGGCAGCTGCGCACACCTTTCAACATTAAGTATCAGCCCGGATTACTCATGAATGACCCATAGGTATGAAAGAAAGAAAGAAAGAAAGAAAGGAAGGAAAAGAAAAGGGGGAGAAAAGAAAAAAAAGAAGCATATGTGGCTCATACTGCCACTGGATATGAGGGTATGGGGCAGTCCACCATTGGGAAGTGTTTCTGGCATGTCTACGAAGCGCTGCGCGCTAGCACGATATCCCACACGCACAAGTTCACCTTTAATTTCTTTTTCACATTGCGCATAGCTGAATATTCTGTTCGATTTGCAGCAGGATAAAATTCAGCGAGCTGTAGTCAGATGGGTACTGATCTACCGTGTACACCACGAATACTGCTAGAGCCAATGTTTTGACGAGGGAAATTGTCTTTGTGAAGGCAGCAATATGTAAACGAATGCAGACAAGAAGGAACAAGTCGTTCTGGCCACCACGCCCGATTTTCAACTATATATACTTTAAGCGCAGGCTTTGTGACCAGAATAATACCTAATTTGAAGAAGTTGTTGCCCTAAAAACAAGAAAACGTACAAGGCTCGGTCTCGGAAAGCAAATATTTGCTAATTTTTCAATTTCCTAGCCTTAATCCGCACGCATAAAAAAAGGTGGTACAGTGTACTCCCAATAAACAAGGGCAATTATAGGTGAAGGGTACCTCATGCATTACGCTATGGAAGGAGTTTTCAGAAAAATATCGCAACGCTGTAAGTGACCAAAAGAACTGTAAATCAAAGATTTTCGTTCGATACGAATAACTTCATAACATTCAAAGCAAAGCCACTGCGCCGCCCACTAAACACCTGCGAGAAAATTATACAATGCAAATTATACATTACGAACCCACATGAGTTGGCCGGAGGCAAAAGTAGTTTTGGGAGGCGGCACTAAATGGTACAGTCAGGAACGTATGTAACAAGAATTTTGCATAGCAAGACTATGGCATGACGCAGAATGAAATTTAATTTCTGCGAGGTACGCCTCCGCGCGTGGAGCCTATAGCGAATTTCAGTCGCAATGCAAGAAACGCAAACATATGACCACATCGGTAAGTTTACGAGACCAAAACAAAAAGATAAATCCACACCACGTAGCAGTACGCCGTCATCACCGCTTTCTACCGGATGTACAGGCCCATGCGCTGTCAACCTCCTTATGTACTACAAGGCCAAAATATCGGCGGGTACCACAACCTCGTACTAACTACAGATCTCAAACGTAGCGCACAAGACTACCTCGTCTACTAAACAACCTGATTGTCCGCAACATTGATATTTCTTCCTGTATGTATCTAACACTTGTATGTAACTAACATTCGATGCTCTGGTAGAGCATCGGAAGGTCGTGGGTTCGGTTCCCACCGAAGGCAGGTTTGTCTTTTCGTCCACTTTAATTCCCTTCTACTTTCTCCACAATTACAATAGCACAAGTAACTTCCCCTATGCTTTCCTAGGCTTCATTGTCTGTTTGCTCATTAAGTTGTTTCTAACAAATAAAGAACGAGCCCTTGACCCCTTCCCTTTCGTTATAACATTCTGTCATGTACATTATGCAGTTTGGTGACAAGCTTTTTCTTTTTATGTTGTACAGTATGCCTAATGTATGTAGATGTATAATATATAACCTGTTGTGATAAGTGTATTTCCGCTCTGTAGCTCTTGTATTTTTCCACTTTTTTGTACGGATTTTGGGGCTGCTCAAGCGGTTATGTGCCGCTTTTTCCCCAGTCGCCATCTGCAACACTATATTGGTTTGGTCGAAGAATAGACGTACATACATACATACATACATACATACATACATACATACATACATACATACATACATACATACATACATACATACATACATACATACATACATACATACATACGTTTTTTGGCTTCTGCCAAATGTTTCCGCTACTTAACAGACGCCAATAAGCTATATACAGTGTTCACGAACCGCTGTTTGCTTAACAAAATGGCTCCTGATGAAGGCGATAAAACATGCAGTCTGGCCATAATTCCCGCCACGCCAGCGCTAGTACTGTCAACATCACTCAGAAGCTGCCATGAAGCATTGACGAAGTTTCCCGCGCAAGACTTTCAGCAAGTTGCAAGCTGTAACCTCGCTGTGGCGCTACGATAGAGGCGCCTGGTCCGTATAGGCAGTGTGGCACCTTTTCTTAATTCTTTGAATGTAAGCGCAGTTCCGTTTGATGCAAGGAGGCGCCTATCAACCTTGATGTGGTTTCCGAGTGAGGAAGTTTTCATACACAATTCCGAGTGCGTGATCTGTACAGTATAATTTTACAAAAGATCAATCCTTTCCAGACACACACACGCAAAAAGAAAAGGCTAAGACAGTAAAGTTGTTCAAATGCAACTTTGCGTAATGTAAAGCATGAAAAAGAAGTATGCACTTATAGAAGGGAGGCAGCCGCAAAAAAAGAAAAAGAAACGCTTTCTGAAAGATCATCTGTTCTGGATCAAAATAACTGCGCAGGTAGTCTTAACGGACACGCCCTGTAACTATAGTCATTCGTTAATTATTCTGTTTAATAACCCTGGTAGGCTATTTCGAAGTGTTTCTTCTCCGCATGTTATTCACAATGTTGATATTTTTAAGTATTCCTTTTTAAGTGTTGTGTTTATGTAACGATGTTTCTTTTGTGTTCTGGAGCCGTGCTTAAGAAAATGCGATCTACTTTGTAACTCTTGTTTATACACTCTACCCCATGGGTACTTGGGTACTTATATAAATGCCCCTCAAAAAGCGTGCCAATGTTTTATTCAATGCCTCATTGCAACCGAGGAAGTAGGACTTGGCAGGGTGAGGGTGAAATTACCTGACATCGGATAATTCGTCTTTGCCCTTCCACTGCTAGCGTCCCGGTTAGAGGGAGCACTGCGGGCGGGCGTTGTTCTAGGGTTCGAACTCCTTACGTGGAGATCGAACCCTAGACATTTTGTAATGTTTACCTTACCCAACCGCATGGATTTCTTTTTAGCCATTTTGGGTCACGGAGCCTGCTGACTATCCTCTCGGTGTTTACAGACATTTCAGTAAAATGGCTATTGTGCCTTTACACATGGGTGTGTAATAACAGAATATGCATTCTTCGCAGATTTGTGGGCCAAGAAAAACCGTTGATCAAAAGGTCCAATTACTAAAAAACCCTTACGTGGTGTATGCTTCATTTGTTAATGACAAGACCAGTAGACACGTCATCTTTGCCGAGTACTTCACTAGCGCTCGTGATAAGGTGAGTACAGCTGTTCTTCATAATTGTGACCAGAAATAGCGATATCTGAAACCGCCCTATGCGGTTAGCCTATGTAAAACCTCGGTTTTTAGGAGAAAGGAGATTAGATGCTTTTATTGCAGATATCTAAATGCGCCAAATTGATCAGTAAGACGAAGAGGATGTCTTACTTTACCGGAATATTAGAAATACATTTACGTGGCCTCGAAAGATGCGGATAGCCATGTATGAAACAATGAAGACAGTGAAGGAAATGCGGTAATTGTGTTAGCAAACGTCGTGCTGGTGCTGATGTTACATTGTGATGTCCCTTATTGCAACAGTACCGACAGAGGTGAGCACGCCGAATTGCATTTCGTTTCCACGTTTCTCTGAAACTAACGAAACGAATGCGCGACTCTGCTAGCGCAAGGACAGTGCACGCAAAAGAACGACCCACCTCATCCCGCTCAGGCCGAGTCCACACCGCAGATTACGCTGGCGTAGGAATCGTGGAGACCACCTGTATATGCGCCCAGCTATGTGGCATACACACGGCCTGAACCTATGTTTGTGCTTGGTACAAACTTATTCCCACCAGCGAAGTAGGGTTTCATCATAGAAGCTTTTTTCGCTCATTGAAAGCTTTCTCAGTACATTTGATGTTGATGTAAATCACGCAAGTGATAATCATGAGTCACACATCGTGTAGTATAGTGCTGTATGCGTTCTCACTTGAAGTTTGAAGTTTATTCACATGGAATAAGTACAGATCACTTGCAAACACTGTATGGCCCCGTAGCCGAAGGCTAGCGTCCGTGTGTGATGGTGCGCATTATAATAATGATTGCATGTGATTTAATGGGAGTGGGATGCACATTCGCTATTTACAGGTCCTATGGATGGGGTCGTCTTGCAAAATGAGAACGACATGCATTTGTTCTGGAAGCGATCTCTAAATGATTACGCTGGGAAATACGTCAGGTCTACTCTATGACATTTTTCTTTTCGCCGGCGGAGTTTTTGTTCCGAAGTGAAATATTGTTCCATAATTTTTAGCAACGCACTGGCCCTACTACACTGTATTATCACGGAAAAACACCTTCCATTACACACCTATAACACACAAAACCGTGTGCTGTACATTTGGTAAAGCATTAGGTTATACATCGATGATAACGTTCTACATTTATTTTCACTTTGTTGGCATACTTTTTGAGGCCTAATGTTTCGGAATCCTCAGCGACAACTTATGCCTTCTAAATGCATAATACAATTCTAAATACAAGAGTACGCAGCTATACCTCATACTTGCTAGACTATACAGCTTTTCACGTAAGGTCTTTGTTTGACTTGAACGGCCCAAGGGATGTTTGAAAGCCACTACTAAGTTTGAGTTACATTAGTGTTTAAAGACTAATCGTACTGAGTTAGCATATTAAAGGGCACTTTAAGGTTCTATGAACATAGCCAGAAAAAAGTGCTGATCACTCGTGGAGGCTCCTGCCAAGACGTGAGCTAAGTATTGCTGTACTGCACTCACTACTGAATTTGCAATTCGGTTGCAAGCACACCTTCAAAGTGGCCCCTCTTGTTTCAACAGATGACGTCGCATGAGGCACTGCCTAATCCGCTTGACATTTTTTGTTCCTCTTCAAGAGAAATATGCGCGTTTAGTTCTTGAGCCAAAACGAACAGATAAAACCTAGTAGATCACCTTTCCGCGATAACCAAATCATGAAATGCAATTTCTTCCTCAAGCGAGTCAGTCAATCAACCACATGACGTCAGGCGCTGAAATAGCGCGTGATTTCTCACTGTGTTTGAAACAAATTGCTAATTTCCTCGAGCGCACTCTGGAATAATATTTGGCTCGAACGCTCACAGGAACCTCCACGACTGATGGGCATGATTTTGCAAATTTGTTCAAAGAGTGCTGTGGGGCCTTTCCTTATTAATAAAAAAAAACTCACGATCATGAGGCAAACTACCTGGGGAAAGTGATAAAACATTAGCTACCTTCAAAGAACATGAAATCCTTCAACCAGGAAACCGCGTTAAGGTTGCGGTGTCAGGTAATTTTTTGCCGTAACGCGTTCCGCGATAAAATAAATGCTCACATTACGGGCGACTGTTACTAGCTTCTAGACTGCTACTATCTAGACTGTTACTAGATCAGTGCATTATGTGCACAGATCTAGGGTCATTGTAAAGCGTGTATTTGGTGAAAGGTTTCGATGACCACTCTAAACGTAAACCCTGCCATTGCACAGAACCGGTAGTTCTAGGCGACTTCTATTTCGTGACAGCTATTTCAATTTGCGAGTCTGCTTCATGCAACCTGCCGTGTGGCCTTGTACGAAAGGGAACACGTGAGCTTGTGGTCTCTGCGCTGTGGCAGCATGATAGGGCACCATCCTATGTAAGAAAAAAAAATGACTTCCGCTTTTTGCACCACATGGTATCGCGCTGCACAGGCGGCAAAGACACGTGCGCTGCCAATAGATCGTTGCCTATATTTGTTTGCCACTGCATGCGGCCCCCGTAGCGCACAGGACATGCGTTCAAGTGTTCTTTTCCGTAAATTCACCCACTGTACATATATATACCCTCGGCAGGATTTCTAGATGACTTCCTGTGATAGACTTAAGTAAGCACGTGATGATAGCCGGCTTTAAGGTAGCATGAGTTGTCATCGCCTCTCGTGTTGACCGTCACTCACACACTGGCATGTCCGTAATCACAAACACTCATGTAGGGCCTTGTTGATTTCCAGTGAGTGTATCAACTGTATCAACGGCCGTCACTTGCACGCAGTTCACAGCGGCCCGCAGAAAGTTCGGCTCCGTCCGCACCCGAGTGGCCCTGATGCTGTTCAACGTCCACCTCGGGGACGTGCGAAGGAAGTGCGGCTCCGACGCATTTAGCGTCGTAAAATGGGTCTGCCAAGAATTGAGGGGTGTTAGAAAGTGCACCTGAGCCGCTGCTATGCTCCTTTCCTACACCTCGGCGTCATGTGGACGCCACCTGGACGTAATAAAATGAGATGTGCCTGTATGCAATGCAGTGTTCGCTTCATGAGTACTTGAACTGAGGAGCAGGGAATTTCTAGAACTTTCATGGGTCGACACTGTTACGATATATATATATATATATATATATATATATATATATATAACGGGACTTAGTGGTCAAGGGATCATTTATTTGTTAGAAACAACTTAGTGAACCAACAAACAATGAAGCCTATAGGGAAGGCTTCATTCTTTGTGGGTTCGCAAACAGACACACACACAAAAACACGCATATATATATATATATATATATATATATATATATATATATATATATATAACGAGAGGGAAGGGGTCTAGGGCTCGTTCTTTATTTGTTAGAAGCAACTTAATGAGCAAACAGACAGTGAAGCCTAGGAAAACATAGGGGAAGTTACTTGTGGTATTGTAATTGTGGAGAAAGTAGAAAGGAATTAAAGTGGACGAAAAGACAAACCTGCCCTTGGTGGGACCCGAACCCACGACCTTCGGATGTCGCGTCCGATGCTCTACTAACTGAGCTACAAGGGTGGTCGTCCCCCCGTCCACTTTATTGCGTATTTATGTAGGTATTAACCTGGGAGTGTTAGGCAGCGCCACTCGAGGCCAAGGCGGCGTGTGTAGAACACACTTTCTTGCCAGGAGGCGTCACGTAGAACGTGAACTTAGATGAGATGGCTGCTGCCCAATAAGCCCTCGCATGCTACCTAAGGCACCAAGTCTGCCGCAAGGAGGCCCAAGCTATGAAATAACGAAAGGGAAGGGGTCAAGGGCTCGTTCTTTATTTGTTAGAAACAACTTAATGAGCAAACAGACAGTGAAGCCTAGGAAAACATAGGGGAAGTTACTTGTGGTATTGTAATTGTGGAGAAAGTCGAAAGGAATTAAAGTGGACGAAAAGACAAACCTGCCCTTGGTGGGACCCGAACCCACGACCTTCGGATGTCGCGTCCGATGCTCTACCAACTGAGCTACAAGGGTGGTCGTCCCCCCGTCCACTTTATTGTGTATTTATGTAGGGATTATCCTGGGAGTGTTAGGCAGCGCCACTCGAGGCCAAGGCGGCGTGTGTAGAACACACTTTCTTGCCAGGAGGCGTCACGTAGAACGTGAACTTAGATGAGATGGCTGCTGCCCAATAAGCACTCGCATGCTACCTAAGGCACCAAGTCTGCCGCAAGGAGGCCCAAGCTATGAAATAACGAAAGGGAAGGGGTCAAGGGCTCGTTCTTTATTTGTTAGAAACAACTTAATGAGCAAACAGACAGTGAAGCCTAGGAAAACATAGGGGAAGTTACTTGTGGTATTGTAATTGTGGAGAAAGTAGAAAGGAATTAAAGTGGACGAAAAGACAAACCTGCCCTTGGTGGACCCGAACCCACGACCTTCGGATGTCGCGTCCGATGCTCTACCAACTGAGCTACAAGGGTGGACGTCCCCCCGTCCACTTTATTGTGTATTTATGTAGGTATTATCCTGGGAGTATTAGGCAGCGAAGTTACTTGTGGTATTGTAATTGTGGAGAAAGTAGAAAGGAATTAAAGTGGACGAAAAGACAAACCTGCCCTTGGTGGGACCCGAACCCACGACCTTCGGATGTCGCGTCCGATGCTCTACCAACTGAGCTACAAGGGTGGTCGTCCCCCGTCCACTTTATTGTGTATTTATGTAGGTATTATCCTGGGAGTGTTAGGCAGCGCCACTCGAGGCCAAGGCGGCGTGTGTAGAACACACTTTCTTGCCAGGAGGCGTCACGTAGAACGTGAACTTAGATGAGATGGCTGCTGCCCAATAAGCCCTCGCATGCTACCTAAGGCACCAAGTCTGCCGCAAGGAGGCCCAAGCTTGGAAATAACGAAAGCGAAGGGGTCAAGGGCTCGTTCTTTATTTGTTAGAAACAACTTAATGAGCAAACAGACAGTGAAGCCTAGGAAAACATAGGGGAAGTTACTTGTGGTATTGTAATTGTGGAGAAAGTAGAAAGGAATTAAAGTGGACGAAAAGACAAACCTGCCCTTGGTGGGACCCGAACCCACGACCTTCGGATGTCGCGTCCGATGCTCTACCAACTGAGCTACAAGGGTGGTCGTCCCCCGTCCACTTTATTGTGTGTTTATGTAGGTATTATCCTGGGAGTGTTAGGCAGCGCCACTCGAGGCCAAGGCGGCGTGTGTAGAACACACTTTCTTGCCAGGAGGCGTCACGTAGAACGTGAACTTAGATGAGATGGCTGCTGCCCAATAAGCCCTCGCATGCTACCTAAGGCACCAAGTCTGCCGCAAGGAGGCCCAAGCTATGAAATAACGAAAGGGAAGGGGTCACGGGCTCGTTCTTTATTTGTTAGAAACAACTTAATGAGCAAACAGACAGTGAAGCCTAGGAAACATAGGGGAAGTTACTTGTGGTATTGTAATTATGGAGAAAGTAGAAAGGAATTAAAGTGGACGAAAAGACAAACCTGCCCTTGGTGGGACCCGAACCCACCCTTGTAGCTCAGTTGGTAGAGCATCGGACGCGACATCCGAAGGTCGTGGGTTCGGGTCCCACCAAGGGCAGGTTTGTCTTTTCGTCCACTTTAATTCCTTTCTACTTTCTCCACAATTACAATACCACAAGTAACTTCCCCTATGTTTCCCTAGGCTTCACTGTCTGTTTGCTCATTAAGTTGTTTCTAACAAATAAAGAACGAGCCCTTGACCCCTTCCCTTTCGTTATTTCATAGCTTGGGCCTCCTTGCGGCAGACTTGGTGCCTTAGGTAGCATGCGAGGGCTTACTGGGCAGCAGCCATCTCATCTAAGTTCACGTTCTACGTGACGCCTCCTGGCAAGAAAGTGTGTTCTACACACGCCGCCTTGGCCTCGAGTGGCGCTGCCTAACACTCCCAGGATAATACCTACATAAATACACAATAAAGTGGACGGGGGGACGACCACCCTTGTAGCTCAGTTGGTAGAGCATCGGACGCGACATCCGAAGGTCGTGGGTTCGGGTCCCACCAAGGGCAGGTTTGTCTTTTCGTCCACTTTAATTCCTTTCTACTTTCTCCACAATTACAATACCACAAGTAACTTCCCCTATGTTTTCCTAGGCTTCACTGTCTGTTTGCTCATTAAGTTGTTTCTAACAAGTAAAGAACGAGCCCTTGACCCCTTCCCTTTCGTTATTTCATAGCTTGGGCCTCCTTGCGGCAGACTTGGTGCTTAGGTAGCATGCGAGGGCTTATTGGGCAGCAGCCATCTCATCTAAGTTCACGTTCTACGTGACGCCTCCTGGCAAGAAAGTGTGTTCTACACACGCCGCCTTGGCCTCGAGTGGCGCTGCCTAACACTCCCAGGACAATACCTACATAAATACACAATAAAGTGGACGGGGGGACGACCACCCTTGTAGCTCAGTTGGTAGAGCATAGGACGCGACATCCGAAGGTCGTGGGTTCGGGTCCCACCAAGGGCAGGTTTGTCTTTTCGTCCACTTTAATTCCTTTCTACTTTCTCCACAATTACAATACCACAAGTAACTTCCCCTATGTTTTCCTAGGCTTCACTGTCTGTTTGCTCATTAAGTTGTTTCTAACAAATAAAGAACGAGCCCTTGACCCCTTCCCTTTCGTTATTTCATAGTTTGGGCCTCCTTGCGGCAGACTTGATGCCTTAGGTAGCATGCGAGTGCTTATTGGGCAGCAGCCATCTCATCTAAGTTCACGTTCTACGTGACACCTCCTGGCAAGAAAGTGTGTTCTACACACGCCGCCTTGGCCTCGAGTGGCGCTGCCTAACACTCCCAGGATAATCCCTACATAAATACACAATAAAGTGGACGGGGGGACGACCACCCTTGTAGCTCAGTTTGTAGAGCATCGGACGCGACATCCGAAGGTCGTGGGTTCGGGTCCCACCAAGGGCAGGTTTGTCTTTCGTCCACTTTAATTCCTTTCGACTTTCTCCACAATTACAATACCACAAGTAACTTCCCCTATGTTTTCCTAGGCTTCACTGTCTGTTTGCTCATTAAGTTGTTTCTAACAAATAAAGAACGAGCCCTTGACCCCTTCCCTTTCGTTATTTCATAGCTTGGGCCTCCTTGCAGCTGACTTGGTGCCTTAGGTAGCATGCGAGGGCTTATTGGGCAGCAGCCATCTCATCTAAGTTCACGTTCTACATGACGCCTCCTGGCAAGAAAGTGTGTTCTACACACGCCGCCTTGGCCTCGAGTGGCGCTGCCTAACACTCCCTTGATAATACCTACATAAATACACAATAAAGTGGACGGGGGGACGACCACCCTTGTAGCTCAGTTGGTAGAGCATCGACGCGACATCCGAAGGTCGTGGGTTCGGGTCCCACCAAGGGCAGGTTTGTCTTTTCGTCCACTTTAATTCCTTTCTACTTTCTCCACAATTACAATACCACAAGTAACTTCCCCTATGTTTTCCTAGGCTTCACTGTCTGTTTGCTCATTATATATTATATATATGTATATATATGTATATATATATATATATATATATATATATATATATATATATATATATTGTGAGCGCAACGAACGGTCGCCTTTTCTTCATCTGTATATATCATCATTACTTGTACATCTTCCTCATCTGTACATATCATGATCAGCTTCCCGTTTCGTTTTTGCCCGCTGTAGCTCGCGCTCGGCTGGAATAAAAGCGGTACCTCACAATATATATATATATATATATATATATATATATATATATATATATATCTGCCCCGCAACGGTGGTCTAGTGGTTATGGCACTCGGCTGCTGATCCGAAGGTCGTGGGATCGAATCCCGGCCGCGGCGGCTGCATTTCGATGGAGGCGAAATGTTCTGGCCCGTGTGCTGTGCGATGTCAGTGCACGTTAAAGAACCCCAGGTGGTCGAAATTTCCGGAGACCTCCACTACGGGGCTCTCATAATCAGAGCTGGATTTGGGATGTTAAACCCCACAAATCAATCAATATATATATATATATATGTGTGTGTGTGTGTGTGTTCTTGACTTCCATAATTAACGTAACGCACAGATGCCAGCGTCGGCTTTGAGTGGAGACCGCTAGAGGCGCTGCGGTGCACAGGCGCTTAACGTCCGTGAAAAAACCTAAAGTAGCACCCAAATGCATACAGATAATATACTGACTCTAGAGGCCAGGCAAAGCTGGGCCGCGGAGGGGGGGTCCCGCTCTGGTGCCGCCCTCTTGCAATTGTATCAATGTGGCCAGCGTAAGTATTACTGAAAGTGCTATAAACAAGTGTGGGTCGTCTTATACCGATTCCTTAAAAAACGAATAATCTTGCGAAGATTAAGTGTGAATATTAAGCATACTGAAAACACTTCCTAAAAATGTAATTATTATATTTCAGAAGCACGCATTCGGTCATTAAAGCGTGGTTTCGGACCTCTTTATTTCTGTTTTCGGATTCTCCCTCTCTTTGTGACCGTAGCGGGGTAGCGCCGGACGGGTTGATGCGGTGTTGTTCGAGGGCACCGGCTTGGCAGCAGGGCTGTTCGATCATGCCTCAGACCGCCTCAGCTGCAATATACAGGCAAAGGAACTCGTAGGTTGTGCATCGAAGGCGCTTTCTGCACCAGAAAGAATAAACCATGCTTAACACGTACGTACGATTATATAGGTGTTCCCTATAGGCACGTTGAATGTCGCGCACGGACCGCACGGACACGGCGATAATGGACAAGCTGGAACTGACACAACGCCGGGTGCACCGCGTCCCCTGACAACGACGCGTGTAGCCTCTCGGTTCTTGCTGAGACTGGGCTTCCCAGCTCCACGGACGGCTCTGATCGTAAACAGGATAGCTGCTGCCATCTATCGACGCCGATTTTTTTCCGCTAGCTTTAGAGATTGGCGCGGCTATGCGCCATTTTGGAGGCTATGTGTTTTCATACTTTGTTGCCAGATTAATACCGGCTACGATCCCTAAGGATAGCGTGAGCGTTGCAAGATGGCGTCTACCACGGGGGACCCCCCCCCCCCTCCCATACACGGGCCTCTAGCTTTGCCTCTGGAGTAGTATATTAACTCTATGACCAAGTGCGCCCCTTAGCCTCTGCCTCCTCTCCTAGGCGCAGCAGGAGCGCCTCTAGTGTGTCCGCCGCGAGACTGCCTACGCGAAACTAAAACACCTTGCGAAACACGCGGCCGCACCGCAGCACGGGGTGCACTGACAGCACAGCGTAAACCGCGCGTTTGGCGGCTAGTAGGCCCGTAAGTAGGGCTAGGAGGGCGAGCTTCGCCCGGAGAGCCCGCGCTCAGTGTCGCGGGAACCGTTTTCGGCGGCTATCGTCCCCGCGTTTGGTCTCCGGCTTCTTCGCCGTTGCCTCGGCGTGAGCGCCACATAGCCATCTAATACGCTGGAGCCACACATCTCGACGTTTGGCATTTAGCTTTGCCCGTGAAAGCGAAAACTCCTTCATTCCGTTGTTGTACGTGGTTTTGCGGCATCCCAGAATCTGCAGCGCTGTCGCGCAGATTCAAGCGAGATCGAGCAGGCGCCGCACGCGGCGCATGTGGGGTGGACAGACAAGATGGCGTTCGCACGACCTTGAAAAAGCTAGTGGTGCGCGGCGCTTAGCCACCTCTTAGCGCGGTCGGCGGCGGCACTGCCATCGAGAGCGTCAACCCCAAGCACTTCGGCAGGCCAACGCAGGGCTCTCGCGCCGTGTGCTACTCGCTTGCGGCGATGGGTTTGCCGGTACAAGCGCTTCGCTTACTTCATTGTTCTACAGACCGCTTTTATGACGCGGTATATCTTAACGTATTGAACAAAAACTCATAAATGCGCCAGAACCGTGAACCTGTCTGACGCCGTGTTGCTGACGCCATGTACCTAAACACAAGTCGATCACATGCGCGCACTTACTGATAATATATTGCATATCTTTACTTTTAAGAAAAAAGAAGCATAGCACTTGCTTCTAAATACATTCTATTGTCGTATTTACCTGCAAACGTCCCTTAACGGGTCCCTTACAATCGCAGCTCCTTTTTGCTTTTACCTGAACGTACGACGGCGGCAAAGAGCGTTCTCAACTAATTTCATTTACAATCTACGAAGCAGAGAGAGGAGGTGTCTGCACACTGACACGAATGACGCTACTTTAGTTATTTTTCAGGGTGTTTTCGGCCTCGCGCGCACCCTTTTATGTGCGAAGCACCGTAAGGCCGAGCGTTGTTCCTCCCTCCACGGCCGCTCGATTAGCAACGCACGAGGTGCGGCCTGCTACGTCGCGCGGCGAACAAAAGCGGAGCTGTGAAGCGAAAGTTGACAGTTTTCGCCGCGAAATTGTGTTGAACGAAGATTCTGATTGAGTATCTTTTGTGCCGCAAACATTCTCTCCTTGTTTGAAGAGAACAACGATAAAGAAATAGATGGTTTAATAGTACAGGATTTTTTATTCTGCGTTGGGCATGACTGCCATCTTGTTGGACAAATTTCGTGTTGATCACTTCTGAAGTATTCTCTGCTTGCCTCTTTTTTATATAATGAATCCCATTTCTGCCTGCCATGCACGAACTTGAATAGAGGAGGTAAAGATCAAAATACAGCCGATGAATATAATTTGGGCTCCATAGTGATCGTAAAACCGTGTGCATTATCGAACGTCAAAAAAAATGCCTAAAAAACCATTTTATTTCCGTTTTAAAGACCCGGGACTACGAAGAAGTGGTCGATGTGTTGCTGCACGCATTTGCGCTTACATGGGACCAAGTCCACGTGTATTACTGGCAGTTTACGACGACACAAGGATAGCAAACACTAGAGTCAGATCCGCACGTCACAGCTCCGTAGCTCACGGCACATTTCTGAGTCGGAGTCACTCTCTGACATTTTGAGAACTTGTGTAAATATTTCATAATCAACCCATTCGGTACACGACGACACCTCGCCGCGATGTTGACAATGTCTTCAAGTGTAATGGTGGCAGGAATCGCCACATCGCAGCCTCGAGGTCGTCAACAATGTCCGCGTTGCAGCTCGTCATCGGTGGCAGTTCAGGCTCTTATGTTGCGAAGGCGGCCTCATTTGCAATCAGGAAAAGTAAATCCACTTAGATGGAAGCAGTTGCTGATTACGTCTGCTTGCACTGTTTTCAAGGGGTCGGCAGGTATGCGACATTGTCAGCGCCGACTAGCATGGCTCGTTTTCGTTTTCTGCTCGTCGGCACAGGCTGTGAGGTCATTTTTCGTACCACTAGACGTGACCTGTTGCTTAACGCCATGAGAAGGAAGTCTTTGACCGCAACATAAATAAACAAGCACTGAAAACCATACGTGAAAGCGCTATGAAGCGAAGCAGAGCTGACACGACCAGCCGTGCTTGTAATCGCAAACCACGCATGAGATGCCGAGACAGGATGCGGTGATCACAAGGACGGTGCGACTTGCCTCTAAAATTCGTGTGTCGCGACCAAAACTAAGCATCGGAGATTAATTTGATTTGATTTGCGGGGTTTAACGTCCCAAAACCAGCTCTGATTATGAGAGACGCCGTAGTGGAGGTCTCCGGAAATTTCGGCCACCTGGCGTTCTTTAATGTGCACTGACATCGCACAGCAAACGGGCCTCAACATTTCGCCTCCATCGAAATGCAGCCGCCGCGGCCGGGATGCGTCGGAGATTCTAGTTTTGTATGCGATATCTGAGGCCATACTTTCTCTCGTTGGGGCGCCAGAGGAAATAGTGGTGGCCCATTCAGTGTGCTCGCCATCCGTGAACGGAGTCCGAATTATTGAATGTAGAGCTAGGAACCGTCCGAAATAATGGTCGTCCTAAAACATTAAACCTACGGCGACACTGGCGGCACCACGCGGCTGTGCGAATTACTGAGCATGCCCGAATTATCGGTCAGCGGCTGTACAATGCAAATACTTTTCGACACCACTTTTTAAAAGCAGTTCCCACCTTGTGGCAAGTACAGTGCCTGTCGGAACATGACTCGGCAGGCAGACAACACAGTGGTCGTCCTCACATGGTTAGACTAGAGGGGCGCACCACACCGTGGCCACCACGCGGCGGAGCCACAGCGTGTCACAAAACGCGGATTGTATGCTGGCTGCTTGGCTCATAATGGCCCATTGTGTGCGTGCCTGTTAACTCATGCCAATTGATTCATGAAGACATGAGTGTGCTGCCTTAAAGGGTCCCTGAAACGTCTTTTTGACATTGCGTCACTGATTAGGCAACACAATTGCGAAATCATTCACACCATAAATAAAGCGAAGCACAATGCGCTAAGGCAGCTATGGGCTTATTTCTGTCGCCTTCCTCCTTACCACTGCTGTTCCTCCTCAACTCAATCTGCTGCGGAGTGCGCGCTAGCGACGACAGCGCCTCCCGCGTCAGCCGCTCTGCCGAGCCTCCCGTAGAGACATAGCGCCCCGATATCCTCACTGAGGTCGCCCGCCTCGGCAGTGCTAGCCTCTGTAATAGAGCGCCGGCGACTCGTGTGACGCCGCCAGATGCCGCGATGATACCGTTGGCTGAAACGAAGGAGTACGTTGTAGAAGCACGTTGTTCGCAGCTAGGTTTTGAAAATTACGTGCACGTCACTTGGGTCGGGGCCAATCAGCGACCTCTCATTCGATCGCTCGATGACAGGGGCGTTTGAAAACGCTTTTTGGCGAGCCGCTGCGACCTTTTGCGATACCCGTGTTCAAAACCTTATTGTAAATCACACATTTTACGCACAGCGCTAAAATCTGTCCTGTAATGGTCCTAGTGACCCGCTCTACCGGATCACCATGTTTGCACAAAATCGTCAAAACCGTTTCAGGGTCCCTTTAATGAGTACTATTGCACGATGAGCCAAAAAAGAGGTATGACTACTTCAGAATTTCTGTGATGGGACTATAAGAAACTGCCTTCACTACCGCGATTATATCTTCTAAATGAATAAAAAGAGCTGGGTGGAAACATTTTAATTTTTGTTTTGCTATTTCGTCACAGAACAGTTCGTGACATTGTTCCAGCAGCACGCAGCTAGCGGGTGAAATTTCTAATTTCTCGATAACAGTGGAAACGCTAAGTATAACTTCTTAATGCCAGATGAAAAGGTGACATAGCGGGTCATGGTTACCGATATTGACACGCGGGATCGCATCAATCGACAATTTCTCCAACCATATTTTTCTATGTTATTACTGGTGAAGTGCTGTGAATTGTGAATCGTGCTTTGACAGAATTTAGGGTCAGTGAAGATATCCAACTTGAAAGGGAGATCCGGTGTATAGGGGTTCGGTATTTAGTATATGACTAAATGCTTTAAATGTCTGGTAACGGCTACCTTGAGAAAAGCAATGGGCAAAGTTGGTCGTGAACAAATTGTGTGGGGGCTAGCAAATTTGTTCGAGATCAAATTAACTAAAAAATAAAGTGACCTCAATGTGAATTACTGGAAGTGATGAAATGTATAGAATATGCAGTTGTCTAATTATGTTAGATATCAGATTAACTAAAAATAAAGTGAATTCAATGTGAATTACTGAAATTGATTATATGCATAGAATATTACAATTCTCAAATCAATTTCATCTGCTTGGCTTCTTCAGCTTATCCCTTGCAGATGTCATCCAGAAGGTGGTGTTGGAGTGCCCAAGCGATGTGGAGCCATCAAAAACGCTCGCTCATGGCCGACACTGGAGGATATATTTGCCGAGGTGGCCAGATTAGGCGAAAAAGTCCGGCCATGTACCCATAATTCAACATGAATCATTTTTTCCTTGTTTAAGTTCTCTCAAATAAACTATTCTTTAAAGCCTCGCTTTCCATGGTCATTACAAGGCACCTTCAAAATATGTGCAGCATGTTGTTGGACTGTTTCTGTGAATCTGGTTGGCCTTTGTACAGTGTTGCCCAGTGGGTCAGTGCGCAGTGTGGTCGGTGCCACCCGGTGGCCATTGCGCAATGTGCGCAGTGTCGCCCAGTGTACCACTGCACGCAGTGTGCCCGGTGTCGCCCAGTGTGCCACTGCCACACCGGTCCGAAAAACAGGTTTGACACTGTACCAGTGCAACTGGGTTTTGACTTTACTGCCTCGCGGTCCTAACAGTTTTTCACCTGGCGTGGAGTTCCATGATCTGAGGAAAAAATTTTGCGGAGCAGTCAGCATGAATTTATCGCATCTTCAACACAGTGGTGTCAGAATTGTAAATTCAGGCGGTCAGCCGAAATACAGTAATTAAGATTGGACGATAAACCAGGTAAACAAGCAAACACTGTACCCGCGAATGCACTCCAAATGGAGTGGTCGAAATTTGATCACAAAACACAGTGACTAAAAAAAACAGTTACCTAAATCAGGGCAGAAAATTTTACTGGTCCACGAAGACTTCATCCTCATTACCCTGCTTGTGATGACTCGGCACTTAGACTAGGTAGCAATCAGCAATGAGTACACCACATATAAAGCCGGCTGCAAATATGGCCACAATCGTCAAGACGCTGCCTCCATCGTTGAGAATGTCTTCGGTGGTCCCCTCTTGTGGCGCGTCAATATTGCCACTGACATTTTTTAGATGTTCATTGAAGAGGAAATTAGTGATGCCGTGGCCGTCCGCTTCCTTTACTGTGGAAACATATGCATTGTCATGGAGATTCTCAATGCCCATGATGGGTGTTGCTTGAGCAGCTGCCAAATCCGATTTATTTCCGGTGAGATCATTTCCCTCTCTGTATCTGCATGAAAAGAACATAACTAATAACTAAGTTAACGAAGGCTTTTTGGATCAGCTACAAAATTACACAACTCTAGCGTGCTTATAGCACTCCTGTCGTTAAAGTTCAGCAGCTAGCAAATGTGAAGTTTCAAATCAACGTGCACACACATCAACGTGCACACACATCAACCTTCTTCTTAATAACTGCACGCTACCTCTTTTTCTTCACACAAGAATTGTGCTCTTGTGCACATGCTGCGCCGGGCCGTTTTAGCTAAATGTGTCAGAGCAGTTTTGACGATTTAGCGCTTTATGCAGACCAGAAATAGAGCGGTAAATATCATTCCCAGAAAAATTCAAGATCGCTCATTCAAAGCTGTGCCTTGCATTCGAAGCTGTGCCTAGCATTCGAAGCTGTGCCTTGGAGGCCCTCGATGCAAAAGCAATTTTCTTGCCCCTTGAGATCTCTGTCACGAGGTGTCGACGGCATAATAGGGAAAGAGCGCCTCTGGTACAGAAAGAGCATATCAGCTATAGAGTGTCTACACGCAGAAGGCAGCAAGCAGCATGCGTCATCCCTGCCAGGGCCCGCAGCAGGCAGTGCCGGCTGCCTTTCCCTGCAAGCTCCACAGCCGCGGAGCTGGCGGGACTCCATCTGGCTGCAGATCTACTGGCGGCGGACATCCCTGAAGAACCGGTTGCCATTCTCTGCGACAGCAAGGCGGCGCTGCAGACATTGGCTAACCACCGACGTGCTGGGCTGACCGGAAGCCTCCTGGCGACGAAATTTGAGGCCCTTGCTTCTACCGGAGTGTCCGTCTCCTTCCACTGGCTGCCCTCGCACGTGGGCATAGCTGGCAACGAGGAGGCGGATACACTTGCGAAAGCTGCCCACCTCCCTAGTGTCCCGCTGACCCAGGCAGTGGCGGCGAGGGACTACTCCCAGGCCCGCCTCCAGCGCCTCCTCGTCTCGATTCACCCTGACCCAAGGGTGGCAAGCGGGCACGGCCCCAAACCACTTCCCGAGAAGGGCCTTACGAGGAGAGCCAGGGCCACACTCCTGCGACTGCAGACTGGCTGCATCTGGACAGCAGCCCGCCGACACGCCAAGGGCCTCTGTGCCTCTCCAGCCTGCAGCCACTGCAGGGATCCTGAGGCTCTCGAACACCTCCTCTGTGCCTATCCCGAACTTGCACAGGAACGTTCGAGGGTCATCTCAGCCTACCGGAGGCAGGGACTTCCAGCCACCACACTCCACCACTTGCTGTTCCCGACTCGCCCCCGTCTACCAGCGCTGCAGACTCTGATTGACTTCATAGATGAGACGGGCATCGCAGCCTACCACTGAGCCCGGGTTGCCCTCCCACGCCTCCCCTTTCCGCCGGCTTACTTCTGCAGTGCTGAGCGAACCCTGACATCTCTCATTACCTTTCTGTCCTCTTTATTTCCCATTATCCCTTCCCCAAGACGCTGCGCCGTGCTCCCAGTTTGGGCTACAGAAATAAGCGTCTTTTCCTTACCATAATCACTACCACCACCACACGCAGAAGGCGATCTAATGCATCGGCTATAAACCATTAGGTCGTCGATAACGGGTATAACGACTGCGTCGTCAAAGGGAGACATCGTAACAACAGCTTCTACTTACGATAGTCGTCATGCCGTTGTTGAGAATGGGAAATTTCGGAAACACTGATTTTTTCGTAGATCCAAACGTTGAACCAAACAGTGACGTCAGCACAATTACTGAGAACACAACTGCCCTGCTGGTTTTCATTTTATAGAACCCCGCAGGCTAATTTAGCTTCACGCAGCTGCAGGGTGGCAGAATTGGCCATACAGTGGCACAAACCCACTGGGGGGCATTTCCCCTGAAAGAGGAGCTAGAAAAAAAGTCTAAAATTTAGGAATGCAGTAATTAACACAGAGTGGAAGCGAATTAAAGGAGGTATTGAGGATCGCGATTTTCCTGGTTGTCTCGGTTCCCTGGTTATCATGCTTACTGCTGCTTCAATGACACACATAAGGTATACGCGTTGTGTGACACATGTATATTTATTTTAGGGGCGAAGCTCCTCTTAGTCTAACCTTGTCACGCGTCAGGCGTAACGCGCGTGCTGGGAGGCACGCGCTCGCCCTCGGCGTTAGCCTCGGCGCGTGCCTCTCTCTCCCGGCGCGTGCCTCTGCTGTCTTGTGAGAGAGAGAGAGAGAGAGAGCGAAAGGCGCGCGTTGGCTATGGAAACGCTCTTTCTTAGAGGAACGCTGTACCAGCTCGCAAAGAAGGAGAACGCGCTCTCACACGCGAGAGACAACGTTGGCGCAGGCAGCGTCTCCTAGCGAGTTTCTTGATTGAGAAATACCGACTGCTCGCGTTCGAGAAGCGTTCACCGGCAACCCATATATATATATATACATATATATAGGCACTGGATCTTGACTTGCAATGAAGTGCCGGTGGGAGATTTCACTTGTGCATAGTTGAACCATGAGGATTCGTAGCGTGCGCGTTAACTAAATTAATCCGGAACTCGGCACGATCTACGATGAACCTCCCGAGCTTCGCCCACTCATCATCATTCACTCCGTGGATATGCTGTAATTTTTTTGCTCCTACGTCAGGTTGCTTCTATATTACCGCAAAGAGGTCTCTCTCCTTCTCCATGACTATACACCACTGGCAAACGCCAGCCAGCCGGTCTGACAACTGCTGGCTAACCTAAAGCCGCTCTACTTCGTAAAAGTACCGCCATCTACTCTCCCCTCCGCCACCTCCTCTCCGCTCGCCACAGCGGCGCCCCCCGGAAAGCGCCACGAGTGTTCGGTTAGCTTTCGAGCCGGTTGCGCGCCGCCGCTGCCGCAGTCCAGCCGTGGACGTGTGCCGTGCCTCGCGTACGGCTTGATGTATGAATCACTCTTCTGCGTTGATTTTCTCAGCAGGAGCGAATTGCTTTCTCATGTGTAGCAAATCGCACGTCGTTTACGCTTCCTTTCGGAGCGTAGTATTTCATTGTGTATCTGGCGCAGGTATCCATAACTAGGTTTACTTGGAAATGGTTGAAATTGAATTCTGTAAACACGGCATGCTATTTATTGCATCAACAAAGATACTTAAACCGCAGCTGTGGTGTCCCGCCACGTCGTTTGAGAAAGAAGCAGTTCTCGTGCGTATAAACTATCTCATCATATATAACTGCAGCAACGCCAATAATGCCCATGGATGTGCTCGCTGAAAGCTTCATGACCTTTCACATACTACTTTTCCTCTGCCTGCCCAATTACATGTGCAAGCTGTTCTGGGATGTTTGGCCAGTTCGGCGCAGTTTGCACCCATTGTCGTGAGGTCTTGCGTGCTTTCATGGGTGTTGCCGATGTAGGTGGTCAATATCGTTCTTACACACGGAAACTATTTCTAATTGCTGGACGGCCGAGATCGTGCGTTGTGAATGTTGAAGTCGACGAACGCAGTCGCGTCACTACTACTGCCGAAATTACCGCTCGCTGTTGGAGAGGGTGTCGCCCATTTCAAGCGACGTATTCTTTGAACACACTCCACAGCATGACCTCAATGCAATGAAAGATTCCGACACTTCATCATGTGTATTGCTATAGAGCCTCCTTTTTTCTTTTTTTGCAAGTGCCAGCGGTTCACTTCAAAACAAGCACACGTGGCGTGCGGGCTGTTGAAGAAACGGGCTGCTCTTGCGAAGAGCCGTGATAATCTTTAAATTCGAAATGTTGATCCTTTTTGAGGGGAATTCTGTCACATATGAAAAAGGGGTGTACAGGAAACGGCTAAATGCATACTTGTATTTTAGGACAGCCCACCCTATCACGTATAAATAAAGTCCACATCCAGGATGTTATGACGGTCGTTGCTCGTTCTATGAATGGTTATTAAACAATCTGTGTTCTGCCAATAGTATCAATCGAAAAACAGTTAAAACTACCCTAATAAAACCGAAAACTCCCACCTACTTATTCTATGGAATAAGTAGGTGGGTATTTTCGGTTTTGTCTGAACGCATGTCTTCCTGAAACATGTCTTTATTTTCACACGTATATGCGATAGAAGATCTGCAAAAGCACAAAACAAGTGATGACATCTACAGATATCTTACACCAAAAATGAAACACATTGTCGGCAGGGCAGTAAAAAGTTAAAAATTACCCAGCAAAACAAACGACAAAGAAAAAGGCAGACCGACAAAATAAAAGAAGATGGATAAACATTTATTTATTAAAATACCTTCAGGGTACAAACCACAATTTCATTTTCTTGTCCGCGCGGAATGACAAAGAGCTTCTTCCATTGGGTGCCAGGGTTATGGCAGCCAAAGGCACAGCAACTCTGCGTCGAAACAAAACGAGCCAGACGCACGCGCGCACTTAGCACGTCGTGCACATCGCGTCCGGCGAACACACAGCACAGTGGCATTTGGTGCGTCCAACATGGCGCCGAGCGTCGGAGAAAACAAAATACCAAAAAAAGAAGCAAGTGCGCTACCACGTGACCGCAGTCACCCTATCGGAGGCGAGGAGAGGAGGAAGCGGGGTAGTTCAAGAGATGGCGGTACTTTTCCGAAGCTATAGTAGCTTTAGGCTCACCTACCTATCTCGTTTTTCTTTTCCTCCGCCTCCTCCTCCCCGCTGTACAGCAACTGCACAACAGAGGAGCACAGCTGCGCGTGCGCCTGGCCAGTGCGTCTGCCGCTGCTATGACGTCACTCCTCTGGAATGCGTAGAGCGGCGAGGTGCGCGCGGCGGCCGCGGCTCCGGTGCGCCATCTGTGTGAGATCACTGCTCCTTGTAACCGTCTAAATGTAGTACTTCCCACCTTCTAGGCACCTATATAGGGACATAGTGTCTAGGGATTTTGCCGATAGTGGCGCCGTCCACAAGTGTCTAAATGTCGTACATCCCACCTTTTGTTACCATTTCGAGGCACCTCGGGATAGAATGTCTAGGGATTTCCGATACTGGCGCGGCCACTTTTTGGCGGCGCTTTAGTGTACTAGAATTTCTCTTGCGCGCACGCCAACGCCCACGTCGTCCATGTGCGCATTTCGCGCTCTGGAGAATTTTGGCTGGTGTTGGCCGCCTCTGCTGTAAACTCGCCGTGAGTCGGTGACAACGGGTCGCTCTTTGTACGGCGACCGATGCTGATCACAGGTGTTTAAAAGTCTCCATATTATATAAACATTCATCGTGCACAACACAGACATATAGGGGCCGTGTGGGAGCCTCATGAAAGCTTGTTTTGACGGCAGGTTACAGGCGGTTTTCGGGAGGTGTTTACCTCTTACCCCTTCGGCGGCGCCGTGCCCGGTACTGAGTGGCCTCCGAAAGGCCTTCCTTAGCAAGCGCGCAATGTGCCATTGGCTCTCGCGACTAGACGAGAAGGTGCAATCACGGCACAACCGTCGGCTCAGAAGGTGGTCAGGCCTGCTTTCTAGAGCAGCACGTATGCAGCGGCGGGCACCACCAGCTTCTGGGCACGAATCAGTTGCGGGGAGCGAGTTGTCCTGTATGCAATACCCGCAGCTAAGCTGCGCCTTAGAGTGATCAGTACGCATTGCGATTGCTCAATGAATCAAGCCTTGTAAATGATTTTCAGCACAGTTTCCAGGCAGTAAGAAGAAAAGTTGCTCTGGGCACTGTTAGCCCAGCGTCAAGGGGTAGCGATTTTAAATTCTGCTTCAATAAGTTTTTGTTCTTTGCGACATTCTTGTATGCTGTCAGTGCCCTGACGACGACCACCCGTTAATGAGCCTACATTGAAACTGGTGTAGAGCTTAAGTATGTCAAGGAGACTTGACCGCCTCAAAGCCGCACTTTTGACATATGACATGTAAGGTGTCGCTGGATAACCGTGTACGGAATAAAATATAGCAGAAGTCGGAATAAGACAATGCAGTAGTTATGGAAATTGGAATGTCATTGCTTATCGAAAACAAAGTGCAGATTGCGAATTATGGCTTGCATTTGCTGTGCTATTTCCTTGCAGTCTTTGCTAACCTTCGCAGCAATTTCGCAGCAATTTGTTGTTAGTGTGAATTACCTTTCAGCAAACTAGGCCATTCTGTTCCTAAAAAAATTGCAAACCCAATCTTCTGACTGCCTTGTTGGACGCAGGTAGCAGTCGGCAAGCCTCTACAAGAAGAAGGCAGGAGCTAATTAAGAAGTTCTTGGATGATGGCAACATTGACGAAGCACAAGCAGTTCTTATGAAAACATCAGACCATTCTTCTTGCAGTGTAGCATCTAGTGACAGTGCCCTCATTTCTTATACCGCTGCTTATGTGGCGGGGAAATGTATTTTGAAGGCAGGCTGTGAGGCCTGTCTGAATTTACTGCTAATAACGGAAGCAGCAGCAGGAAATTTAAGGCTCGCATAGTTTACACTGATGAAAGACAGTTGTACGTCCCTGAAGCGTGTTTCACATTTCCTTCATTCCCACTGCACGTGGGATCTGCTAATTTTTTATATGTCAGCATTTGTGCGATCGGGCGAAGACGAGGAGAACAAAGCAGCGTCGACGGGCGCTGTGAGCTCTGACCGCGCAGCGTTTGGGCAGTGTTCCAGATGCAATAAAAGGCACTTTATAATCATTATAATCGCGAAGCAACGCAGCCCTGTCTGCGGGTCACAACGCAACGTTACACATAGCGATTTTATTTTTTTTCAAGCAGTGGAACACTGCCAAAAACGAAAAGGAACAAGGCAAGAAAGTAACCCTTAATCACGATAAACTGCGAATTGAGGTGACCTCTGTTATTGGAATGAAAGCAATGACAGCCGAATAAAAGTGCTAAACGCGATCAAAGGATCTTTCAAAAGTGACGTGGCCAGTCTCAAAACTCTCACTTTCAGTTCTGGAACAGAAATGCGCGCAGCGTTGTAAAGAAAACTACGCAGCTTGTATCTGTACTTCTAGGTTATGCTCCCAATGTCGTCGTAATCAACATAGACATAGCTACACAGTGATCGTATCAAGTTTTTCGAAAAGACCGATGTTCACTGTAAATGGGAGTTGGGGTAGTTGCGAAAAGAAGTATACCGGCTTTGCTCACGCAAGAAGTTGGCAATCACGAAAGCATCACGCCGAAATTATCATATAGGCAGCTCTGGATAATTATGACTGCAGTTTATCGTGGACTTGATTCACCCCATTAATTTTGGAATCGTCTTTGTGATCATGTAGCGCGCTTTCGTGACGACGAAGTCATTATAAACGGGGATTTCAACCTTCCAAACGTTGATTTTAATCGGCCATACTCAAATAGTACTACACGTGGGCATGTTGATTACGTGGTCGACATTGTGCTCAGTGCTGACGTTCAGTAGATTGTAATCCAACCAACCCGCGTTCAGAATAATTCCGCGTCACTACAGGATCTCATCTTTACCAAGCGTTCGATTGAGAATTACAATATATCTGTCGAAGGTGTCTATGAAAACAATATGGTGTGTCTTACGTGTTCCCTCGAGATACAAAAAACAATTAGCACTCCAGTTTTGATTAAAGACCTCTCGAGGGCTAGCGATGACAGTATAATACGGTTTATCTGCTTCGTAACCTAGATAACTCTCACGGACATAATGTTCAAGAAATGTGGAACTCACTTAGGAGCTTCTGCACATACTGTCTTGACAATTTCGTTCCGAACAAAGTTAAAAAAACGCTCAAAAATAATCCGTGGATAACAAGGCATAAATTGCACCTCAAACGAAAGTTCGAAAGACCAAAACGAGCTAATCCAAATACTAATACATTGAAAGTGGCACTAGCAAGGTTGAACGAGGCAATTATAGGGTTAAACAATATTATTTCAGTTATACGTTGCCTAATTTTATCAAAAAATCGCCTGAGAAGCTTTGGCAATGACTATGCACACAAAAGGCAGTTTACCGAGTTATATGCAATGGCGTGATTATGGTTGATAAACGTAGTATGGCTGAAACGTTCAATGAATACTTTCCATAGTGTCTTTTCTAGTCAAACTGAAGAGTTACGTCAGAGGCATCAAAGCATGCATGAAAATTTGACCTTATTTCAGAAGTTTGTTTATATGTTGCTCAATTTGAAGAAAAAAATCGTGATATGGGCCTGATAATGACCGAACGCGTTCTTACGTAGGTATGCTGAAGTTCTTGAGAAATTCCTTGTTCTTATTTTCCGGGTTTCCCTGTCATCAGCTAACATTCATGTTGGTTGGAAAACAGCTAGAATCGTTGCTGTCTTAAAAAAGAAGAGAGCATGCTATTAAAAAGCCTTCTATGAATCTCACTGACATCATCCTGCTGCTGATGATGGAGCCTGTCATCGCCAATGACATACACAAGTTTTTTTACTTACAATAGTCAGTTAACCCCGTTTCAACATGGTTTTATAAAAAGGCTCTCTACAATCGCCCAGTTGACAACAGTCGTGTATAGCTTCGCCTCTGTCCTAGACCAATCAGGTCGGGTCGACGTTATTTTCCTGGGCTTTAAAAGGGCCTTTGTTCTTTTATGTCAATGAAAACTAATTTTAGACCTTCAGGCTCTAGTCTTATCAGACTTTATAGTTTCTTGGGTTGCAGCATATTTAAGCGACATAAGGCAATTTGGAGGTATTCATGGCCACTACTCGCGGCAACTACCAGTGACATAAGGTGCACTGCAAGGAATTGTCCTTGGGCCCTTGTTGTTTTCTGTATACATAAACGATATCGTTGATGTAATTAGTCAGCGAGTTGGTATCAGACTTTTTGCCGATGTTTGTGTGCTATTTAATCAAGTGAAATGTTCTGAGGATCAAGTACTCCTTAATTATAATATACAGAAAATTTATAAACGGCATGAGCATTCGGACATGGATCTCAACCCCTATAAGACTGTTTTCATGAAAATAACAAGAAAAAGCTATTCTCTTTTCTTTCCCTACTCGCTGGAATGAATTCCACTCGTTGAAGTCACAGCAAACTGCAAATATCTTTGGGTGTAAGTATAACAAAAACGCTGAAGTAGGATTCGCACACATCAAACATTTGGGTTTCCTCCTTCCGAAAACTCCGTTTACAGAGACATAAACAAGCAGCAGCTGAGGCAGAACAGTCAGCATACTTATCTCTCTTTCGACCGAAGCTTGAATACGCCGCTATTGTTTGGGACCCAAACACGAAACACAACATCCATGCACTCGAGAGGATTCAGCGGAAAGCTCTCCTACCCATTTAGCTCTCCTACTGAATCTCCTACCCTTTTAATATGTGAACATTGTGTGAACATTTAATGTGTGAACTTTTAATGTGTGAACATTGCAGGTTCAGCGTAAGATACAGACGCTAACGTTTCTTTTTCAACTAAAACACAGAAAACTAGCCTTAAATCCAGATGATTACATATCAGCCCTTTTAACCAAAGAAATGAGGCACCGTCATGATGAGTGCCTTACTCCCTTAAGCACCCAGAATCAACGCGTTTAAATTTTCATTTTTCCCACACACGACAAACGAGTGGAACGCCCTTCCATTGACGTGGTTGCACAGCACTGAACTAATAGAATAAACGATTAAATAGGACGTAGTTGTATAACGTTCTGCCTTGATGTAACCTATCTGCTGTATTTCACTGTAGGTTAGCTTGCCTACTGCATATTATGTAAGTGTATGTATATACATCCTATATTTTTGTTGTGTTAAAATGTATAGCTTTTTTTGTTATTGTAAGGATCTGAGTGTGTACTGTGTATAATGCTCAGTTGAATGTATACATGCAACCACTCCTGCTTGGCTCACTAAGTGGGCCTGTAGTCTTTTATACATAACGTAAAAATAAATAAAAAGGCGTGATCAAAGCACAACATCACCTAGAACACACGGAACATGTTTCGTCGGGTTGGAGATTATTGTTGTTGTTATGTGGGGTTTAACGTCCCAAAACCAGCTCTGATTATGAGAGACGCCGTAGTGGAGGAATCCGGAAATTTCGACCACCTGGGGTTCTTTAACGTGCACTGACATCGCACAGCACACGGGCCTCAACATTTCGCCTCCATCGAAATGCAGCCGTCGCGGCCGGGATTCGATCCCGCGACCTTCGGATCTGCAGCCGAGTGTCGGGTTGGAGATTAGTCGCAGCTCGTGTGACGAGCGCAACGACGCGATCGAAGACAGAAAAGCGAAAGACATGAGTCGGTATCGACACAAAGGTTTTTCCTTTGCGCTCTCTTAGGTTCGAGGTACTGAGGCGACGAAGACGAACAGTTTCTTTATGGAATCCGTTTACCTCGCGATCTACAATGACTGCTTTTTCCGTCGAACCCTGGATTTCAATGTATTTCTTCATGAGCCATTTCTTTTTCATCTAGGCTGCTTGAGTCGTAAGATTCACCGTTGCTTCGTTGACGCTCGCGCATATTTCGGTTGAGAGATTTCACGTGGTTGCGCATATGTCAGATTCATTGGATAGCGACGCCAGGTGTATCCTTTCTGGGCTTTCTTCCGGCTCCTTTCCTTCTGGATTTGTCCTTCGCAGACATTAGCGAATTTGAGCCTCTCTGGTGTTACGAGGATACACAAAGGGGCAGCAGAACACCACATGGCCTGTAGCTTTGCTTGATGCCAAGAAGTGGCGCTAGCTACAGGTGACAAACGGAAAAGGCAAGCTCGTAACCTATGTCCTTCGATATTCTGGCAAAGACTCGCTAAGCTAACAGCCTCGATAATTTCAGTGGGCTCTCGAATTCACCATTCATACTTTACATAGAAACTTCGTGATACAAATCTCAGGCGAATGCGACCGTAATTTGGTAACTTGGGGGCTACAGAGTGCAGGAGGACCACCCGAACAATTTCAAGCGATTGGCGTCAACTTTGGGTGCTCGGCCAAATCCGCCCAGGGGCCATTTACAACTGGCAATCCCCTGTACGCAATGTTTAGTGTGTAGCCGTGTACCAAACACGCTGGATTGCCCTGGAGACTTCTTTTCAAAACGTATGTAACTGGTTAGCCAATGGTTCACTGTGCCGACCTATCCGTTCGTAGGAAATAATCACCTATGTTTGCCTTTCCCCTTCTCCCACCTCACGTGTGAGCTATGTTCTTCCCCGAAAGCAACACGTTCCTATATTATGGTGACGTTCGAGCATCCTGCAGTGACCGTATTTGAGGGCTCTGCAATAAGGGAAAATTGCAGGAAGTGTAAAAGGAAAATTAACCTGAATGATCGCTAATGGTACGCCGAGAGGGGCGCTCAATATGGGGAGCGTCGCTGTTGCGCTTCTTTCGACAAGAGCTGGAAGTGTAATACCGTGGCAACAGTTTTATTTATGCTCGCATCAGCGGCCTCCCATATTTCCTTGACATTTTTCCAAACAGAATGAAAGCGGAATGTTTGTCCCATGCAACTACCTCCGGGCCAAATATTGCGAACACATGTTTCGTTCAGCTGAAGCAGGTGCATCTGTTTCTATGCTGGCGAGGTCTCGCGTTCCATCGACAGAAATGTTTGCATGTGCGGCTTTCCGCTTTTGAGCCTCGCCACGAAGTTCACGCGCTGCTTATACAGACACGTCGCCATCGCCGTAAGTACTGTCTTGTATGATCATCGATAATGTATTTTGTTTATTTGGTAGGCACGAGTAATTGAAATCAGCACTTAAACTGCCGATTTCTGCAGACATTTGAAGTTTCATGTTATGAAGTTTCGAGGTTATTTCGCGTTTTCCTTTTTTTCGCAGAGAAAAGAAGCTAAGGAAATGCAGGGTGCAAGTAACAAAAAGCTCCACAGCAGCAGCTTGACGGGGTTCCTGCCCTCATCGCTTGACAAAAAGAATGCACCATGTATATAACATAGAGACAAGAAAACGCAATACTTATTGCCAGGGCAACGTCGTTTACACAACTAGAACAATTCAAGAATAACAAATTTATTTCACACTTCCTGAACTATGTAGCAATATGGCACAAGCAGATTCACCACCATGCAGGCTGCACTCTAGTGGCACTCTAGTGTGATTGTAGATTCAAAGGGCCGCGGCATCAATGGGGTCTTTCGGATACCTCGTGGATTAGCGGCGTAGTTACCAGTGCGGCAGCAGCTACGCTATGAACAGCTGAAAACTTTTCATGTTCGCTCCCCTCCCACCTGGTTTGTGCGAACAACAAGGCAGGCTGCACGATACAGCTGGATGCCTAAAACATTGCTGGCCAGGTTTTCGACAAAGCGTCTCTGGCGTCCTGGATGGCACTAGCGGCCTCTGGTGCTTATTCAAAATCAAATCAAATCATTTTAATTGCCTAGAAAGAAACATTTTGGTTAGGCTCATTAGCCGTCTGCGGACTCCTAGTTGATTGCAGGGGGCGTGTCGGTAAGGTAATGAGACCGCCTGCCGTTCCGCGGAGCACACGCTTTTTTATAGTAGCTTCCTCCGCGAGATTTGTGCTGGGCGTTCCAAGCAGGGAAGCGCACAGGACGTTCGAGTTGATTCGTGGTGCTGACGCTGTGAGGATATAAAGTGGAGGAAAAAATCTATTTTCCATTATTTGTTACCGTAGGTACGTCAGCAAATCCAGCGTTTGCAGGAGCAGCGATAAGTGAATAAATTTTGCTTTGACCTAGCAAAAACCACTCCGGGGACCTCGCCTTTCTTAACAACGCTTACAAAGGCGGCGCTCTGTAACAGGCTGAGCTTTTTCGGTGGTTTAGTGAGTGCGAGAACAAAGGGAAGACAGTTCATGGCATCCAGCGACCACGAGGCCCTTCATGGAATGTCAACAACGAAGTGTGGCCAATGTTTTGAGCCATTCCCATACCTGGAAAAAGGAGGCAAACGCACCTTGACATGTGCGGTGCTTTTGCTTTCTCTCTATCTTTGCCTCTCCTCTCGTTCTGTCCTTCTCTAGCTCACTTTCTCTGTTTCTCTTCTTCGGTATCGCAGCGCATCTCCGTAAGCGTTGTTTCCCAGCGGCCTCCTCACTGTCTCTCAATCTTCAAGGTAATGAAAAGGCGATCAACTTTTCTTAGTTTCTTCATTTTTCTGCATCACAGATCATGGAAATGACGTCGTGCCTGCTCGAATCGAACCAGCTACTTTGAACTAAACAAGCCCACGCTCGCCCACTAAGCTTCTCCCAGCACCGCAAGATTTCTGGACCTCACACGGTGTACTGCATCCATAAGCACACTTGGGTATTTGCAACACCGCCGTGAGACCAACTGCAAATGGCGGCAGCGCAAGCTTCGCTTGTAAAATATCCTGTATTCCAACCGTCGCTTTAATGTGAGAACAATCGTCGATGACTGCAATAAGTGGTAAAAAACATTTCACAATATTATTTCTGACAATTTTAACACTTGAAGGGTTTGTGCCAAATTAATGTCGGAGGTGTTGACTTATCAACAAAAACAACGATGAATTGGAATTTTCCGGAAAATTCTGGTGCAGTTAAAAAGTGAATCGCACTTTCTAGAGCGGTTATACCATTGGACGTGTCACGGGCATACCAGTTTTTCCAGAAACGTAGTGAAAACTTTCGGAGCGGCACACCGCAAGCTCCCTGCGTACCATGAAAGTGATAGTGTGGAAGTCCGTGGTGAACACATTGTGCACTGTCGTTTTTGGAAAGCGTGCTGAAATGTACGAGACATCTCTACCTCCCACGTGGACAGTCAACGATCCGCTCTACAGGGAAGTGCTTGAGCGGCTTGACTAATCGATCAAACGGAAACAACCGGAAATTGCCGATATCTGGAAGCTGAACTACGACAATCCTGCAGCTTGCACCACCTTATTTGTGACCATCTATCTACTTCGAAGTGGACTGGCAACTTTACCGCAGCCATCTTAGAGGCCCGTTACGAGTCATCCCAGCAGGTTTTTTTTTTTTCAGTCCAAAAGCTCAAGCGAGCCTGAAAGTCCTCCGTTTAAACTATATTCACGCAATTCAAGGGACTGTCAGTCTTAAAAAGCGGCTAGAGCAGCTGGCTTCCAAAAATCCTTTGCTTCATGGACATCGTATGGGCAGTGGTGTATGAGCTCCTAAAGAGAACATCATCAAGAATGTTAGTATAATGTATCAACGGAATCAATCAATATTAACAAAATTTAACTATGGAGGAAGAAGTGTCATGAACGTCAAGAGAACTATTGATATGGAAGAGGAGGCGCGCGCAGACAGCGAACCTCTTATTAGAAGCTCAGTGACAGCGTTCGAGGGGAGCTCACGCATTGCTAGAATTACGTCTAAGTGTTCAGCTTTAAAGGTGGGAGGGAAATCTGGCCGTCTTAGGAAAAATGACGACCACCGAATAGAAAAGCGAAAAGATACTCATGCCCACCTTGTCATTGATCAAGGAGGTGTCGGTGACTATGATGTTATTTGTTTTTATAAGAGGAACTTAACCGTTCAACGTGATATCAAAGTAACTGAAATAGTGAAATTTAAGATTCGAACGGAAAATATTGTTGTACTGTCTCTGTACGACATAATTTGAGTAATTTGATGGCCCCACTTCCCGGATGTTGACATTTAGACTGGTTTTGGACAAAAAATACCTATGACTTCTGAAAGCGTGGCAAGTAAGCAATGAAAAAAAGGAGTGTGGATCATGGATCAATATATATCCAGTGCGTTTAAACTATAAACTCTAACATTTCAGAAATTATTGGATTGTTCAGATGCCAAACATGCAGGGGAATGATGATAGGCAAGCACCTGAGCAATGATACGACGGCTTATTTCGGGGCACAAAATACGAGTGAAGCAATTCGCCTAGTCATGCAGCCTGCTTGTCTGAATCAAGCTGATATGGGACTGCCTACCGTAAAAAGAACGCGTTAGCACACGACAGTCGAAGCCGAGCGCGCTAGCCTCCACCTGTTCTCAAGCTGGCATCGTCACACGGCGCTGACGCACGGAACGGGCAGCGTTCTTTCTCTGGAGATAAAGAATAGGGCGGCTGTACTTATCGGGCCTGTCTAAACGTTGACTTCTGGCAATAAATGAATCGTCGTAGCGGCTGACTACGTTACCCGCTACACCTAAACAACGGCCTTGCCCATAGTGCCACCAATGTAGCGGACATTTTCATTGGGAACGTTGGCCTGGGTCACAAAACACCAGATGTCCTCACCACCGAAAGAGGTTAAGCCTTCACGGCTGAGCTAACTCAGGCGATCTTGAGGTAGAGCCAGGCAAGGCACCGCCGAAGCGTCGCCTACCACCCAAAAACTAACGGCCTGAACGAGCCTAAAAACATCATCGCCGACACGCTGGCCATGACGAACACGAGACCTGGGACATTGTACTTTCATATGTGCCTTTAGCCTACAACGCGACCTTGAAGAAACGACGCAAATGACGCCATGCAAGCTTGTCTACAGAGTGAGCCTGCAACGACGTTCGACGCCATGCTCCCGGTTCTTACCGACGGAGATCTCGACGTCGCCAGCTACTTGCACCGCAAAACCTCGACAGCTTGCCAGCCTGCGTATGAAAAAGCACAGCCTTGGCAGCCGTCATTACAACTTCCGATGGCGCCACACAGAATGCCAACCCGACTACCATGTCTGGGTCTAGACGCTCATAAGATGACGCGATCTAAGTGAAAAGCTCCTGCGGCGCTAATTTGGTTTCTACAATGTGCTCTGACTTGTGCAGTCGACAATTATGACGTGCCAGGTGTCTTGACGTCATCCCAGTGGCTCCGAACACGGCCCGAAGTTGTACGCGTTGTGCATGTTAAAGCTTACTACATGCGCTGAATAACTGTAACTCCTAGGTAGCTTCGTTCATCGCGTGCATTTTTATTTTCCTGATGTGTTGTCGGCATCGGGACGATACTATTCACTGGGGGCCTGCAACATAGGCGCCAGCTTGGTTTGTTCACAGTTAGCCCCTTATGACTTTCTCGCGACGCGCAACACAGGCTGTGCTCACCTTGCTTTCTGCTTACGGAATCGCGTCGCACGTTCTACAACATTTGCATGCCTGGTGCAAACATTCGAGCGCCTTCTAAAAGCTATGCGATTATGACAGAAGACGCCGTGGCAAGTGTGTTAAGGTCGACGCATTTCTCCAATGGTCAGTGTTTTATTGTCGACCGACGCCTGTTAACGCCGCTATTTTTTCGCATTCCGATGTCCTTTCCTGAGCATAATTTCGCCCAATAAGCATTTTGACTGTAACCGTTTTGAAGCACCCTGCGTCATTTGTCGTTACGACCACGTGACAGCATTGAATAATACTGGACATAAAATAGCTCCTTAGCTGAACACCACCAGTACTTTCGAATTAAGACGAGAAGCACGCTTCTCTAAAAGAATAAAGTTCTTTTGATGTGAGAAATTCTGCCAGCCACACGATCATATATTTCTAAAAAATACCATCCCTACAGTGTTCAGCACAATTGAATTTTCAACACTGTTATATAGTTTAACTGCGCCTCAACTAAATGAAGCAGCCTGCTATCGTCGTTTTGTAGCAAGTGGAACACGGCTTTCGAAATAAATATGGCCACACTATGTTGAATAATCGGCTGTGAACCCGTTTAGTTTGGATATAAAGTTACATGGCCTGTCATCCATATAGTCATTCTAGTATGAAGCAGCCTCCCTACCAACGTATTGGACGTTAAAGCTACAGACCTGATGCTATCGGTTTTATAACCTAATCATTAACTTTCAGGTACATTTATTAATACGTTATCTAGGGCGTTTCGAACAAGAAATATGCGATATCTGAGAGATCGTCAGCCGATATGTCGAATTCGAATAATGTTTTTTATAGTGACCGTAAAGCCATGTGAACTAGGACCTCGACGTAGTATTGAAATCTGGCTCAGTTCATACATGATGCAGAAATTAGCGACCAGCCAAAGGACGGCGGACAGAGGAGAGAAGTGACACAAACAGCGGCATTTCGTGTCACTTCTCACCTCTGTCCGTCGTCCCTTGGCTGGTTTCTACTTTCACCTGACGAGAAGAACCACCCCAACACTTCTTCTAGTTAAGTCATGATCAGTTTAGTAACATCCGTCGGTAGAGTGGGGTTTTTCAAACTGTGTGCCATAGACAATGCAAATATATTCTGCAGAGCTTTACCGATGAGTTCAAAATATTTCCTCATTTGATCCAATGATACAGTATCGTAACAATATTACTCGGTGGTGGTAGATTTAACGATAACTAATATATCTCATTACACCGACGGGAATGCACTTCGAGGAGGCGGACAAAGAAAAAGACCAGACACATGCAGCACGTATATCACAAAAGCGTCCCTTGGCCTTCACTTTCTAAAAATTGATCGTAGTTTCATCTGTCGTAGTCTTCTGTAGCCTCAAGAACTGTACGTTTAAATGCTGCGGCAATAAATTTAAACGTCATCATATAGCACGAATGCACAATCACACACAAAAACAGGCACAAGGGGCATGCAAGGCGTGTTCTATGCCTATTATGTCTGTTCTTTGTGTGCGTAGGTGCTACGCCATGATAGACAGCGAACACCATTCAGTCCAAGAACAAGTTCTCCTGCAGAATAAACTCAGCATCAGAACCACGGGGGGAGGGGGGGCGGGGGGGGAGAGACTGCTTTCAAGTTGCCTTTCGGTTCGGTGGTGTAGATTCTAGTCCGGCTTCTATCAAGGACTGCACGCCCTTCTTGCAGGTTTAACTAATAATTCTGCTTTTTAGGGCTTTTTAGCTCGCGCTCGCCCTCGGCGCGTGACTCCCGGCGCGCGAGCTCTCTCACTCTTCCATCTGCTGTCTTATGAGAGAGAGAGAGAGAGAGAGAGAGAGAGAGCGCAAGGCGCGCGTGGACTGTGGAAACGCTATTTCTTCGATGAATGCTTTACCAGCAGGCAAAGGAGGAGAACGCGCCCTCACCCGCGAGAGACAAGGTTGGCGCAGGCAGCGTCTTCTAGCGAGTTTCTTGATTGAAAAATACCGACTGCTCGCGCTGGAGAACCGTTCACCGGCCACCCATATATATATACAGGCACTGGATCTTGACTTGCAATGAAGGGCCGGTGGGAGATTTGACTTGTGCGTAGTTGAACCATAAGGATTCGTAGCGCGCGCGTTAACTAAATTAATCCGAAACTCGGCACCATCTACGATGAACATCCGGAGCTTCGCCCACCCATCATCATTCACTCCCTGGATATGCCGTGGATTTCTTTTTCTAAGATCACTTGATTGGCGTGCTCTATTTCATAGCTTTCATTTCTTCACTATCTTGAACACAGAAACCCAAACCAGCTTTTAAATGATTTTATATTTATTGTGGTTTACATTAATGGAGCTTTACGGCACGCTGCATTTTCTGCGCATGCAATCAAAAAATTATCGCGACGTGGTCATCACAGGTGCCACAATCCTAGGCTGTCCAGGAAGGACTAGTAAAATTGGAGCTTACATAACTTAAAGGCAATGCAGTGTGGGATCCATCACAAATATACTTGGGATACCTGAGATTCAGACAAGACAGTTCGTTGTATTTTGACCATTACTACAGGCGCCTGCCGCAGTAGTCAGTCTGGAAACCTCAGCCCGTGTGATGAGAGGTCATATCGCTGAAAAGGTATTTACATTTACACCACTAAGTCACCGTGGTCTCCAGACGTCGAGTGTTTTGTCAACCCACCAGAGAGTATAGATAAACTCTAACGTTAATGGGGAATAACCTGGTAATATTATGCCTAAGGCAAGAATTTCATAATAGGGAGCCATAACCTGATGTGACATTTTCGCCTCGAGATAATCCTATAGCAGATAAAGAATGCTAAGCCTTCACCTTTCGATGGTCGGTCCATTCGTAAAAAAACGGTGTATTGGAAATTGCTGCTGAGCTAGTCGGTTAACGTTATCATTGACCATGAATTTAAGGTCGCTTGGCTCAGCAATTCAAGAAGGGACGGGGTACAGGGGAGTGCCAAATTGGGCCCACCTTAACCCTGTCCCTGGGTGAACTATTACGCCAAGCGACCATAAATTCATGGACATGATAATAGGAAAAAATATTTATTTGGAAATGTTGATGGTCTAAAAGGCAGCTGTCCTCCAACACTCCAACGCAATGCTGTCTCGTGCGATTTCAGAAGAAAAGTACAAGTCCACTGCTGCAGAGTGAACCAATTGGTAATTATATTGAAGTATTTTGAGGGGCTTTGAAACAAATACGCAGCGCCGCAGTGGTAAATTTCGCTGCCTCACTAAGCATTCAGAATGCTTATACCGAAATATTTCGGCGCAATGTTGAGTTTAAGTTTAATAACGCCTGTTTGAAATCCTAGTGTTCTTGAGTTCCCAAACGACCTTGCGACACCACACGCTGGATAGGCAATATTCAGAGATGTTTGAGCGACGGGAACTCCAGATAGGTAAAAGTGCGAACATATTGCTACGGCGCGCTGCAGTAGAAGACGATGGATACAGCACCGAGGAAGACGACGTTCGCTAATGTTCGAGCGGACGGGTCTCCATCTTGTATGCCAGCTTTGTGCGCATTGTACAAAGCGCGTCAATATATATTAACCAGAGCCTTTCTTCCCTGTGACATTTTGGTTGAGGGGGGGCTCTCCCAGACTAAAGACGGATTTACGCAGCGGACGTTCACCGGCTTCAGCTGCAAAATCAACCTCCGAAGACCTTCATCCCCCCCCCCCCCCCCCTTGTCCCCGCAATATCCGACAATCTTGTGCGCATCCTGCGCGCCGCGAGATTGAAGCGGCCTCCCCAGTTCCCCAAGTAGGTTCCTCCAATGACTCGCGTGCAACTGTTTCGCTTATTCAGACCGTTGTGTGTCATGCACTGACAAACACAAGACTTCACTCTTTATCCGGGAAGCAGGCCCGACTACCATCCATCCCGAGCGCCTGAGCTGTCCCGAGGCCCATACTTTCGTTCTCGTTATCAGAACACGCCAGAATGGCACACTGCTGATGATAGGCCCATCTGCTTCTGTTGACGACGCGTGGGTCCCATTTCCTGTCATTAAAATGTTTGCAACTGGTAGCCTTGGTCTAATTATCGATACACTCGATGTCCAGCTGGTCGTACCCGCGCCCCGCTCCACAATGAAGACGACAGCGCTCTGCAGTCATGGCCAGCATGACCATACCAGTCTCTTTCGCCATCCTCACACCGACCCCGCTCACCAATGCCCAGTCACTCCTCCTCCTTCCTGCTCACGCCGCACTTCAGAAAACTGAATTCCACAGCTCCGAGAGGTGAGCCTGCCACAACGACCCTACCCGAAATTCCTCTGCTGACAATACCTGGATATCACAACCTTATCAACGTCGACGTACATGGTACACCTGTCATCGCACTCATTGACACTGGCGTCCGCATATTGGTGATGAACTCAAACCACCGTGCTCAAAAGTTCTCACCTCTGCTCCGATCACTCTTGTCAGGGTAGCCGAAGGCGCGACACCAGCTTTTACTGGGATGTGCACCGCCCGTGTCACTGTTGCTGGACACCATAATTCTCTTTTGTTTTTGCGTCCTGGACCGATGCCCACATTACATCATCTTGGGGTTTGATTTTTTTTTTATCAGCACATTCGCTGCTTATTGGCTGTTCCGCAGGTGTTGTCTAGCTCGCCTTACAGCATGCCGATATTCCTTTGGATCCAGAGCCCAGTCGGCTACGTTCCGCGGATCGCACTCGCCTCCCGCATCTAGCCGTGACGTACATCGATGTGTTTTCTGATCCTCTTGTTGATGACAGCGAGTACACCGTTTCACCCAACGCTACCGTGCTCTGCTCGCGGAGTGTGATGTTCCCACACGCTGTAATCAAGGTAAAAGATAATATGGCATGCCTGCCATATGTAAATTTCGGACTATTCCCTCAAGTACTACCCCCTTATATATCACTTTGAACACGAGCTCCAGCTTACGATCACGATATTGCTGTGTTCACTGATGCCGCAGTGCCTCCTGCCTCCACAGATTCGAACTCCACAATAAGAGGTCGCATGACGCAAATGATTGCAACTGACCTTCCGGCCCAACATCGTCGACGTGCTTCGTTCTCTGCTGATGTGTTACCACTACATTTTTTATCTTAATGGTCGACCACTGGCTCAACCAGCTCCTGTGAAGCATCGAATAAACACCGGCGGTGCTCAACCCATGCACCGACGGCCCTATCGCGTCTCGTGTACTCAGCACCAAGTCATACAGGAGGAAGTTGACAAGATGCTTGCCCGTGATATCATCGAACATTTTTCACGCCCTTGGGTTACTCCTGTCCTGCTCGTCAAAAAAGGACAACGTCTGGCTCTTCTGTGTTGACTACCGGAACCGCGTTACCAAGAAGGACGCGTACCCTTTGCCAGGGATAGATGACGCCCCTTACTGTCTCAGTGGTTCCAAATATTTTTGTTCAATCCACCTTCGTTCCGGGTGCTGGCAGATTGTAGTTCAGAAAATGGGTCGTGAAAAGACTGCGTTCATCATGCCTGAGGGACTGTATCAGTTTAAAGTCATGTCATACGGACTATGCAATGCTCCCACTACATTCGAACGAATGATGGATGCCTTTCCTCCTGGCTTAAGATAGTCAATCTGCTTCTGCTATGTCGATGACTTGATCATGTTTACACCGACTTTTGCCACACATCTTTAGCGTCTCTCAACAGTTTTTTCAGTGTTCCGGAAAGAAGGGCTTGAGCTCCATTCGAACAAACGTGATTTCGGCCGCTGCCAGCTTACTCTGCTCGCCCGCCTTGTCGATTCGTCGGGTGTTTGTCCCGATCCGGAAAAAGTTCGCACTGTCAAGGCCCAGGCAGCACGCCAACACCGGACTTATGTAGGCGTGAAGTCGGCCAAAGTCGGCAGCGATATCGGGCCTAAGTCGGCAAATCGCGCTCGCGCTACTTTCGCCCACATCTGCCCGATGATGACCAGCCAGAATGGCGCCACTGTGGTGAAGCCACCATGGGTCGAACTTGGCCAGCCAGAGTGGGCGAAATTTGGCCAGCCAGAGTGGCCGCAATTTGGCCAGCCAGCGTGGGCGAAATTTGGCCAGCCAGAATGGGTCAAATTTGGCCAGCCAGAATGGGTCGGCTTTGGCTAGGTAGCATTGTCTGATGTTGCGGGCATTCAGGCTTTTTTGGCGTGTTGTCGGCCCCGCCGACATGGGAAAACCCCTTGCGCGATTGTTCAAAGCCATTCTGTTGTTTCTAGTTTACCCCACGTGTGTCGCGCCGTTTGGATTGCAAAAATTTTATTTTTGTTTTCACATTTTCGAAGGGCTATGAAGGCATTTTCGAAGGACCAACAGTAGTTTGTGTATATGTGCCTCTCATGCATACGCGAAAGCTTTATTAACACAGTAATAAGTGGGGCTAAGTGGATCCTCTGTACTTTCTATTAATGCGTTCTAAACAAAACAAATAACACAACAAGAGAGGTTTATAGGGAAAAGCACTATTTCATTTATTTTGTGAACTCTGCATTGATAATATGCTATTCTCGTGTTGCACCGTCGTAGTGGAAAAGCTTCGGCAAGGGTGCAACCTGCGGGAAAAGGCGCGAAAAGTTAGAACAGCTGTCGAGCACATAAGCACTATACTATATTTGCATGCAACTTATGTGCGACTCATGAACAAGCGCGGAAATTCAATAAATGTCAGAAACATTCATAATCGGGCACTACTTTAGAAAATAACAAAACAAAGTTCTCCTTTTAAATATAATGAATCTATGTTCAATATTCAACCCCCAGATCTTGGTGTCCTGTCGCTTTAGATACCCAAGGGGAAAGAAAACGTGAGTAAAGGTTCTGTTGCAAAGCAACTTTAAAAGCGGCACATTACTGGAAATAGGTGCATTTTGCATTATAATAAATTTAATATTTTTGGCATACATCGGAAAGGAAAACGTAGACGTGAGCTAACACGACACACCCCAGTGATTTGGGTCGTTAGGCAAAAAATGTCCTTAAATCATAGGTGCAAGGTGCATTATAAGCAGATATTAGAGAAGGAACATCTTTTCAAGGCTACTTTAAAAATGCCATCGCGTGCCGAACTGCCGCACGTGTCCTACACCAAGGAGCGCGTGTTCGGTATCACGTTACCTTTAAAAATACGGGCAAGAAAAGATAATGTTACGAGAACTGCAAGTCACCACACAAAGGGTGTTTGATACAAGCACGGGATTAACTACATGAAGTAAAACTGCTTTGGGACAATGTACGTAGGTTCTTTATTCGAAAATAAAGAGCCTACGCACCTCACGACACAAATAATATATAAAGTGGAACCGGTGCTTTAACATCACAACAACATGTGCCACGTCCCATTTTGAAAACTGGCCAGCAACTTACCGAATTTCGCCATCCGCTCTGCACTCTACAGCTGTGAGTCCGCAATACAAATTCGGCGACGACACTGTAGTCTCACCAAAAGCCACAGGCTTGTGTTCATATGCAACCGGTGTCACAGTTGGGATGGGCGTTGTCTTAGGAGGTACACTCGCCAAGGAATCGCGCAATCAACTTGAGTGATCGATAAATGCGGTACATGATAAAAGATAAACGCGTAGACAGACTGCGTGCAGCCGTTGAAACTCGTTCCTACACCTTGCACGTTGGTAGCAATGCAGCCCCGACGAGAGAGCACGGAGAGATTTCCTCGTGGTTTCCCCCTCCGAAGGCAGCAAACGCCAGCAAAAGCAGGTTCAGAACCACATTCTTTGCAAACTGCAGATGATCACAATGGATGTTCATGGACGGGGCCGTGACAATGGTGGTCAATTCGGAAGGGGAGGCGCGCCCCCCTCCCCACACACTTCTTTTTATGTTTAGTTGCTGCTGGCCTAGCACATGCTAGGTTGCTTCTCGGCGGAGCACGCTCGTTTATCTTGCTTTCTTTTTTTTTTGTAGTTGTCTCAAAACGTGAAAGACAGCATTTCTGTTGGGCAAACATTTTTGCACAATGGCGGGGACACCAGCCGGGACTGCATTTGTTAAGTGCAGCTCCGTGCAGCCTGTGGCGTATGCTGGTATGCATGTGTTCTCTTGCCAGCTACTTGTAATACAGGATTTCGCAGAGGCTGAACCACCCACTCTAGCTAAAAACGCGAGCGAAATGCTGCACTGCACGCAACAAACGTAGCGAGGACGCACGGCGCCGCCATTCTGCTTGAATTTCTGCCATTTTCTGCAGCGCACGAAAGACATGCACGTGCTGCCTTTCCGCGCGACAAGAAATACTGCGATGACTCTGTCTCTACGCGCCCTTCTTTTGCCCTTATTGGTTATAAATAAATTAGTTGTTAAATATCAGAATACGCACATGTTTGCCTACGTCAACGTCATAGTCTCATACGAACGTCAGTGATAAATCCGACACACTGCACAGAGCATGCACTCTAGCTCGATATATTCTGCTCATCTAACTAGTACAACGTAACCGATGGCCGATGTGTAAACGAATTCGATATGTATGGAAAGAACGCACAAACGGACATTACACAAAAAGCAAAAAAGCATGAATTATACGCAATGGCGTGGACATATTAAGGAATTATTAGACTATTGTATCTGCGTGGTAGTAGAGAGCATGGAGGTGCAAAAGGGAGGTATAAGTTTACCCGATCAGTAGACAATTATTTTCTGTTGGTGAGCTTATGCGAGCTCCGGTACATGCGTTGCGCAGTACTGGAGCTGTTTTTGAAAGGAATGCACTAGTTTCGCGAACGCACTGATGAAGTAGTGGAGGGGCACGTGGTCAACAACAGCTTGACTTAGGACGGTTGGTTTATGCTGTAACCCTGCTCAAACGTATGAAGGAACTAGGAAACAGAAGAGAGCTTTGATTTTCAACTGATTTTTTTTCAGTGCATGCTTGCTGTTTTTATATAACATAAGATACGCAGATACGATACAAAGATCTCTCTATATCAATTATAGGTGTGTGCATTTGTTTGCCACCTGTGAGATGAGAATTGCTTGCCGTATGACTGCTTGGTATTTTTCGTTTTTGCTTTTTTTGCAAATGTCGTGGTCTTGACAAGAGCACTTCATTTGAATTTGCAATACAAAGGGATCTATGTATTTCATGGTCCTCTCCATATAGAGTTAGCACTAGATCAGTATTGTCTCCTCGCTGTCGCGCTGTTAGCTCCGTATACCGTTCTTTTGCATATGTTGCTAAATGTCAGCAGTATAACGCCGGTGGCGAGCTTATCTCCTGCTTCAGCGCACCATAAAGTCTGCGCTAGACCTTTTTTTGTCCACTCGCTGTTGCGCTGTTACCTCCATATGCCTTTTCCTTCCATACGTTGCTAAATGTCAGTAGTATAGCACCGCTTGCAACTGTTTATCTTTGTTTGAACATATGAGTGCTGGTTATGCCCATCGATGTATGGACGAACTAGTTCAATTTCTATGAATTTAAATTTTCTGACGCGCTGTCAGATAATTTTCCATCATGCTTGTCGATCCTTCTGGCTAATGTTAACTGTTGCGCCAGCCTGTTTCGCAAAGTTCCCGCAAAACAGCCGATAGATGTATATATCAATATTTTAAATGTATGTTTTTTGTGTGCCCTGTTTATGAAAAACAAAGCGCGCGAACAGAATGTCATATATACTGTTCCAAGCACACGTGTGCTATGTTCCGGCACTGAAACGCGTATAGATGAATATATGAACCTGAACATCTGATTCTTACGTCGAATCCCTCAAGTGAATTTCGGTGATTGTTGTCTCGATCGGATCTCAAGTGTTATATACAGCAGGCTTCCAAAGAGGTCCGGTCGATATCAACCATGAAAGGCTGCGGCGTAGTCCACGTTGCCTCCAGGACGGCAGAAATGACTCAATGCTTCCTGTGAAATAATCTTTCTAGGCAAATAACGCGCCAAATTCGCCATTCCTCAGGCGATGCTTGTTGTGTGGGGTTCAACGTCCCAAAACCCGCACTGATTATGAGAGACGCCGTACTGGAGGGCTCCGGAAATTTCGACCACCTGCGGTTCTTTAACGTGCACTGACATCGCACGGCACACGGGCCTCGATATTTCGCCTCCATCGAAATGCAGCCGCCGCAGCCGGGATTCGATCCCGCGACCCTCGGATCAGCAGCCGAGTGCCATAGCCACTAGACCACCGTGGCGGGGCCTCAGGCGATGCTGATGAGCGGCAAAATCGGCGCCATATTTGCCGGAGAAATTTATCGGCTCAGCCGACGGAGGCTCTAAGGTGGCATACTTGGCACAGTGTTGGCGACAAATCGCGTCGGCCAGCCCATATTGTCTCTAGAAAGGAAAAATCGGCGCCATAGTTGCCGTTGAAAGCCACCGCCCCAGCCGATGTCGGCAGTAACGCGGTATATGCGGCCCCATGTTGCCGATTACAGTCGACGGCCTGCCGATATCGGCGGGGCAGCGGCTATAGTAGCCCGACGTTGCTAGACATTCACGGCGGCTTAGCCGATACTTTCTTGCTGTCGGCAACGTTAGGCCGTGGATGGTCCGAACTTTGCCGCCATAAAACCAATATCGGCCCTACGTTGCGTGCTGCCTGGGGGGCTTCACTTTGTGTCTGTTACTGATGATTTTACTTTGTTAATATACAGGTTCTAAATTTTAAAAAGCCGTAAGGCCGAGCACGTAGCGCATCGTCCTTGTGAGCGGGGGATCCCAGGTTCGAGTCTCCGGCCGGCGAAGGTTTTTCTTTTTTATTTTTATTTGGGTCTACTTCAAATTTTTCGCTCAATATAACCAACGACACCAACACCCCAATTTCTCTGTAACGAGCGCTTTAGCAATAGCACGTTAATAGCAGGCCAGTGTGTCAGCTCAGCCCTGAAGAAGTCGTGCGCGCATGAGTTTGAGGAAAGACTTCTTTCGCAGGTTGCTAGATTAGAAAGAGCTGGTTCCCTGTAGTCTGTGACAGCAGGAGTAGCGGAGGCAATGTTGAAGAACATAAAGGAACAAATCTCTAAATTTTAAAGTGAAATCTAGACTGCAGTGTAGCCCATGTATATATCTCTCTGCCTCGCGGCTGTGTGTATAGGACAGACGCGAAGATGCCTGAATGCCCGCGCACGTGATAACGTGTTGTAAATTAGTGGCAATAGAAGGGGGTTCTTTCAGTTCACTACTCAGCGTGCAAGTGTACACCGCTCCGGCGGGATGTCTTAATTTCTAAAAAATTGCCTGTGAAGGCTTGGGGTGGTATGCACGGGATATTAAACAACTGGTTCGGTGCCTCAATAGCCGAGCATGGAACATACGTGATGCGGCGATAGTGACACATGATAATAATTCTTAAATTAACAACCTTGTCTCAGCTCTGCTGTCGAACCGGTCTTCGTGATGTTCAGTCGGCAAACGTGCTTTTTGAAGAGAAGTTAAGAGCGGCATCGAAGATCAAGCGCTTGCTCTCGGCGGGCACGGGGCATAAGGGGAGACAAGGAAAATAGAACAGCCGGCCTGCAGTAGAAAGGGCGCAGTATCTGTCTCGATCATTTTACAGTGGCGCAGTGTACAGCAAAGTTCAATGAGGACACCATTACTGTTGTCGGACCCTCACGTTTTCGTGGATCTTCTTCGCGGGGATTCTTTGTGGCTGGTGAGTGCCATCCACGCTTCCGATGCCATGATATCCGCGAGCCTGCCGCCACTGCGAGCATCCATCATGCCTTCCGGGGACGGTGCTCAGGCCTCCTCGTCGGCATTAGGGCGCAAATTCGGGCACCTCACAATTCCGCTTTACGGTGAGACAGGCCACAAAAAGACCTCGCCAGAAAATGCCCTACACGCTTCCTATGGCATGGACCCCAGGGCAAGGACTGTGCAAGCAGCAGAGCTGCATAGAAATGCTCTCTATGCTCTCCTATTGAACGGTCTCGATGCCATAAGGTCTGCGACTTCCGCACACTCTGCCGACATGATCCCTGTTTGTTCATCCAGCGACTCGCCCGACAGCGCCGCAGTTTATACAGGCCTTCATTCACCTCTCGCACCTACTCCATTGCTTGGCGTCCCTGAGCTCCGGGTTTGGCGCCTCACTAGCAACGGGCGCATGGAATTTACCCAAGTTTCGCGGATTTGAGGGAGACTCCGATGTGTGGTAGGTAACCATCAATGCGCACGGTTCTCGGGCTGAACAGGAAAAATGTCTGGCGGCCACAGACGTGCTTCGAGATGCTGCCAAAGCACGGGAAAGACACGAAGGTGTGAAGTAGCGGTATTGATAGGAGTGGACCACCAAGTTCATAGCTGCGTTTGGTCGCCTTCCACACGCTGGTCGTCATCATGCTACCTTGTACAAGACTTGGGAGGCCCATCAACCCATTGGCACAACTGTATTAGCTGCCCGCATACCCTCTTGCGCAGACAGAGCTCACTAGGGACAAAGTCCTGCAGCCCTTCAACAGGGGAAAATTCGGACTGTCCTGCTGCAGCAGGCGACCACATATGCTGTACTCCTCGGCAGGTCCCCGACTCCAACCCCAGAACATCGTTGTTAGAGGCCTAGAGTTCATATCATGCACAGAAGCCTGACATTGCGCACTGATGCGTGTCACCGAGAAGACACACGGACTCGCAGTCTCCTGTCGCACAGGACTCACGCCACGAATCATTACTGTCAACTCGTACCGATAACAAGGCTGACGTACTGCAAACCCCCTCACAAGACAGGCGCTCGTGCTCGGCGAGCACGGCTACAGAAAAGAAAACAAGGAGAATAGAACACTGTGCCCATCTCCACCTACCTTCTAATTGTGTTCACTGCTTTTTCCTAAATTTGAGGGGCTGAAACATGCCTTCAACCCTTCGAATGATAATCTTTAGAAGCGAACCTAGGCTTTCGCAGTGTTCACAACCAAGAATACGTCGCCACAGCTCTACTGACATATACTTGAGAAAAAGTAATTGGAAGCGATCAAACTCAAAGCTGAAAAAGAAATTATGAACTGCTTTCCCCTTGCGATCCCGTCTCCGGAACGCCAGGGAAACACCGCCCATTTCACCGGTGTAGCAGTTTATACGCCGTAGCACATATTGCCGTTAACCTAGAGTAAATGTCGCTTGAAACAAACACAAGTGTAGGTTTGCTGGCGTCTAGTGGCGAACACTACCGGAAACGTTGCTCTATGTTTTATTTTTCTCTAGCAGCTGTGCAAACTGAACGAGAGCAGCTGCAACCTACTTTCCTTTACCGACGCTAAATCCGGGAATAGTCGCCGGGTGTCACGGTGCCATTTAGACATTTAACCAAGAGGCAAACAACGATAACATCTGTGCAGCGATGTTGGCGCAGCCTCCAACGCAGTGTTGATTCTGTATAGTAAGATGCACAACCCGTATCTGAGAGTGAAAAAGTCTCGTGAGCTGCCTTGCTGGATCTTGTGGTTGGCGGTGATAGTACTGAGAGTAATGCGTGCCATAACTAATTAACATCCTTCTCATTTCCCGTTATGTAGGCTAAGATTATACCTGTCGAAACCAAACGCGCGATAATGCTCGCTACACGAACATTATCGTTCTATTCTGGACAATATTTTTGAATTACAGTTTTGCTTCTTTTCGGCTATCTTCGATCGCCCATTGCAGGTCATAATCTGTTGTAGCCAGGGAGGAAGTATGACTTGCTGACCATGGGGTCCTCAGCTACTGATCTACAATCCCCTTTTGAAACCACTTCTCATCCTAACAGATTAATCGCAGCTAACCATTTAATGGACACCACAGCACAGTTGATTTTAGTCAGCGAAAGCAAATTTAGGCTGCATGAGCCAAGCATTCTGTTAAATCGTGCATTATTGTTTACTGCTCCTTTCTGGCAGTGATGAATGGTCCATGTCGCAAATATTTGATACGAATATAGCTTTCACAGGCTGCTATGACAGTGGTATGGTGACACCTCTCGTATTGCTCTTCAAATAAAGCTTGTATAGCGTAGCATGTGCCAGCATTGCAGTTGTCACGCTAAAAATCTCTGCGAAATGGAAAGCCTAACCTCATCTATGCAGTGCGGAAGAAATTACTGCATCAATTTTTCTCGCAACATCATATGGAGTGAAATTGAGTGAAAAGAAAAGTTGTTATCAGTACTCAGATTCGAACCCGCGACTCCATTCTTCGAAAGCAGCAGTCGGAACCCCGTACTATGGTCACTGCAGTGAAAAGCGAATGTATCTGATTTACAACCTCGCATTTATGTTATTCCACCGTGCCTAACCCGTCAGAAGAGAACAAAAGATAGCATCAAGGAGAAAAAAATGTTTATCCCTCTGCATTACGAATAGAAGGCGAAATGTTGAGGCCCGTGTGCTGTGCGATGTCAGTGCACGTTAAAGAACCCCAGGTGGCCGAAATTTCCGGTGACCTACACTCTGCTGTCTCTCATAATTAAAGTTGGATTTGGGATGTCAAACCCAACAAATCAATCATTACGAATAGGTAAAACATGAACGTGAATCCTGTCATCGCGAAGGTGTGGATTGCACATTCGGCAGTCGAGCGAATCGAGGAACGTGGGAGGGGCTGAGTACTCTGGATATGTGAACAATTTATATGCAGACATCAGTAGCAGATACACACGGCAGAGGGTTCCTGGAGAGTTGTACAGAAGTGAAAGTTGTCAAACTCTTGCTGCTCCGGAGACACTGAACTTCACGCGTCAGAGCCCTGCACAAATCTGCCATGAAGCCGGAGCGTCCTCAAAAAGTGACACCTTGGAAGCAAAATAGAGTGGGTGTTCAGCGAAACATCTTCTGAAACAAGCCCACTGCAGCGAAAGACGCATGATTTGCTTCTCAACGGGCGCCTTTGCGTTCCTGAAGAAGCGCGCGCTACCACTCAACACACCTGGCCACACAAAACCAATTTTGTAGTAGCCGCGATTGTAGTGGCCCCAGCCAGGTGCTCTTGCGACGCCACCACGCTCCTAACTTCTGCGGCGATCGAGCCGCGATGGCCACCGCAGTGCTGACTGCCGGCGCACGTTCGCGCGACAATCGGCTTCGCTTTGTCGTTCCTATGTGGCGGTAGCACCGTAGCAAAGCTAAGCCAACCACGAGCGCAGTGGAAACGAGGCGACATGAATCTAATTGTAATTTTGCTTGTTAAAACCTTCGTGTTAATTGGACATCACTTAGATGAAACGTGTAAAGTGCTGTAGTGACAATATAATTCCCGGCTCTCTCCCCCCCGTACCATCAGTGTTGCGGTGTTATATTGTTATATCGGTAGAGTTCCCAGCTGCTATGGTCGCACCCTGGGTGAACGTTGATTTGAGTCCGAGCGGGGGCGGTACTTTTTCATTGTAAATCTGTTAATTTTTCATACAGCCACTTCCGTTACGGAGGCATGCAACTGATTTCTTGCTTGGCCCCGGGAATGAGGCCGGGATTTGGTGTTAAAAAGAGAATGACAGAACTAAAAACATCTTTTCAGATCTAACTGTAATTTAATGCAGCCGAGGAACATCAAACCTGAGGAGGTGCGAGGCATGCAGTCATCGACCGCTCAGCCGGCGATAATGGCAATCAGAGGCAGAAGACTGCACTTGATTGGAGCGGAACAACTCGTGTCATAAATAGCATGCAGTTATCGTGCCTGAACTACATACATATGTACATTTATTGTACAATCGGCCATCGCGTACTAATGCCATTATATCTAGTTTCCTTTTTTTAACCATAGCTTGCCCGCTTCCTTTAGCATCCCAGCAACGACGACATGAAGCGCCGACTGGAGATGCCGGCTGGAGATGGATCCTGGCAGATTGTATACTGTGTCGATGTGACAGGGCCGTCGCCCACCGGATTCCGCGTGGCCGCTGAGTTCACCAGGACCAACGCGCTAACGGGCACTCCTATCGAGCTTTCAACTTCATGCGGGATGAGCGGGTAGCAATGGGTCTTGCCGCCTCGCATACAAACTCCAGGGTAAATATTACAGACTCCTGCAGAGCCAATAAAAATATCTCCGGCTCAGAGATTAGGCAACTGCTTCTGCGATTCCGAGAAATTCTGGTGCAGTATTGCGAACTCCGTCGGTATTTCTCAGTGCCTGCTAGGGGCCTCAACAAGGCCAATGAGTGAACACTAAGGCGCCTGAAGACCAACACCTTGTTGTGTCCTGCGATCGTCAAATATTTTGACCCGAATGTTGATGGGTCGTGCCCTCACTGTGGAGAAGTCTCTGAAAACTTTCACATGGTGTGGGTATGTCCGATGAATCCTTCCCTTCTCCCTACCGTTACCCTACTAGAGCGGCATCCCTATTGCGAAAACCAGTGCACCCAGCGTATTTCCAGTACGTTTTCGGCACTGGAAGCACTCGGAACGCGCTGGGAAGGGTGACACCTCTCTGGGCACTGGGACTCTGGCAGTGCTGGCTTGCACTGGTGTGCGCTGGCATTATACTGGGACAAGCTGGCATAGCTGGAATGCACAGGTCCAAGTGAGTGGCTCGCTGGAGAGCGCTGTACACTGGGAGGCTGCGCACTGGCAAGAGTGCGGAACACACTGGAAGCAGCCCAAGAAAACGCTGGCGCTTGCTTAACAAGCGCACGTTCTGCACTGGGGCCAGTATTAGTTGATTTCGCTAGGTGTGAGGACTGTGCGAACATTTACGGCTTGGCCGTACTTCATCGCTGTGAGCTACAGTATGCAGCAATTCGCGGCATACGGGTTCCGCGCGCGTTGAGTGCTAGCAGCTGTGAATGTTTATATTTGTGCATTTTTCCGCGCTTAGCTTAGACGCGCAACGTCGCGTCTATGAAGTACTCCGGTGATAGTTTTGCTGTAGTGTTCATTGTCTGGAAAAGTCGTTGCAAACAACAGTGAAATTTTACATTGCCGCGCAGTTATAACGTTCATTTAATCACGCTCTCAACGCGTCCAAACTCATGCAGAAAAAGAAAACCAAGAAGCCACTGATCGGTATCAACATGCGGCAAATGCACCTCTGGCGATATCTGCACATTCAATTGCTCTAGGGGCGCCAAAAGGTGAGAAAGCTTCTTTATCTAATTGGCAATATTGTGAGCAAAATATTCATCGTTCGTCATCTTCATCTGTATATAACCATCATCACTGCCAGCGTCGTCTTCGAGGAGCGCGCGGCTTCACCGAATAAAGGCTTCGCGACAACAGCTGTGTTCCTGCCTTACAAAGTGGTGGAAGGTGCTTTCGGTCCCTCGTTCCTCTACGAGTTTCCCTGGAGCTTCGTTCGGGTCGCCGTTTGCTCCGGCTCTCGACTGCCATGAGCCACGAACAGCAGCCTGGTCCCTGAGGCATCAATGCTGCCGCGCACCTGGCCGCCCCAGCTACCCCTCCATGGACCATCACCGCCCGCCAGCGTGAGCCACCCATATTTACTGGTCTGCCTCGCGACGACGTAGAAGAGTGGTTGGAGGATTACGAAAGAGTGAGTTCGTACAACCACTGGGACGACCCTCAGAAACTCCGGCACGTCGGCTTCTATGTGTCCGACGTTGCGAAAACCTGGTACTTTAACCACCAGAGCAGTTTCGCCGATTTGTCTGCTTTCCACCAACAAATTCGGCGCATTTTCGGTATACCCAACATCCATTCCGAAGTATCGAAGCGCAAGCTCGATGGCCGCGTGCAACACCCAGGGGAGACGTACACTTCGTACATCGAAGACGTACTTGCCCTTTGCCGCTGCGTGGACTCGGCTATGGAAGAAGCAGATCGTGTACGACATATCCTCAAAGGCATAGGACGGCCCAAGGCTCTTCACAGCCTTCACGACCTGCACGGCCCAAGGCTCTTCGAATTATTTTTCCAGTCCACTGCCGTGCAAAATTTCTTGAGAGCCCTGAGACCATCAGTTTGACGACCGCTACCAGGGGTAAGTCGCAAAAGAGTGTTCCCAGCGAATGTGAAGGCTAACGTTACGTGTTGAGGTTAATAAGTTTCATGTTAAGAAGCAAACGTCGAAAACACGCAAGCGATTATTTCTCTAAATAAAAACGCGGCCACACGCAAATGTGGTGTTCGATCGCCTTGGAAGCTGCGCATTCCTCGAGGTTCGGGCGCATAAATGCACGTAAATAACCCATGCGGTCAGAATTGTTGGAGTCCTTCACAACTGTGGGCCTCAGAAGGCCCCGTAAAACATGAAGCATATTTTAATAATAGCAGACACGGAAAAGCAGAAAAGGACAACCGATGCATTTAGAGGTAAGTTTTATTTGCAGCAGGTACAGCTTGTATGCCCGTACACGTGCGCACCCTTTTGCGGCCTTGAATTGCACTAAATAAAAAAAAGCATTTCCGCTAAATGCAATCCTACCACGCCGCATGCTCGTCTTCCAGGAATGACATTTCTCGGTCATCGGTCATGACAGACGGCTCGCTGATGTAGGCTACAGCTATTTTCACTTAGCAATGTGAAAGCCATTGTTCCCTCCGCCTGCATGATCGTAGATGTGCACCCATCGCTCGTGGCATGTTTAAAGCTTCGTGGTGTCGCAAGGATTGCAAGCCGGATAGATGACGCCCTTCGTGCCAGTCAGGTTCATTATCTTTTTTGTTCTTTCATAAATGAGGACTTACTTCCGTATACAAGCAATGTGAACGAAAACAGGAAAACAGCTTGACACTTTATGCCGTAGGCACTGAAGCAGGGAGCTTGTTAGTGTGCGCATCACAGAGCGGTTGTTGTTTTCAGGTAGGCCTTGTTTCGCGTCAGACTCTCTGCACATGTTTGGTCTGACCGGACCAGTTCGCACATACCAAGGAAGTGCCTATCACGTCATGTATATGGTGCAATTAAGCAGTTGCGGTGCAATGCTTAAATACTGCAACATTTTAAAAAGTGTAAAGAAGCCATTTTGAGGACCATGATGGGTGCCGTGAGTCTACCTAGTTTCTTCCGCACAGAATGTGTTATTGCTGAGCGCATATCTGAGCTAAGTGTGAGGCTGTACGGCAGGGGTAATATAATCTTCATATTGTCGCAAGCAAATACAAGGCCTCGTTCTATAAAAACTATTTATTCAAGGCGAACCTATGCCTCCTAACTTGACGTCAAACAAGAAGCGTCCTTCGCTAAACCGTCCATCGAACGCCGTTAATTTTTCACTCCAATGCCACTCATCTCGTGGCGGTGAGAAGCCACCAATGCTCTTGCCAGGGCTGGGTGCTGTCCGTGGCCATCTACCTCGGTATCCAGGAAGCGGCCCTAAGTGAGCTCCTGGCTGACCGTTTCGCTGCCAAGAACACCACTCAACTGGCAACTGCACCATCGTCTGCTGCCCTTCCGTTCCCAGCCTTCTGCCACCATCCAGGGTGGGTGGTTGCGAAAATCCAGGAATTGTGCAACGAGCCCATCAGGATGCATGAACTGGAAGCTGCCCTCAAGGGTTCGAAGCGACGCAGTGCACCAGGAGCTGATGGTATCACCTTCCAGATGCTCCGCAACTTGGAAGAAGGAGGCCGTCAGCAGCTCCTAGAGCTCTACAACGATGTATGGAGCACTAGCGAGCTGCTCGAGACCTGGCGTACAGCAGTGGTTGCTCCGCTGCTGAAACCTCGGAAGCCCTCCACGGCCCTCTCTTCGTACAGGCCGGTCTCCCTCCCATCTGCTGTCTGCAAAGTGCTGGAGAAGGTGGTCCTGGCAAGGCTTGAATGGGTGGCCGACGAGCTTCACTACTTCCCGGAACAGCAAACGGGCTTCCGACGGCATCGTTGCACGGCGGACTCCATTGCCGACGTCATTGCCACCCTGGAGGACGCCAGGAGCTGTGGAGACGTGGCCATCTGCTGCTGCTAGACGTGGAGAGCGCCTTCGATGGACTGCCTCACGCGACCATCCTGGCGGCCTTGGATCGTCTCGGCATCAGCGGTTGCCTCCGAGGCTTTGTGACCGCCTTCCTGTCAGGGAGAACCTTCTGCGTCCGTGTTGGAAAGGAGACGAGTCAACTAAGGGCCATCACCGCTGGTGTCCCCCAGGGCTCTGTGCTCAGCCCCTTCCTTTTCAACATGGTACTCGCGGGACTTCCAGCTTCCCTCCCGGCAGATACCAGGTTCCCCGCCCACTGCTCCCTCTACGCCGATGACGTGGCACTTTGGGTACGGGGACCCAGGCGGTCCATTCCAGGCATCAGGAGATCTCTGCAAGCTGCCTTGGACGCGGCGATCTCCTACCTCGGAAACATCGGCCTCAAGGTCTCTGCCACCAAGACTGAGGCCCTGCTGATCCACCCGGTTGCTTCGGCCCGGCTCTACGTCAAACGACTGAGGGTTGGCAACAACAGCCTGCCATGGAAGCCGGTGGTGAAGTACCTGGGTTTCACCATTGACCACCGGCTCACCTGGATCCCGGCTGCTAAGGCCGCTGCAGCGAAGGTGCGACGAGTCCAGGGGGCCATCGGAAAACTGCAGCAACGTGGCCGCGGCTGCTCTACCAAATGGGCGCTGCAGCTGAACCAGGCCGCTGCATCATCCATCCTGCTCTACGCCTTCCCGCTGGTCAACCTGACGCCAGCTAGGAGGTGTCTGCTGGAAGGGCTACACAGGGGTGCGTTGCGCTCCATCCTGGGGCTCCCCAAGAACTCCCCAGTAGCAGCGACCCTTGCAGAGGCTGGCGAGTGGCCGCTGTCGCTACGCATGCTCCAGCGGGCACTCGGGCACATCGACCGCCTCCACCGTGCCGCCGGTGGAAGGGCCCTGCTGGAACGCCTTCGACGTCAGCCGCACTCTCGGATGGGTGGCCTTTGCCTGCTGTACCACCAGATGGTCCCGGATCCACCCGTGCCTGTTGCTCCTCCACCGCCACACCACCGGCCACCTGAGGTCCATCTCTCACTGGACGGGGCAACGAAGCGACGCACACCTGCGGCCGCTCTGCAGCAGGAAGCTTCCTGCAAACTACAGGAACAACTGAAGGGGCGACTCCAGGTGTTCACCGATGGATCCGTGCTGCCAGACGGGACCGCAGCAGCAGCATGCGTCATCCCTGCCAGGGCCAGCAGCAGGCAGTGCCGGCTGCCTTTCCCTGCAAGCTCCACGGCCGCGGAGCTGGCGGGACTCCATCTCGCTGCAGATCTACTGGCGGAGGACATCCCTGAAGAACCGGTTGCCATACTATGCGACAGCAAGGCGGCGCTGCAGACCTTGGCTAACCACCGACGTGCTGGGCTGACCGGAAGCCTCCTGGCGACGAAATTTGAGGCCCTTGCCGCTACCGGCGTGTCCGTCTCCTTCCACTGGTTGCCCTCGCACGTGGGCATAGCTGGCAACGAGGAGGCGGATACACTTGCGAAAGCTGCCCACCTCCCTAGTGTTCCGCTGACCCAGGCAGTGGCGGCGAGGGACTACTCCCAGGCCCGCCTCCAGCGCCTCCTCGTCTCGATTCACCCTGACCCAAGGGTGGCAAGCGGGCACGGCCCTAAGCCACTTCCCGAGAAGGGCCTTACGAGGAGGGCCAGGGCCACACTCCTGCGACTGCGGACTGGCTGCATCTGGACAGCAGCCCGCCGACACGCCAAGGGCCTCTGCGCCTCTCCAGCCTGCAGCCGCTGCGGGGATCCTGAGACTCTCGAACACCTCCTCTGTGCCTGTCCCGGACTTGCACAGGAACGTTCGAGGGTCATCACAGCCTACCGGAGGCAGGGACTTCCAGCCACCACACTTCACCACTTGCTGTTCCCGACTCGCCCCCATCTACCAGCGCTGCAGACTCTGGTGGACTTCATTGACGAGACTGGCATCGCAGCCTACCGCTGAGACCCGGGTTGCCCTCCCCGCCTCCCTTTCCGCCGGCTTACTTCTGCAGTGCTGAGCCATTTCTGTCACGTTCACTCCTCCTATAAACGGGAAATTTTGTTCTTCGTCAGCAGGTGAAGAACCGACAGTTGCACGCGACAAGCAATCGGCGTCATTGTGTTTGTGAGCGGACCTGTAGACAACCGTGATGTCATATTCTTGGAGAAGCAGGCTCCACCTAGTAGTCTGCCAGAAGCGTCCTTGAGGTTCGCCAGCCAACACAATGAATGGTGGTCACTGATTGCTCGAAACGGTCCGCTGTATAAATATGCCCGGAACTTGCCTATGGCCAATATAACCGCAAGACATTCCTTTTCTGTGGCTGAATAATTCATCTCAGCTTTCCATGAAGTGCGGCTTGAGTAAGCAATCACTTTTTCTTGACCGATCTGCGATTGAATTAGGACAGCGCCGAGACCAACGTTACTTGTATGGATGTCTGTTTCGGCGTCGTCATCGAAATGAGCAAGTACCGGAGGAGACTGCAAGCGGCGTCTTAACTCATTGAAAGCATCCTCCTGCTCTTGCTGCCACGAGAATGGTACATCTTTAGTAAGTCGGGTCAATGGCTCCGCGATGTTGGAAAAGTTTTCAGCGAAGCGTCTATAGTAGGCGCAGAGTCCCAGGAAACGTCTCATGGCCTTCTTGTCTTTTGGCTTCGGAAAGTTCTCGACCGCGGTTATCTTTTCTGGATCTGGGCGGGCCCCATCAGCACTAACAATGTGCCCAAGAAACCGAAGTTCGCGAAATGCGAAGTAGCATTTTTTCGGCTTAATAGTTAATGCTGCAGCGCGAATGGCGTTCAGTAATGTTCGCAGTGTCTGCACATGCTCCTTAAAAGTAGTGGAGACAACCACCACGTCATCAAGGTAGAGGAGGCATGACTGCCATTTCAGTCCTGAGAGTACAGTGTCCATCATCCGCTGAAAGGTAGCGGGTGCAGAGCACAAACCAAAAGGGAGTACTTTAAACTCATCAAGACCATCCGGTGTCACAAATGCCGTCTTCTCGCGATCTTGTTCATCTACTTCTATCTGCCAATATGCGCTCTTCACATTCAGCGATGATAAGAATTGAGCGTTGCGTAACTTATCCAGGGTGTCGTCGGTCCGTGGTAGAGGATAGACATCCCGCTTCGTGACTTGGATCAGTTTTCTATAGTCGACACAAAACCGTAAGCTGTTGTCCTTCTTGACCAGTACCATGGGCGATGCCGAGGGGCTATTGGATGGCTGTATTACATCGTCCTTGAGCATCTCTTGTACTTGTTTTTTAGGGGCGAAGCTCCTTATGCCGTGGGTCTGTCCATCCTCCGTTTGTAGTCTGTCCGTCCTTGGTCTGTCTGTCCGTCCGTCCGAGCGCTGCGGTGCTGCTTAGGTAGTACGTGAATTGATCAATAGATGGCGCGGAGGCGCTCGCTGTGTGCTCTAGTGTGATAGGAGAGCGCTAGATGGCAACAAACAGTGTTTGTCACGTCTTTGATGATGTACTGGGCAAGATTCACGAAATATTCATGGTTTTTACCGATAAACCTCCGGAGCTTCGCCCACTCATCATCATTCACTCCTTGGATATGCGTGGATTTTTTTATCGCTTCTCTTTCCTTCGGTGCCACTCGGTATAGATTCTGGTGCACAGGTCTAACACCTTCTTCAGCGATGATGCGGTGTTTTGCGACGGGAGTACATCGAACTTTCGATGAGGTAGAAAAGCAATCCGCAAATTCCTTCACCAAGTTCACAATCTAGTCTTTCTGAGTGCGTCAGAGCTCTTGGTCAACATCGATCAATTCAAGGACGTTGTTCTCTGCTACAGGGAGCGATGATGATAGTCTTGATGACTGCATTGCTGCATTGCGGCTACTACTTGTACATTCCCTGACGCGGCAGAATTTCAACGTGAGCAACGCAACGATCTCACCCTAGATCCTCTCTTTGCCGCCGCCCGTAGTTTTCAAGGCAGCGGTCGTTTCACTATTCGTGATGACTTGCTCTAC
>CM023484.1:8814273-8886772 GCA_013339685.2 Hyalomma asiaticum | reverse complement strand
ATTATTAGCCTATTGTATCTGCGTGGTAGTAGAGAGCATGGAGGTGCATTGTCTACCCGACCAGTAGACAATTATTTTCTTTTGCTGAGCTTATGCGAGCTGCGATACATGCGTTGCGCTGTACAGGAGCTGTTTTTGAAAGGATTGCACTAGTTTCGCGAACGCACTGATGAAATGTAGTGGAGGGCCACGTGGTCAACAAAAGCTTGACTTAGGACGGCTGGTTTATGCTGTAACCCTGCTCAAACGTATGAAGAAACCAGGGAACAGAAGAGAGCTTTGATTTTCAACTGATTTTTTTTTTCAGTGCATGCTTGCTGTTTTTATATAACATAAGATACGCAGATCGCCTGCACAAGAACACTCTGTGATCAGATACACTCTAGTAGAACTCACCAGAAAAGCTCTCTCTATATCAATTATAGGTGTGTGCATTTGTTTGCCACCTTTGAGATGAAAAATGCTTGCCATATCACTGCTTGGTATTTTTCGTTTTTGCTTTTTTCGCAAATGTCGTGGTCTTGACAAGAGCACTTCATTTGAATTTGCAATACAAATGGATCTATATTTCATGGTCCTCTCATTATAGAGCTAGCACTAGATCAGTATTGTCTCCTCGCTGTCGCAATGTTAGCTCTGTATACCGTTCTTTTGCATAAGTTGCTAAATGTCAGTAGTATAACGCCGGTGGCGAGTTTATCTCCGCTTCAGCGCACCATAAAGTCGGCGCTAGACCTTTTTTTGTCCACGCGCTGTTACCTCCATATGCCTTTTCCTTCCATAGGTTGCTAAATGTCAGTAGTATAGCGCCGCTTGCAACTGTTTATCTTTGTTTGAACATATGAGTGCTGGTTATGCCCATCGATGTATGCACGAACTAGTTCAATTTCTATGAATTTAAATTTTCTGACATGCGCGCTGTCAGATAATTTTCTACCATGCTTGTCGATCCTTCTGGCTAATGTTAACTGTTGCGCCAGCCTGTTTCGCTAAGTTCCCGCAAAACAGCCTATAGATGTATATATGAATAGTTTATATGCATGTTTTTTGTGTGCCCTGCTTATTAAAAACAATGCGCGCGAACATAATGTCATATATGCTGCTCAAAACGCACGTGCGCTATGTTCCGGCACTGAAACGCGTATACATGAATATATGAAGCTCAACATCTTATTCTTACGTCGAATCTCTCAAGTGAATTTCGGTCATCCTTGTGTCGATCGGATCTCTATTGTTAGTCATCCTTGTGTCGATCGGATCTCTATTGTTATATACAGCAGGCTTCCAAAGAGGCCCGGCCGATATCAACCATGAAAGGCTGCGGCGTAGTCGACGTTGCCTCCAGGACAACAGAAATGACTCAATGTCTCCTGTGAAATAATCTTCCTGGGCAAATATCGCGCCAAATTCGCCATTCCTCAGGTGATTCTGATGAGCGGCAAAATCGGCGCCACATTTGCCGGAGAAAGTTATCGGCTAGCCGACGGGGGCTTTAAGGTGGCATACTTGGCACAGTGTTGCCGATAAATGGCGTCGGCCAGCCCATATTGTCTGTAGAAAGGCAAAATCGGCGCCATAGTTGCCGTTGAAAGCCATCGCCTCAGCCGATGTCGGCAGTAACGCGGCATAAGCGGCCCCATGTTGCCGATTACAGTAGACGGCCTGCCGATATCGGCGGGGCAGCGGCTATAGTAGCCCGACGTTGCCAGTCATTGACGGCGGCGTGGCCGATACTGGCTCGCTGTCGGCAACATTAGGCCTTGGATGGGCCGAACTTTGCCGCCATAAAACCAATATCGGCCCTACGTTGCGTGCTGCCTGGGATAGCTCTTCTGCCGGCCGTACTACGCTGCGTGAGATATGGACGCCATCTGGCAGCGCCGTCGGGAAACATGAGCTTGTGCAGAATCCCTGGGCAACTGCGAGGTGGCAGCAGCAAATCGTCGGCCGAGGTCTTTTTCGTGCATAGCGTCGCATTTTTCGCGCAGGTTAACAAACACTAGGGTCTTTAGAAGTACGTATATATGTAATTTATAGTAAAGGAACACACGACCTAATACTTACGTATTCACGTTGCGCCTCAGATATGCGTCATATTTGCTTTTTGATTGACAATGTTCACAAGTATGAACGCAGCTACCTGTTCAAGATGGCTGGGCGTTAGGATGGTGCTTAAACGTTGGCCGGGTGGCTGAATCGTCGTTTGTCGACTGACAAACAGAAGGACACACCAAAATTTCTGTGTTCAAGTATCCCAAGAAAGACTATCGTATCTAAAAAAGACGAAGGTAGCACCTATCAAGCATTTTTCTCTATACCACGAGTTTTTAAACTGTACACTGCTATGCGAAACAACAGCGAGATTCTTCAGCTCTTCACAGTTAATATTTCTTGTGTGTGGAAAACAAGTGCCTTCATACAGTGGCATTTTCATTGCGTAGAACAACTTTTACGACTAATAGGAACCTCAAATTGAAAATTAAATATACTCTGCAATATTTCCGAGCTGCCTGCATGCGACATACTCACCAGGTTCATAAAACGCCGTGTCGTCATCGCTATTACCCCCTGGGCTCTCACACCGTTTTTTGCACGAGGGGCCCTTTCATATAACAACAGAAAATGAATATGACCAGTATTACATCACCCCGACTAGTACATTGGATAGATAGATAGATAGATAAACTTTATTCGGGTCCTGAAGGAATCCGCCCTCGTTTTAAAAGGGGAGGATCGCGGGCCGCTCCCACGTAGGGACGGGGAGGCCTAGCCTCACCGCCGCGTCGTGGGCCTTCTGGACAGCCTTGATTTTTGGAAGTAGGTCAGGACTCTTGATAAAGGAATAGAATTCTTCTTCAGAGAAGTCATTGTGTCGTTCCTGTAAAGAGGGGCACCTCCAGAGCATATGCCTAAAGTCACTGCGTTCGTTACAGTCTGGACAAAGTGGCGAACTGTCGGTGTAGTGACTGTAACTCGAAAGGCTGAAGTATGTCCCCGTCTAAAGCATCCGAAGAGAAACTGCCTGTGCTCGAGACAACTTTTCATGTGGGAGTGGGAGGCGCCTACGGCCCATTTGATAGTGTTTCGTCACTTCGTTAAATGTGCTCAAAATGTCCCTAAAATGAAGGCTGGGAGCGGATTCCTGTGGCTGAGCCGCGCAAGTCCCGGCGCGGCAAGTGAGACCTCGCGCCTGGGAGTGGGCTAGCTCGTTGACATTGGAAAGGCCTCCGACCTTCGAGCCAAGATGAGTAGGGAACCAAGGGATAGTATGGTGTGTCAATTCCTTGTGAGCGAGAGTTCTAAAAACTTCCTTGCAGACGGACCCAGAAGCGAAGGCCCTAGCAGCGGATCTAGAGTCAGTATAAATATTAGTCCTTTGAGGATCAAGAAGAGCGAGGGCAATGGCCATTAGTTCTGCTTTGTGAGAAGAGGAGGTTCGAATTGACGCCGAGGAAAGGATCCGACCCTTAGTATCTGTGGATAGCACTGCAAAGCGAGCGGAAGCGCCGTATTGGGCAGCGTCGACAAAGCATGCAAGCGATGAGTGGGAGTGAGCGTGAGCTAAAAGCGATGATGCTCGAGCGACACGTCTGCCCACGTTGTGTTGTGGGTGCATATTTCGTGGAAGGGGAGAAACCTTGATGTAAGATCTCATGCGATCAGAGAGTTGCGAATTTTGCACTTCGAGCGTGAAGGGATTGTGCCCCGTGTCGACCAGGATCTTTCTTCCTGTTGATGTTACTGAAAGCCTGGCGATCTGTGTCGTTTGCTGAGCCTCGATCACTTCTTCAAGTGTATTGTGCACTCCAAGGTCCATCAGCTTTTCTGTGCTCGTGCGCATTGGAAGACCTAAAACTCTCTTGATGCTTTTCCTGATGAGAGTGTTTAATTTAGCCCTCTCGTGGAGTTTCCACTTGTGCATGGATGCCACATAAGTTATGTGGCTCATCAAAAAGGCATGAAACAGCCTGAGGAGGTTGTCCTCCCGAAGACCGCCCCGACTGTTCGAGATCCTAGTGATTAATCGGATGACTCCTTCCGCTTTGGAAGTCAGATGGTTGATTGTGCTGCCGTTCTCTCCGTTGGCCTCGATGATCATGCCCAGTACACGGATGAAGTCCACCCTTGGGATCCGGTGCCCCGCAGCCGTTTGCAGCATAATGTCGATGTCGGCTAGTGGTTTCCAGTTTTCGGGCTTGGGACCCCTTCTGGTAGGTCGATATAAAAGAAGTTCAGACTTTGATGGTGACAGTTTGAGGCCCATTTCCTTGATGCAGACTTCGACACATTCGACGGCATCCTGAAGGGAGCTGTCTACATAGCCTTCCGAGCCACCGACACTCCATATGGTGATATCGTCCGCGTAGACGGCGGACTTGATGCCTGTCAGGCTTGAGAGTTCGGCGGCTAAGCTGCACATGGCAATGTTAAACAGCAGCGGGGAGACGACTGAGCCCTGCGGGGTGCCGAAGGGACCTAGGTCGTAGGGTGCAGACTTGAGATCCCCTAGCCTGATAGTGGCTCTTCTATCCCTAAGGAAAGAGCTGGCGAACTTATGAAAGTTCTCTCCTAGGTTGAGGCGAGAGATGGAATCCAGTATGTGAAAGTGCGAAACATTGTCAAAGGCCTTCTCAAGATCGAGGCCGAGAATGGCCCTAACGCCCTTTGTCTCCTGATCAATAACGTGATGTTTCAGCATTTTCATGACGTCCTGAGTGGATAGGTGAGCTCGGAAACCTATCATGTTGTAAGGAAATAGGTTTGTTTCCTCTATATGCTTCGAAATCCGATCGTTGATTACGTGCTCGGCGACCTTGCCTATACAAGACGTGAGGGAAATTGGTCGTAAGTTGTTAAGACTGGGACTCCGTCCCGCTTTCGGGATGAGAATTACGGATGCCGTTTTCCAGTGTTCTGGGAAGACACCCGACTCCCAAATACGATTGATTTCTTTGGTGAGGATGGTGACAGAGTCGTCGTCTAGGTTACGAAGCGTCTTGTTCGTGATGCCATCTGGGCCTGGGGCCGAATTCCCGTTAAGTCTGGTTAACGCGTTCTGGACCTCTGCTTCCAGGAAAGGCTTGTCTAAATCTAGGGCTGGTGATCCCGTGTATTGCGGGTAGCTAGAAGGCGGTCGGTCTAAGGCCAAAGGGAAGTATCTACGGGCTAGAGACTCCGCTATTTGAGCATCCGATCTCGCTTTCCTTTCCGAGTGTAGTAACCTGTCTACAACACTCGTCTGGGTGGATTTAGATTTAGTCGCCTGGAGCAGGTGTTTGAGTAGGTTCCACTTTCCCCCCACTCTCATCTGCCCGTCCACCGTGTTGCAGATTTCGTCCCATTGCTGTTTCTCCAGTGTCTGACAGTGGGCGGCTATTTCCTGATTAAGATTCGCTATGCGCTTCCTCAGTCTGCGATTCAGACGGTGTGATTTCCACCTCGTAAGAAGGGCGCCTTTTGCTTCCAGAAGATGAGCAAGCCTGCTGTCCATTTTACCGACCTTTAGATCACTCTGGATCGTTTTGGTGGCCGACTTGACGTCTTCGCTAAGCTGAGATAGCCACTTGTCGAAGTCCGGTTGATCATTGCCGTTGTGTGTGTTTCTAGTTGTGATCTTACGGAAGAGGTCCCAGTCTGTGAACTTGAAGGTTCTAGGGGGTTTTCCTTGAATTTGTAATGTTGTACTGAGAATATAGTGATCACTCCCCAAGTCTACGCCCAAGTTGGACCACGAGACCTCTCCCGTAGTTGCAACAAAGGTCAGATCTGGGGTGGTATCCCTGCAGCAAGAGTTTCCAGTGCGTGTAGGAAACGTGCGGTCCGTTACCAGAGTGATATTAAGGTCTGAGGCAGCTTGCCAGAGCTCAGCTCCTTTGGCAGTGGTGCGAGGATAGCCCCACGCGTGATGTGGAGCGTTGAAATCCCCCGCTATCACTATGGGTGCTCCCGCATTTCTAGCAATCGTAAGGGCTTTCGAGAGCAACGTGGTCAAGCGGTGGTTCCTGCCCTTTGGAGAGCTATAAATGTTGAGTATGAAGATGCTGTTCTTCAGCTTGCTGCCTGGTATGATCTCTATTAGGGAGTGTTCAACTCTGCTGTGTCCCATGTGTAGATTGTGCAAGATGGTAGTGCACTTCTTAGACACCAACGTGCAGATACCTCTGCCATCTGGACCTTTCGTGACGTGCGGCGTGTATCCTGACAGGAGTCCATTGGAAACGAAAAAGATTGGAGGAAACTTAAGCTTCGCCTTTAAGAGTTGAACGCGATAGCGAAATTCGGCCCCTAGTGTGCACTTCAACCACTCAGTGCATACTTATTAATGTTGTTCTTGCATAAATAATGTGTTATTAATGTGTCGATACACACACACGCACAGACACACGCGCGCGCGATGTATCTATAGTAATGGTAGAGGTTTTCGATCTATTTAACAGCACTGTTATATCAACTTCATGAAAATTTTGTACAGTGATGGGGTCACATGGTCCTGTACTATGAACTGCGCGTAGGCGTGACACTTTTATTCGTAAATGGTCACATTCTGTCGTCCTTCTTCCGTTAATTATCTGGCAGCTGTTCGATTTGTTCTTCTGGAGACCTCTTCCGGCCAACTGCAACAAGCATCGCCTTATGGTCGGTGAAATGGAAAGTGCAATCCTTCACTTCTTTAATGGTGCTAAAAAAGTTAAATGCTAAAAAAGTGGACGCAGAGCATCCAACGAGACCGCATATAGGCTCTGGTGTAGTCGCATGGCCTCCGAGATGGCGGGCGCGCTCGCTGTCTTGGAGGCCATGGTATTCGAGACATTGCTTGATGTGTGTTCCGCCAGAGCGACATAGCTGTCCATTTTTGCAGCTGTTATTTTTCGCTCACGGGCGAATTTTCGCTTACGGAGAGACGCCGACAGCGACGGCGGTATTTCTGCGGAACGAGCTCTCTAACACTATCACGTTAATAAAGTCGTGCAATAAACACTATTGCGTGTCTGCCTAAACGAAAGGAAGCGGTTGCAGGGGCCCTGTTGATCAATGGATAATTATAACGTGATTCAAGATATACGGGAGACACGCTCCCGATCACTCATCATTACTGCATCAAAAAACAGTAGGGATGGAATAACTGCATCCCAGATTTTCAATTCAATGTTAGGCAACAGCGCTATGTTTGGTAAAAATGCATAGGTCCAGGAATTGGCTGAATTTCGTCATTTACGACTACATGACCAGACTAGAAGAGAAGCTCAGGGGAAGATGGATGCTTGAATCGATGAACAAGTCGAAAAATACGATTTAGAACAGGGAATGTCGCAGGAGCCAACGTTTCGTCAAGCGGCCTTGTCTTCGTTGCCGCCCTGACGAAGACAAGTCCGCTTGGTCGAAACGTTGGCTCCTGCGACATTCCCTGTTCTAAATCGTATTGATTTGTTCATCGACGACTACATAACGGAACATGTCTTTTTCGGCGGGAGTTTTAAGAGGCATGTTTCCCTATTCTTCAAGCATTTTATAAAAATTGTCTATGGTTATGTTGTTTCGGGTAGGATCTTTCAAAATTTCTGTGCTTGGAGAGTTCTGGCAAATTTGGTATTTTTAACGGGATGGACGCTCCATTTATACCGACATTCTTATTTTCCATAGGAGCACATGCTTTCCTAATACTGTACTGAAGTACTTTTAGCTTCATTGCTTTAGTTAAAAAAGGCTTCCGAATCGAGGTGAGCCAGAGGCGCTTATTCGAAAATCAATGTTTAGCTAATTTTTGAAAACACAGCTTCCGCACTAAAAATACAACTTGGATGGATGGATGGATGGATGGATGGATGGATGGATGGATGCTATGAGCGTCCCCTTTGTAACGGGGCGGTGACATGTGCGCCACCAGGCTCGCAAGAAGATTTAAGAACTTTTTTTTCTCTCTCTTTAAATTTTCCTCATGCCTTTCAATTTTCCTCATGCCTTGTTGCGAGGGAAAGCACACCTTGTGTAGAATAACTGCAAAACATTTCGGCGGATACAATACGTAAGCTTAAGGATTGCAGGCCTCCAAATTTGCAACATCTATAAACTGCGCAAGTGCTCTTCTGCACCTGTGCAGAAATGTGAACTTTTTTTTCACGAATACGTGCTTAGTTTCGGGCAACAAAGCAGCTCCCATTGCTAGGACATCTTTACCGACCTTATATGTAAATCTCTTTGCAAAAATGAAATATTGGATTTTCCTCAAGGTCTGTCCTGGTCTGAACAAACCCTTCTCTTAAAAATTTGTAGCCTGCCCGTTAAAAGTTTTTCCTTTCGACGAAAGGGGGAAAGCGAAGCTTGGCTTCTCCGTACCTGACGGACGTCTTTCTTTCTTTCCTTCAAGTTAGGCTATAGAAAACCAAGGGTTTCATTAGGCACCGATACATTCGCCCATCGAAAGCTTATGCGTGTAGTGTAGGTGTTCGGAGGACAAGGGTCCTGCTTCAATTCTTCGAACTGATAACAAAATTTGCCGATCAAGTGGGCCCTATATGAAGTGACCGAAGAAACTAATGCATGTTTCCATGTTTCTTCCGGCCCTTGATAGAGGGCACCAGGGGTTCGACTTTTTGGAGTCTTGGCGAGACGACAACACGCTGACATACCCTCGAAAAAAAAAAAGGCAAAGCTTAGGAAATTCAGAGCCATTGAACTCTGTGAAGGTGGAAGGCCAGTGAGGGTGCATTACGGGACGAGAATGGCCAGCCTTGAACAAGGCCTCAATGAACTACGTGAAATAAATCGCAAGATTATGATTAAATGCGTCATGAGTTCCGTTCTCACAGGTCGCTTTTCAATCAGCTTATTAAATGCGAAACATTACTTGGCAAGCTTGAGCAATTTTAATCATATCTATCTATCTATCTATCTATCTATCTATCTATCTATCTATCTATCTATCTATCTATCTATCTATCTATCTATCTATCTATTTAGACGGTATCTATCATATACGTTGTATGCCCTTTACTTCACAATTACCGATAATATGAACGCGTGCGGCTCACACCCAAAATGCTCAGCTCGGGCAGGCGGGTATGCGCTACAGGTGATTGAATATTGATATTTCAGTTGATATCAATCAAGAGCAAAACAAAATATGCGCTGAACATGTTCAGAGCACAATTTGCGCGGGCTTAGAGAAATACGCACCGTTCATTGCAGACTGCGATAACATAAGACAATCAGTCGCAGAGAAGCGTCCCGTAAGGACGGAAAGCAGCGTACCATGTCTTAGAATGCTAGTAATCGAAGCGGAGTTTCTGCAAAGGCAAGCAAGCATGCCACCACTCGTCCACGGCAGCTTCACTTCCACGCGGTACACGTTGTCAAGAAAACGATTGCATCAGCAGTTGCGGTGTCCGTGATATGATAACGTGGATTGCGGTTATAGCGTGTTACTGCTTTTATAGTAAAGTGAGCAACAATGTGTACGTGTGCCGCCATCACTCAACGCGCTTCTGTCGAGCTTCGCTCGAACTGACTCCTACCATATGCACATAGTGCACATATGCACTAAATGACTCCTACTATACGCACGTATGCGCGCTGCAGCCTACATTTCTGTTCTGCAATGTAGACGTTGTCCACGATCGTGAGTGCCGTCACTGCATCGTACAGGGAGATACCGTTTACCGCAACAGAGCTGCCTAACTGCCTTGCCAACTAACATTGCCCAAACTACCAAGCTGGGCAGAGACTTTGATGCTATATAACCGAAAAACTTAGCTGAATGTCAAACAATACCTTATAAGCAATTTTCATGCTCAAATGGACGGCAGCTGCCAGATTTTTTTCGCTATACTGAAAATTAATGATTTCCCAACCTACTGATCCAATTTAAAAATAAAGTCAATAGTTTTACGGTAAAATTGCCTCCCTCATGAAGTAGAAAAGGAGGAAATTTACATATATATTAAAAGCCAGTTGCATTCCATGCAGTGACGTGCATACTGATAAAATCATCTACAAAACAACTTCAAAATTGAGATCAAAGTAAAATTGCCTCTGCACATCGCAAGCGTGTGTACTATCTTTTGTAGCATTCTGAAATATTTGTGTTTCATGACAGCACAACCGCACTCCACCGATTGAGATAGACCGTCGAGGACAAAGATATCTGTAAGGGAGAAGTGGTAGGTATGTGTCCTGCTGTGCCACATTAAGCAAGTAGATGTTGAAGAAGAGGGCATAAGAGTTTGCGGACAATGTCTAAAACAGCAGAAGCTCGCAGACGACATTGCGCTTTTGAGAAACGCAGGCCAGCGAACTACAAACGACAGACTAAATCGAGAATGTATTAAGGTACGAGTTAAGGTGAACAGGCGAAACACAAAGATAATAAGCCTAGCTATGGAAGAGGAGTTCAAAACTGGTGGCCATGTTTTAAAATACGCAAAAGAATATGCATATCTAGGAGAACAGCTAACAGGAGCACCTACGCTGGAAAATTGTACGATAGAATGAAAATGGGCTGGAGCGGATGCGGAAAAATTTCTCAGATTATGAGAACCAGCCTAACGCTATCCCTAAAATGAAAAGCACAAAACCAGTGCATTCTAGGATTACTTGCGAAATGCTCAGATACTTGAAGAATAAGGAAGCAACTTTAGGAGATATTAAGAACCGCGCAACGTGCCACAGACACGAGAAGGACAGGCGCAACACTAAGAAACAGAAAGAAGGGAGAATGCAGCAGAGAATAAACAGTAGTAGACAACGTCCTCGTTAACGTTAACAAAAAGAAATGAAGCTGGGCACGTCACGTGATGCGCAGGAAGAAGAGCCGGTAGACAGGGAAAACAACGCGATGGGTGCGAATGCACGGAAAACGCAGCTGCGGCACACGAAAAATCACTGAGGGATGAAATTCCGGAGCAAGAAGTCCGTAGTCCTAAGCGTAAAATTGAGCCTTGGCAGAGGTCTCCATCCTGCAGTCGAGATTAGATAGACTGATAATTATGACCATCGCTTCGGGTAGTCACACTTTTCTGACGTCATTCTCGGTTCTAGTGTTTGTTAACAGCTATTACAGCTAATATACCATGCGCAATAGTGTCTTTGTCCAGGTTTCCTCGATCCCGTCGCATGCCGAAGAAAATAACGCTGATGTAATGCATATGGGCACACCGTACCGTGAATTTCATTTCGACAAGACAGAAGTCTCTGCTCTAACGGCAGTGCCCAGCTCATGTCGTTCCACGAGCTGTCGGCTTGGCGCCACTGTGCTGTCCATGTACTTTTTGAACCCACCTTGGACACACACACGCACACACAAACACACACACACGCACGCACGGACACACAATTTGCACAGACATTGTTCCCACCTGTAGTACTAGGCCGAGAGCCAAACAACTAGGCATAAGGAATTGTTTCATTTAATCGTATGATACCGATGCTCACAATGTCTGGGCGGCGCGGATTTTTTTCACTGTTATCGTTATTTTATGTCATAAACGTATTTCTACTATCGAACCCATTTGGTGCAATTCGTGTGACACTGGTAGATAAAAGCACGCCCGTCAAAACGACAAGGTACATCGCTTTGGACCTCTATTTCTGGTGTTACGCCACTGTTTTGAAAGGGAAGAAAGAAACAAGAAACCGAATATTTCTATGCAAGCATGAAAAGAACAAAACGAGCAGTATGAAATAAAAGAGAGATTGTTAAAGCCTGAGCACAGCCAAGTTCTCTGCATTTTGTGGAGTTCAGCTACTTCTTTAAATGTGACGCATTGCTTCGTGAAACACGCCGGAGAACACGTGCGATTGCGCAAATGCCCATCGTGATTGCACGGAAATTCTTATTCTCAGCTGTTCATAAAATCACTATGGTGTCGGCGCACTCACGTTTAACGACATGATGAAGCCGCCACTAGAACAACATAAACACAATGGTAGAAAACACAGGAACAGGACACGCGGCAGCCGCGTGTCCTGTTCCCGTGTTTTCTACCATTGTGTTTATGTTGTTCTAGTGGCGGCTTCATCATGACGTTAAGTAAATACCAACTAGGCCAGCAAGCTGTGTTGTTAAAAGCACTCACGTTTGCTGGGCAAATAGCTAAAGTTTGTACGCACGTGGCTTCGATTACTCGCAGTGGGCGTGCTTTCTACGCATATTCTGTCGCGATGTGGCATGAAAACATTCCATTCCAAAGAATTGAATAAAAAATGACAGATTGAGAATGAAGATTGATGACAGTGGTCTCATTCTTGACCGGCCCATATGTCTCCGCTGCGGAGCACTCGCGTTTACCTTTTCGCTTTGTTGGAAAAGCCTGTCAGTGTGTCATTGCCCAGCTTTCTTAAAGAAACAATGTCGACACTTCACTTTTGATGAATTTACCCTGCTCGAGTGAACGCATGTCGCTCCCTACTTGTACCACTTCTATCGCTTAATCGATCCAGGCATGGCCGCCTTTGAAGTCGCCGTCCTGCTGCTGCTGATTGTCACAAAGAGCAGCGCATGCAACGCGGACCCGAAAGATGGTGAGGCGTCTTGTGGGCATTTTTGACTACGTCAAGTATGTGAATTGCAGCTTGTGGGCTAGCGGTGCATAAAATAAACTGTATTGCGCGCAGAAGAAACTAAGAATTTTGTGCAAATATGAATAGGCTAAGGAAAAAGAACATGAGAAAAGTTTGCAGCGTGCTAGAGCATGCTCCAATCCGAGTAACAGAATGGCTTCTTCTAAAGATACCAGACGAAATTAGGAAGGAGCGCCTCGTTGCATCCTACGGACAACGGGAATAACGCCTAGGTATCCATCGCAATTACCCGTAAAAAGCCATACGGGGCACAAACTTGCACGCTGAATAAAGGGGTTCCTAAATTGCAAACTACGAAGTGAGCAATGGAACGCAACATGATAGGTGTAATGTTAAGGGACAAGAAGAGAGCGGATTGAGTCAGAGAACAGACGCGTGTTATAACTTATGAGTAGAAATTATGAAAGACAAATGGACCCGGAGGGGGGGGGGGGGGGGAGATGGAATGCGCAGGCCAGAATCCTTGGCCATTAGGGATAACAGAGTACATCCCGAGAGAAGACAAGCGTGGCAGCGGGGGGCAGAATGTTACGTGTGCTGATATGACCATGAATTTGGGCGTATAGCGTGGTTGCAGTTGGCACAGACCTATGGGACATGCCTTTGTTCTGAAGTGAGCGTAGATAGGCTCATGATGATGATGGATATCAGTCGTAATTGACTCATAGATTGTTGATGCCACTTATTCGCATTAGTAAATGTAGCTCAACTCCATTTCTTGGGAGACTGTTGGTGTGCTCGAGTTATTTTCAGCAATGCTCAAATTATTTACTAAAGCAGTCCCTGTTCCACTTTTAACTAACCTAGAGAACAAGGTGGCTTCAGGGAAGAACACTACACAGTATATCGCAGCCACGCTGTGAATCTAATAAAGTTATTTGCTGAGTGTAACAAAGCTCTTTATACAGCTTTTATAGACTACGAGAACTTGTTTGGCTCAATAGAACACTGGAAATTTCAGAGGCTTCCTGCGACAAGGGGTACCTCAGAGATACAAACAGACCATAACTAATATTACAAAATTACGGAGCTGAACTCCTCTACAGACGCTGAAATATTCCGATCAAGAAAGGCGTCAGACAAAACGATACAATTTCTCCGATAACTTTTACTGGACGTTTAGAGGATGTGCCATAGCGCCTCGAACCAAAAGAAAACGGAATTAAAACTGAAAATGCAATTCAAGGTTAGCACCTAATGCTTGAACTTCAGAAATTTAAAGTTTACAGACATCATGCTGTTCAGCGACGATGGTGATGCAGTAGAAATGTGATTGATGGCGTAAACAGTGAATGTATTAAAGTAGGTGCAAAAAAAATGACAAAGAGAATGAAAACGCCCCACACAACACCGATTAGCCCAGCTAAAAAAGAGGAGTCTGTTATTAGGAATCAGCCATTACAACTTGTGCACGAGCCAGCACATCTAGGTAAAATACTAAAAGGAAAGCCTGCGTATGAAAAGGAAGTTTTCATTTAGATAACCATGGCCTGGAGCCCATTATGGGAGACATTCTCAAATCATGACTGAAAGCTTCTTGCTATCTCAAAAGCGATAGGTATATAACTACTACATTCTCTTGGTACTGGCATACGGTATAGAAACTTTCAAGGGCAGAAACGAGCATTCGCGATGAAATGAAGAACCGCACAGCTTTCATACAGCGAAGTAAAGGTGTCGGGCTAAGAGCGAGATAATGAGAGAATGGATCAGGGAGCAGACGGAAGTAACTGATCATAACTGAATAGCTGATCGTATCATCATCATCATCATCATCATCAGCCTGTTTAGGTCTACTGCAGGACGAAGGCCTCTCCCAACGATTTACAATCCACCCTATCCTGAGCGAGTTGGTTCCACTTTATGCCCGTAAACTTTTTAATTTCATCGCTCCATCTAACCTTTTGCCTGCCTCTGTTGCGCGTTCCCTCTCTTGGTATCCATTCCGTCGCTCTTACTGTCCACCTATTATCCTTCCTCCCCATGTCATGTCCTGCCCAGGTCCACTTCTTTCTTTTAATTGATAAGATAATATCGGCCACTCCTGTCTGTTCTCTGATCCATTCCGCTCGTTTTTTATCTCTTAGCGTTACCCCTATCATTTTTCTTTCCATTGCACGTTGCATGCTCCTTAGTTTCACCTCTAGTTTTTTCGTTATTCTCCATGTTGCTGCACCGTACGTTAGTACTAGGAGAATGCAGTGATTGAATACTTTTCGCTTTAATGAGAGCGGTAAGTTTCCGGTCATGATTTCGTAACCTTACGTTAATTAATATGCAGCGGTGGAGCCGGGCTGAACACGTAATGCGGAGGACAGACAACCAAAGGACTGCGAGAACAACTCAGCAGATGGCAATTACTTCAATATGAAGAGCAAATGGAATACAAGATAAACATGGAACGTGTAAATGAGCAACGCCTATACAATATAAAACGCGTCATGAATATCGCACACCCGTTAAAATTGTCAGGAAGAGAGTGAGTGAAATAAGGAAGGGAAGGCAGGCATATTAACCAGTGAGGAGTCCGGTTTTTTACCCTACACTGGGGGATGAGAAAAGGGGAAGAAAAGTAAAGAGAAAGAGAGAGAGGGAATGCCTTCAGGGCAGTCCTATATAGTATAATAGGCGCTCGGTAAGGCCAGATGCTTTTAGAAAGCCCAAAAGCGCTTTCATTGCCTTCTGAGCCGTTGGTCGGTGAGGACGGTATTTTAAGATTGTCTGTTCACTAAGTGGACGATCGTCGAGCTTTTTCAAGGACTCGGTCATTGGCAGTCTCTTTTCTTCAAATTAGGGGAAGTGGCACAACAAGTGATCTATGGTCTCTGCACATCCGCAGACAGCGCACGCAGGACTATCAGCCATTCCAATCAGCGCACAGTAAGCGTTCGTGAAGGCCACTCCCAACCACAATCGGCACAGAAGCGAAGCCTCACGTCGGCGCAAACGAGCCGGAGGTCGGAATTGTAGCGATGGGTTTAGCCGGTGTAGTCTGGTGCACCTTGTGTAAGGGGTATTCCACTCAAGTAAGGACATCGCTCGTGCAAGAGTGCGGAGTTGTCTCGCAGCGTCGGTCCTTGAGAGCGGAATGGGATCACGGCAGTCTTCTTCGCCTGACGTCCGAGCTGCCTTATCTGCGGAGTCGTTTCCATTGATACCGCATTGGCCTGGTATCCATTGAAAATATATCTCATGTCCCCTTTCTTGTAAGTTTTGTACAAGTACCGCGATTTCGTATGTAAGGTGGTTGTCGTCCTCGTGTCGACGAAACGACTGTATACATTGTAGAGCTGATCTTGAAGCACAGAAGATTGCCCACTTTCCACGACTCTCAGCATGTAAAATATGAAGCGCACCGCGGAGAGCCACGAGCTCTGCAGCTGTAGATGTGGTGACGTGGGAAGTTTTGAAGTCCTGGTGACTCCCATTCTTGGGATAACTACAGCACTACCAGAACTGGTTGATGTGGTTGAGCCATCGGTATAAACTTCTGTGTAGTCCCTGTATTTCGCATACATGTGTAACAGACTTAGTTGTTTGAGTGCACATGGTGGTAATCCGACTTTCTCAGAATACCAGGGATGAGGTAAACTTGTGGATGGTTCACACACCATGGATGAATTGAAGCCTTGGTTGCAGGTGCATACCCTGACGAAAGAGAGGCACGGTGAGCGAGGACCTTTGAACATAATGTTGTGCGGGGTCGTTCCACTGGAAGACCTGCGAGGTGGCGCTTAGGGGCCCCGGCACAGTGCCTTATGTGCACACGCATTGTTTAAATGGTTACATGCGTTCTGACATTTTGATCGCGAGCAATTGCTATAACTTCTGTCGATAACGCGCTCTTTGGCATACCAAGGCATATTTTCAGGGCTTGGGATTGGATGCCTTGGAGTGTATGCAAGTTAGTTTTGCAGGTGTTCGCGATGACTGGTAGGCTGTACCGCAGGAATCCAATCAAAAGGACTCGGTACTGTTGTAGCATAGATGGAATTGACAAAACAATTGTCAGGAAAGTTGTCGGAAAAACTGGTACCTGCAGTTACAGGCTTCACATTGTTGTCTCAAATGCCATGCTGCGTTTCATATTTGAAACCTTACCGATCACTTCCGCAATAAGCAGCGGTTTTTCCCACTTCGTGTATCCCTGCTCTCGCCATTTACATCACGTAACGTAGACTACCATGACCAACATCTTGTACTAAAGGTAAAGAGGGCGGGCATCAGTGACCCCGCAGAAAATTATTTGAGCGCTTTTCTGAGGCGGTAATTGTAAGTGTAACGCGGAGCTTTTTTCATTTAGGTAATTTTTATAGCACCCTGCTACTTTTTTCCTTAGCGTGAACAAGGATGGCGCTTCCCTTTTTTCAGGGCTTGTTATACATTTTGATTCAGCCCTTGGGCAACCTACGCAGCGCAGCTTATGTCGCCTTTAATTTTTTCTCTGAGCGGTCTCTTAAGTGGAAAGACGAGTGTTTTGCTTAGTTGATAGCGCAGTTAGAGACTTGGGCCAGGCGGCTAAGTATTTTTTCCTACATCTTGTGATTACGTAGCTTAGCGCGAAACCACCAAATTGAGTCTAATTATGCGGCACAACAGATGTGTCGTGGAGCGCGTACAAAGAAACCACAGGGTGGTTGCAGCTGACTTTATGCATACACATACATAATTTTGCGCACTCGATTATACTTTGTCTACAACGCTTGTATCTCGCATTTTCAGTCCGTTTTGTTATTCCAAACATTTAAACTTCAAGGAAGAATTGTGAAGTGATTTAGAATGATTGTTACTAACAGGACAGTTTTATGCTCAATATTTGAGAATTTTAATGTCAGATATTTAGCTTGTAAACTTGCGCCGGAAATTTGGCCTCGTAACGTCAGAAGGCCTTTTTTTATTAGATGCGAAGCAGCTCTTTGACTAGCCCGTGTAGCGCCCTTTGTGCGTCCGTACGGCGAGGGCGAGGGCAACGCGTTGCCCTCGCCGCAGGTGTTGGAGCGGTGCCAAGTAGGTCACGCCGCAGCTGCACGTTGACCTCACGCTCCCCTCGCAGTGCGCGCTGACGTCACTCTCTCCCTCACCTGCCGCGCGCTCGCCGCAGCTGCCGCCTCGTCCGTTCGCCCGCAACACCTGCCGCTACCGCCGCTCGCTCCGCTACCGCGACCGACAAAAAATTAACACCATCTTCCCAAAGGGAACCCTGATGGGATGCGAAGCACCCGCGTTAGCGCCGTTCAACCCGTGACGCCACCCGTGCGCAACGCTGCTGCTTCGCATCCCATCAGGGTTCCATTTGGGACGATGGTGTAAATTTTTTGTATACTCGCCGGATTCGCTCAACGAAAGGTTCTGGAACTCCTTCTTTTAGGTCACTGCCTTCCTTAGAACCCAACGTATATTCAAGAACCTGTGACGTAATGCATATACACGCTGGAACTTCAAAGTGGCATCGGCACTCGTATTTAGCTTTTCCGTATATTCTAGGTTACCAATGGGCTTCTCGTCGCAAGATTGAGGTTTTTGATATAGTGAAAAGTGAATGTACTTATGTTAGAAAAAACGTTTTTTTTTTCTTCTTGTCCCCTTAAGCTTACATGGAACAGTCAATCTAACTTATTTCATATCGGCTTTCCTATATAGTAGTGTATAGCTGGAATTTCCTTGTCTGTTCAAATAGGTTCTGTACATGTAGTGCGTTGCTGCCTAATGAACAAACTACAGAGTTTATCCGTAGGAAGCCCTTTCCAAATCCGTGTCTTCGTCTTTAGGAAAGGAGGTGCCCCAGATGTACCGCAAAATTCCTTTTCCGTACAGAACAGAACTCTTATATGCAGTTTTATAGAAACCCTAGAATGTATTTTTTAACAGATAGTCTCAATCAAGGGACTAACGAAGGCCTGAAAAGTAACAAATTGGCGATTCCTAACTACCCAGAAATTTAAAGCAAAGGCCAGCACAATTTATGCGGCGTATAAACACATGATAATTTCTCATGTCCCTAAGCCGAACAACTCCCAAAATTGCACCGGGGTCTCACATATGAGTAGTAGCTCTCGAGCCTGACGAGCAGAGCGTACCGGCAAGAGTGAATCGTATAAATGTGTGACATTTTAACGTCGTTTGTAACACGGGAATTCAAACCAAGATCACACTATTCTCACTGTTGCATCAAATACACAGCAGAATGGGTTAAGTTGGGCGTTGTGGAAATCTAGATCAAACTGCGCATCATAAACCATCATCATCATCATCATCATAATCATCATCGAGCTGCAGGAGCAGCAGCAGCCTATCTGCTTGACGAGTTCTTCTCCCACTGATCACTAATCTGCCATGTCCTGCGATGGTTATTTCATTTTATTGCCGCCAAGGTGTTCGGTTACAATACACTACAACACAGTACATATTTATTTGCAGATATACAAGCGATCTAGGGGACATCACCGGCCAGGAGCTGTTGTAAATACAGCATGACTGGGCCGATGCTTCGTTACAAGGCAAATATTGCTGTTTTATAAAAAATATCAACTTTGTTAGAAGCTCAAAATATAATAATTATCAACCCTAGTGCACGAAACAAGAACAAAATTATATAAAGAAATAATAAAAATTTATTGGAATACGAAAGCAGAAAGAAATACACGCAAGGGTTTAGAAGAAAATCCTACTCTTTTGGCTCTGATAAATGAAAACTAAAACGATAATTAAGAAAGATAAATACGCTAAATCATTCGACGTTAACAAAATGCATCCAAAGTTCCTTCCTTGAAAAACACTCTATGTTTTCATATATATATATAGAATGTGTGGCGGAAATGCATGCTAGATTACGAAATTGGGGAAAATACCAGATATCACTATTTATGGTAATGGTGGAAATGCCTGTAGATGTCAGAGATACAGCACAGACAAGGACATTTTTCGAGGCAGTATTTGAAAAATAAAAATATGAAGGAAGCGATAAGTGTAAAAATATTCTATTTTAACTATTTTATGATTCAGAAAAGCTTGCCCTGTTGTCTCTAGAAAACCCATATTGTGACTGTGTCGAATGATCACTATTTTTTGCAAAGAAAATAGTTTCATAATGTTTGTCTTTCGAGTAGTTACCCGCACTGGGCTACAATAAATTAAATGGGAAGAAAGAAAGCGCAATAAATGTTATATTTTGCTTTCGGTGCAAAAGATAGGTACACCTCGAGAGAATACCTGTGACAGCATGGGCTTTCTTGGAGATATTTTCAACGTGTTTGTCCCAAGTCAGGTGCGAAGAAAACGTAACGCCTAGTAATTTATGTTCTTCAGTAAATTGTAGTTCTTTACCCGCAAACTGTAATGTTTGATTGCAAGTAAGAGATTTAATTTTTGAGCGAAATAACGTTAGTTTTCGTGGAACTTATTTTTAGGCAATTAGCGATCGACCATTCAGATAGCTTAACGAGCAGATCGTTGCATTGGCAAATGAGTTCTGCGGAAGCCGGCAAGGTAGAGTAACGTTTATGAAAGCGAAAATTAGCATCCACCCGTTTTGTAGCACAAGGCTACAAGGAAATCCATACGGATTTCTCAGAAATGAAAGCTTCCTAGTTGGCGCAAAATTCATCCTGGTCCGGGGTTCGAAACCGGGACAAACGCCTGTCCGGGGTGCTCGCTCTGCCAAATGACATGACCAGGAGGCTAGCGATTGATAGCGCGAGCTGGTCCCGGGTTCGAACCCCGGACCAGGACGAAATTTTCGGCAACTAGGATCCTTTCATTCCTGAGAAATCCGTATGGATTTCCTTATGCTACAAAATGGGTGGATGCTAGATCGTTCCATTTTCCCCTTAATTTCTGCAAATGCCGACTAGAAATAAGAAGAGTAGTATTATCGCCATATATAATAAATTTAACTGCTGTGTGTACCTGTTTGTGCTGCGTTATCTATATATATCTGTCTGTCTGTCTGTCTGTCTGTCTGTCTGTCTGTCTGTCTGCCTGCCTGTCTGTGTCCATGTACCCGCCTGCGCCCGTGTGCTCTCCTGGCCGTTTTGTTGACTTAGCACACAAAGAATTAGCATTGTGCAGAAAACAAGTACGAGAAATCGCTGCACCGCTAACATTATATGCTTGTCATACACTCCACGATTAACGGCGATATGATCACCTGTGGCTGATACAAACAGTGCTCAACCCGGAGTAGGCAGTACCCATCACAACTGTTCGAATGTTAGCATTACAACCTAGCTCATTGAGGACAAACGAAAGAACGACCAAAACTTGAAGAGCACACACACTGCGATGGTTGGAAAAGAGAAAAAAAAGTACCGGTTGCATTATAGCGAGTGAACAGAGATATTCAGACGAGCGTGCTGTAGCGACAGTAGGTGAGAATCCACACCAGGACGACGAGGTGCGAAGCACGGACGCTACCACTCCTACACAGTGGCTCTTTCAACGCGGTGCACATTGCGAATAAACTTATCGCATCAGCACATGCGGTGGTGGCTGCAGTGATTGGCTAACGTCGATTCATGCTGCGCTTTGGGTTAACTGCTCTCATAGCAATACACCCAGGCAGCACGCCAACACAGGACTTATGTAGGCGTGAAGTCGGCCAAAGTCGGCAGCGATATCGGGCCTAAGTCGGCAAATCGCACTCGCGCTACTTTCACCCACATCTACCCGATGATGACCAGCCAGAATGGCGCCACTGTGGCGAAGCCACCATGGGTCGAACTTGGCCAGCCAGAGTGGGCGAAATTTGGCCAGCCAGAGTGGCCGAAATTAGGCCAGCCAGCGTGGGCGAAATTTGGCCAGCCAGAATGGGTCAAATTTGGCCAGCCAGAATGGGTCGGATTTGGCTAGGTAGCATTGGCCGATGTTGCGGGCATTCAGGCTTTTTTGGCGTGTTGTCTGCCCCGCCGACATCGGGAAACCCCTTGCGCGACCGTTCACAGCCACTATGGTGTTTGTAGTTTACCCCACGTGTGTCGCGCCGTTTGGATTGCGATAATTTTATTTTTTGTTTTCACATTTTCGAAGGGCTATGAAGGCATTTTTGAAGGACCAACAGTAGTTTGCGTAAATGTGTCTCAATGCATACGCGAAAGCTTTATTAACACAGTAATAAGTGGGGCTAAGTGGATCCTCTGTACTTTCTATTAATGCGTTCTAAACAAATAACACAAGAGAGGTTTATAGGGAAAATCACTATTTCATTTATTTTGTGAACTCTGCATTGATAATATGCTATTCTCGTGCTGCACCGTCGTAGTGGAAAAGCTTCGGCAAGGGTGGAACCTGCGGGAAAAGGCGTGAAAAGTTAGCACAGCTGTGGAGCATATCAGCACTATACTATAACTGCATGGAACTTATGTGCGACTCACGAACAAACGCGGAAATTTAAGAAATGTCAGAAACATTCATAATCGGGTACTACTTTAGAAAATAACAAAACAAAGTTGTCCTTTTAAATATAATGAATCTATGTTCAATATTCAAACCCCAGATCTTGGTGTCGTGTCGCTTTAGATACCCAAGGGGAAAAAAATGTGAGTAAAGGTTCTGTTGCAAAGCAACTTTAAAAGCGGCACATTACTTGAAATAGGTGCATTTTGCATTATAATAAATTTAATATTTTTGGCATACATCGGAAAGGAAAACATGTAGACGTGAGCTAACGCGACACACCCCAGGGATGGGGTCGTTAGGCAAAAAATGTCCTTAAATGATAGGTGCAAGGTGCATTATAAGCAGATATTAGAGAAGTGAACATCTTTTCAAGGCTACTTTAAAAATGCTATCGCGTGCCGAACTGCCGCACGTGTCCTGCACCGAGGAGCGCGTGTTCGGTATCACGTTACCTTTAAAAATACGGGCAAGAAAAGATAATGTTACGAGAACTGCAAGTCACCACACAAAGGGTGTTTGATACAAGCACAGGATTAACTACATGAAGTAAAACTGCTTTGGGACAATGTACGTAGGCTCTTTATTCGAAAATAAAGAGCCTACGCACCTCACGACACAAATAATATAAAAAGTGGGACCGGTGCTTTAACATCACAACAATATGTGCCACGTCCCATTTTGAAAACTGGCCAGCAACTTACCGAATTTCGGTATCCGCTCTGCACTCCACAGCTGTGTGTCCGCAACACAAATTCGGCGACGGCACTGTAGTCTCCCCAAAAGGCGCAGGCTTGTGTTCATATACAACCGATGTCACAGTTGGGATGGGCATTGTCTTAGGAGGTACACTCGCCAAGGAATCGCGCAATCAACTTGAATGATCAATAAATGCGGTACATGATAAACGATAAACGCGTAGACAGACTGCGTGCAGCCTTTGAAACTCGTTCGTACACCTTGCACGTTGGAAGCAATGCAGCCGCGACGAGAGAGCGCGGAAGGTTCCTCGTGGTTTCCCCCTCCGAGGGCAGCAAACGCCAGCAAAAGCAGGTTCATAGTTTAACAAAACTTGATACTGGGCTAGATGGTGCAAGTTCATTGTCACGGTTAGGCGCAGGAACAACATTCACATAGACACGAGGAGACAGGACAAGCGCTCACTTCACCTTGGTGTCACTTGGCCTCAGAGCCTCGAAGTTCTTTCTGATCGCCTCCGTCGCTCTTGTGTTGTAGTTACCCTATTCCATGACCACGAATCCTCCTTCTTTATCGGAAAGCAGCAGGCACAGTTTATTGCGTTGGAAGTAGTCCACCACCTTCCCCAGGGGATCCTTGCCACTCCTCGTAGTAGCTGTACCTCCAGCCTTCATGAGCGCATCTACCCCATCCAGCAGGCACTTCTCGTGTTTTTCCTCTGGGGCCTTTCGTGCTATCTGTCGGTTCAGCGAGAGCCATTCTTGTCCCTTCACGTCAGGCTCCAATGAAAACTCTGGCCCTTTGTTCAGTAGATTTTCTACATCTTCAGGCACCAACACATCTCCGACCGTCGTAACGTTCTTCTTCGGAGGGGGTGGGGGTGCACACCGCTTCATTGCTGCCATACGTAGTTCCTGGTGCAGAATCTGTGCCCACGTGACTTCAATCATGTTGGCCATCAGTCGAGTAATGGCGCGAAGCTTGGACTCAGCCACCCAGCCAGGATCCAGCAAATAACACAGCACTCGCAGATGGTCTTGAATTCTTCTAACTTGACGCCACAACTCTGACCTAAGGATCTTGCAGAATCTCCTCAGGACACTTGGTGGCGGTTTTAAAATTCCAAACACCTGGTTCAAATCCACTGGCACTGTATTCTTCTGAAGACAGAAGGAAATGTGTCTTGCTCTGCATGTGAGGCCAACAACGTAGGCGATATACTTGTTCACTTGGGAGCAACACATGGACTGTTCACATACAAAAGAGCCCTCGAACTGCGAAACATAGTTTAACAAAACTTGATACTGGGCTAGATGGTGCAAGTTCATTGTCACGGTTAGGCGCAGGAACAACATTCACATAGACACGAGGAGACAGGACAAGCGCTCACTTCACCTTGGTGTCACTTGGCCTCAGAGCCTCGAAGTTCTTTCTGATCGCCTCCGTCGCTCTTGTGTTGTAGTCACCCTGTTCCATGACCTCGAATCCTCCTTCTTTATCGGAAAGCAGCAGGCACAGTTTATGGCGTTGGAAGTAGTCCACCACCTTGTGGCGTCAAGTTAGAAGAATTCAAGACCATCTGCGAGTGCTGTGTTACGTGCTGGATCCTGGCTGGGTGGCTGAGTCCAAGCTTCGCGCCATTACTCGACTGATGGCCAACATGATTGAAGTCACGTGGGCACAGATTCTGCACCAGGAACTACGTATGGCAGCAATGAAGCGGTGTGCACCCCCACCCCCTCCGAAGAAGAACGTTACGACGGTCGGAGATGTGTTGGTGCCTGAAGATGTAGCAAATCTACTGAACAAAGGGCCAAAGTTTTCATTGGAAGCCTGACGTGAAGGGACAAGAATGGCTCTCGCTGAACCGACAGATAGCACGAAAGGCCCCAGAGGAAAAACACGAGAAGTGCCTGCTGGATGGCGTAGATGCGCTCATGAAGGCTGGAGGTACAGCTACTACGAGGAGTGGCAAGGATCCCCTGGGGAAGGTGGTGGACTACTTCCAACGCAATAAACTGTGCCTGCTGCTTTCCGATAAAGAAGGAGGATTCGTGGTCATGGAACAGGGTAACTACAACACAAGAGCGACGGAGGCGATCAGAAAGAACTTCGAGGCTCTGAGGCCAAGTGACACCAAGGTGAAGTGAGCACTTGTCCTGTCTCCTCGTGTCTATGTGAATGTTGTTCCTGCGCCTAACCGTGACAATGAAAAGCAGGTTCAGAACCACATTCTTTGCAAACTGCAGATGAGCACAATGGATGTTCACGGAGGGGGCCGTGACAATGGTCGTCAGTTCGGAAGGGGGGCGCGCCCCCCTCCCTACACACTTTTTTTATGTTTAGTTGCTGCTGGCTTAGCACGTGCTATGTTGCTTCTCGGCAGAGCACGCTCGTTTTTCTTGCTTTCTTTTTTTTATAGTTGTCTCAAAACGTGGAAGACAGCATTTCTGCCGGGCAAACATTTTTGCACAATGGCGGGGACACCCGCCTGGACTGCATTTGTTAAGTGCAGCTCGGTGCAGCCTGTGGCGTATGCTGGTACGCATGTGTTCTCTTGCCAGCTACTTGTAACACAGGATTTCGCAGAGGCTGAACCGCCCGAAATGCTGCACAGCGAAATGCTGCACTGCACGCAACAAACGTAGCGAGGACGCACGGTGCCGCGTTCTGCTTGAATTTCTGCCATTTTCTGCAGCGCACGAAAGACATGAACGTGCTGCCTTTCCGCACGACAAGAAATACTGCGATGACTCAGTCTCTACGCGCCCTTCCTTTGCCCTTATAGGCCTCGTGCGCTGCTGTTTCAAATCGGACATGCAGCGCCACTGCGGCGGCTGCTGGCGAAATGTCCCTGTTCCCTCCGCCCAGCCGCGCCTGGCCGCAGTAGGCTGAACATGGCCTCTAGCAGCGCAATTGTGCCTGCACGACGAAAAAAGTCGACTTCTGTCTACTGTTGCGTGTGCGGATGTCATAACAGCTACAAAAACACGGCTGGGAAAATTCCGAAGGTACATTTCTACCATTTTCCTTGGAAATCGTACGAGGCTGATCGGCTGCAACGCTGGATCGCAGCCGTTCGGCGTGCCCGGTAAGTAAACACGTCCTGTCTTCGCGTGGTTTCTGTCGCGTTCTCTCAAAGTCACATTAACACATTGTTGGTTCCCTTGTTTTCTTTTATTACTGTTAGCCCGAATGGAGATACGTGGCTACCAGTGAAGCGCAAAACAGTCATCTGTAGTGCCCATTTTGTCGGCAACAAAGCGAGCACAATTGCCAGCCATCCTGCCTATGTACCAACTGTGTTTCCGCCGTGTTACAGAAGAAGTGATGCAGTACTGCCGGCGTCAAAGCTCGATAGATACAAGAGGTGAGTGATATTAGTTGAAAGCTTACCCGAAAATGGTTAGAGTTGGCTGTGAAAACAAATTGGTGCGACTTTATTGCTCTTTGCGACTTTGAAGAATGGCAGAACAGACAGCTCATAGGTCATGCCGCGCCTCAGTGAAAACCGAAATCGTATTTTATGGTATTCATTAGGTGTGCTAACAGCCATTGTTCTGCGCAGGATTCAGCAACGTCGCGCAGTGCTTCAAGCGCCGACGTCCATGAGCGCGATCACGGCGGCTGCGGATTCCTCCGAGGATTCCTCGGCTGACCTTGCAGTCGAAATGATTTCATCACCGGAAGAAACTGGCAAATCCACATCTGTGGTAAGCAAAAGTTTTATGTCTTTACTACATTTGCAAGACCCTTGAGGCATAATGGTTCGTCTGCATCGTTGGCCTAGCCAGGAATTTTGTATGGGGAACGCCCTTGACACAGAATAATAGGTGCTGGGTACACAGCTGTTTACGTCTCGTGCTCGGTGTTCCATAGTAAACAGAAAAATTTGGGAGTGCCACTTGGATGTGCCTGTGCAGGTTTTCCCATCAGGGAGGGGGAGCAGGGAGCCGGCGAAAGTTTATTACAGCCCCCCTCCCCCCCTAGGAGGGGGGGGGGCGCTCTCCTCAGTGTATGAAGCATAGAGGAGAGCTATAAGTTGGGCTTGTTGGTGTTTATTCATCTTCAAAAGAGCAGATTTTGCACCCCCCCCCTCTCATTTCTAGGTGATTAGGGGGCGGCCACCCCCGATTCCGTTGCGCACGCCTATGAACACTTACCCTGATGAACCACCTTCTGGCCACACGCCAGTTGTAACAGTTTGGGGGAAGCACTGTGTTGTGACTGATATCACGCAGTGTTTCGAAGCATTTCATTTGATGCACCATAATAGTGATCGCAGGAAACATGTATCCGATCGCGACTCCACTTTAGTAATTTGTCGTTGAATTATTTCAATCAGCCAAAATATTATTCTTTGCTCGAGATCAACGCAGCATTTCAATGTGTTCAAGTTCTTCTCAAGCACTTAAAACAAAATTTGATGTTTTGCTTTTGTTTAACTTTTCAGATGACCCAGACAGATGCAGATTTTAACGGAGGTGTCTGCACTCTATTTCTTTCTGTGACGGCAGAAGGCGTGGCATCTACTGAAGTTTCCCATGCCAACACTGTCGAGAAAAGTGTACAAGCAAGTGCCTCTGTAACATCGACAGCCACTGGAACAATTGAGCGCAGCTGTTCATTTCTTGGGTATAATTCCCTGATACACAGAAAGGATGCTTTTCGCGAACTGTGCGGTATCAGTGCAAATGTCTTTTCTATGTTATTGTCTGTGCTCTCATCCATTACTGTGAGAGAGGTGGATGTACCAGTTTCCCAGAAGTTGTCCATATTCTTGGTGAAGATGAAACTAGGTGTTTCATTCGCCAGCATTGCAGTGCTTTTTGGCCTCCATCGCACAACAGTCAGCCGCATATTCTACTTTGTATTAACTAATCTGTTGCGGGCAATGGAGAAATGGATACCCGAACCATCGCTTAGAGCTGTGCAAGCCACTATGCCCACATGTTTTAGGTTGCACTACCCGCGCTGCCGCTACATTATTGATTGTACCGAGCTCCGCACGGAAGAACCACCCACCACAGAACAGAAACGTGCCCTGTTTTCACATTATAAAGGTGGCTACACTTTGAAGTTTTTGATAGGTATATTGCCAAATGGAACAGTCACCTTTGTATCCCAAGCGTATGGTGGCCGAACCTCAGACACTCATATTACACTGGAATCAGGGTTTCTAGATCGTGTAGGGCCAGGAGGCGTTGTTTTAGCGGACAAAGGTTTCCCCGGAATCAAAGCACCCGCTGAAAGCCAGAAGGGCATTATTGTGCTGCCGCCATTTTCAAAAGGAAATGTGCAGTTCACGCGTGAAGAATTAGAACAAACCTATCATGTAGCTCAAGTGCGCATACACGTTGAAAGAGCGATACAGAGAGTAAAATGTTTGGCATAGTAAATGCAAGGGTGCCTATTGAACTGATTCCTCACATGACTAACATTATGCGTATGTGTTGCATTCTTGTTAATCTCCAGCCGCCCATTATTAATGAGCCAAGTAATCCGCACACGGAACTTGTTTGAATGCTGATGCTGACAGATTTGTTGGGCCAAAAAGCAGCATTTTGAATATGCTAGGTCGAGGCTGATTTGACTGAATCTTCCTCTACCGTGCTTAGTGGAAATGCCTCCAAAAGAGAAATTTAGCTTATTCGGTAAGTGGCTAGACGAAGTTTTTCTTTAATGTTGGAGATGCTGATGATAATGGCACACTTTGGCTAGCAGGTAGTCAGCATAGCAGTGGCTGTAGCAGTGCTGGTGTGGTGTTTTTGTGTACCAAGTCAGCGCATGATGTGATGAATGGAAAATAAGAATACATGCTAAAAATGTAAAATTTTCTGTGGTTCATTTCAATTGCACGCACATATTGGTATCTGCACATAAGCTCAGACTGATGATAATCTTCCTCTACCGTGCTTAGTGGAAATGCTTCCAAAAGAGAAATTTAGGTTATTTGGTAAGTGGCTAGACCAAGTTTTTCTTTAATGTTTGAGATGCTGATGATAATGGCACACTTTGGCTAGCAGGTAGTCAGCATAGCAGTGGCTGTAGCAGTGCTGGTGTGGTGTTTTTGTGTACCAAGTCAGCACATGTGATGAATGGAAAATAAGAATACATGCTAAAAATGTAAAATTTTCTGTGGTTCATTTCAATTGCACGCACATATTGGTATCTGCACGTAAGCTCAGACTGGAGGCTTCTCAAGAGACATATGCATCACTGCAAGTCTAAAAAATGTCTCGTTTTATTCAAGGAACAATAATTGTACGACAGTCATATTGACACAGAACTGTGAAACAACTAAATATCCAGCAAAATGTTACTGGCATAAATGGCACTCATGTTTCTGTATTTTCGATTGTAAAGTATCACAGTACCCATATTCTTGTAAAGGCACAATGCAGAAGCTCTTGTACAGAAATTTACGTGAACATAGAAACACAGTACAAGTGAATCAGGGCCACCATTCGTACCCAGTTTGAGACATTTCTAAATATGTTGAAAGAGACAATAAAATATCACACAAAAAAAATTGCCTTGAAAGTATAAGCACAGACATCTCTAATGCACAGTTAATTACATGTCAGTCTGTTGTAAATGCACGAGAGCATTTGTTTGAACGTATTGCAGCAAACCACACATGAATATATGCAGTTACTGGTAAATACACTACTGTGTCTTTTCTGCATTGTTAAGGTGCACACCAGTACCTAAATGCTGTGAAATAAAGAAATAAATGCTGTGAAAGAGTAAATAGACTACCATTTTTCACAGAAGCCATGTACTCTGCAATGTAAGTCTGCCGGGACTCATCGCCACCTTTCGGCTAGGAGCCTTAATGCATCAGTGAGGAAAACTCTTGTAAAATAATTGAAATGAACATTGAAACACAATACAAGTGAATCAGGGCCGCCATTTATACCCAGTTGTGAGACATTTCTAAATACGTTGAAAGAGACAAAAAATATCGCACTAGAAAGGAAATCACCATTGAAAGTATTAGTGCAGACATCTCAAATGCACAGTCCGTTACATGCCAGTCTGTTGTAAGCTCACGAGTGTATTTGTTTGAAAGTATTGCAGCAAACCACAACATTGTAGTTACTGGCAAATACACTACTGTGTCTTTACTGCATTGTTAAGGTGCACATCAGCTAACTAAATGCCACTGCTGGCACCAGCCATGCATCGTTACACGAGACCGCTACAAAGGTATACTGTCAAATATACTTTTTCCGTAGTGGACTTTGGAAATTCACAATCTAAAAGCTCTACATCAGGGGTACGTGCCCCGCCAGGACACAAAAAAAATGTTTCGAAACAGTGACTGTACTCTGCAATGTCAGTACTGCTGGGACTCATTGCCACCTTTTGGCTAGGGGCTTTAACACATCGTTGAGGAAAGCTCGTTATGTTGATCCACACCATGCTGGTTGCGGAACCTCTCCAGTGGCCCAAAACCTGGCTTCAGCTCTTCTGCTTTCCCCAGACCACTTATTAGTAGGAACATTACCTCATTTATCAAATGGGATATCAGTCTTAATAAAAATATGACTAGAGCTTGGGTTCTCAAGCATGTTGGCCCCAGAGAACCCTGCCAAGCTCCAATAAGTGCCAAGGAACACCCCCCGCCATATAAAAAATGTATTCGCTGACGTATAACTGAACTCGCTTTCCTTGCGTCAACAAATGACGTGAGCAATGAAGGTTCCTTAGATCGACCACACCTTGGGTATGCCATCTAAGTGACTTGGTGAGTGCGAAACCAGGGAAAGTTTTTCAGTGGTTCACAGAACCCCAAGGAATCACCTGCGGAACCCGCATTTCGGTGGAGGCGAAATTGTAGAAGCCCATGTACTGTGTGATGTTAGTGCACATTAAAGAACACCAGGTGGTCGAAATTTCCAGAGCCCTCCACTACGCCGTCTCTCATAATCATACCTGGTTTTGGGACGTGAAAGCCCGGATATTAAAAAATTATTATGGCCTGCGGAACCCACTTTGAGAAACCATGGACTAGAGCGATATCACAGGTACATCACATTGCACACAAAAGAAGCAAGAAATGAGAATGGCTTCAGGTGTGCTTAACTATCTCACTCAACAAATATTCAAAATAAAAGATCTCAAGCTTGGGCACATATTCTGCCAGGAATTCTTCATCACGTTCTACGCATACAGTGATGCTTGGCTTAGATGAATAGACATAAAGAAGTGCTTCCCTGATGCCTAGAATGTACAGCATAATCATCATCTGGGAATAATATTGGTGTGTCTTCTTCAGATGAAGTTGGCCATTCACATACTGGATGTACGGCACGAAGCTTGCTTTCTCTTCATGGTCGATGAGTTTCTCATCTTTTAAAGAAAATGGACACTTTATCTCGACCAGACGCATCGCTCCATTTGAATCTATAATGCCATCTGGGCTGCAGCATAACCAAGGTTGATCGGGGTGGATGAAAAGACCAACCTGCGAATGAAAGAGTAGCATAAGTTTCAAGCTTTCTTTCAAAATTTCCATGCATCTTTAGTTCATGGATGACAGTGCCAAGTGCGGTGGACAGCTCTGCTCTGGCTTCACTTTCCATTTGTTTTCCTGCACAAAGTACCAATAAAAGACGACACCACAGTGAGCACCAGTAAGTGTTTGTCATGCTGTGCATCAAATACACATGAACTTCTTTCCCACAATTTAGCACACTAGATTATCTAGCCTATTTTTTAATTCTAGCTTACCATAAGAAGTTGCAGCTGATGAAAAGAACCTCGGCCTTGCAAGGGAGCTTGCCAGAGTATCGTAGCTGTCGAGCCTGTTTCTGATGCGATGTGCACTGCTGCTCGTTATTCGCAGACGCCGTTCCTTGTGCCACCTGCGATTAGGCATACTCATCAGTAAGAGAAAACACAGGCGGATACACTAGATATCGACAACAAACCTTCCGACTGATGCTTGCCGCCTTGTTGCTAAAGCAACTTCAACAGCCTCATGCCTACTTTTGGCTATCACACTTTGATAGAAACATTGCTCCTTTGCTCAGCGTGTGGTTAACATGTCACGCTTTTTGAGCCTCAGAGGTGATATGGTGGAAACTTGAAACGTATGGTGAAGCTGGCGCTCATTATCAAAAATTTTGTTAATGAGGTCGCAATGAGACTCATCAACTTGCTTTGCAACAACGGCGACATCATCAGGTGCCTCGATCTCGCTGCTCTGTTCAAAATTTAGGACGTGCCTGAACGCGCAGTTCACGTCAGGAAACTGGCTGTGCACGACTGTCGGGCTGAGGGGCCTCAGGATGGGCTTTATGCTGAGGCGACCTAGACGAAAAACAGTTGCATATGTTCAAAAAGGCTATCCCGCAAAATGTAAACTGACTCTCACACTTACTCGGGAAAAGTTCACTGATGGCCTTCTTGGTGTCCAGAGTTGGGCGCGTTGACGACTTCTGCCAAGTGCACGGCAGGTCGGTGCACGATGTGGGTTGATGGTTGTTTACAAACACGGCCAGCGCCGCGCCGTGCTTGCACCACCCACGACATCCTGCCTTGCAGGTGCAGTAGCCTTGCAGAAATTTCCTTTCTTTCGCTGATAACTTGAGGAAGAAAAGTACACAGTCTGTTTATGCCCGCGCTGAAGTGGTTCCAGACAATCTACGCAACAGAAACACCCTTCTACAGCGCGCAAGCCTAAAACTGTGCAGTCGACAAAAAAAAATGCGGAGAAAGGTTTAACAGAAAATTGTCGATCACTGCGTACTAGGTAATCCGCTAATTCGACGTACTAATAGCTCTGGAAAGCTAAGAGGCCGACAATTCATGCGGTCTCTCTTTTTGTCCGCTGCTAATGCGTCGTGTCAACTATCCCAGCTTTCTGCTAATGCGCGGCGGTGATGCGCCACGCTCGCGCTAAACAGTAATTTCTATCGCATGCCAAGGTAAATGTTCACTCACCTCTAAACGCACGTCGTACTCGACGCTTTTCATCTGGGCGACGCATTTCCCGAAGACTTCCGACGGGCCGACGTCACTGTGAAGTTCTTCTCTCACGCCGTAAACGTGGTTAGCGGCGTACAAGTCGCCCCCGTGAAGTAAACTGCTTCGTTTAAAGTATTCCTCGACGTTTGTGATTCGTTTGTAGCCGCAAAACAACACGCGGGGCTCATTTAACGTTGCCATTTCCTCGCGCCAACGTTCACCGCGCACAACCTCGTGCTTCGCGCCGCGAAGGGAACAGGGACAAAATGCGCGTTGTGGCCGCTTTGGCGCTGCGCACCCGAAGAGCGGTGGCGCCATCAAGTGAGCGCACGAGGCCTATTAGTTATAAATAAATTAGTTGTTAAATATCAGAATACGCACATGTTTGCTTATATCAACGTCATAGTCTCATACGAACGTCAGTGATAAATCCGACACACTGCACAGAGCATGCACTCAAGCTCGATATATTCTGCTCATCTAAATAGTACAACGTAATCAATGGCCGATGTGTAAACGAATTCGATATGTATGGAAAGAACGCACAAACGGACGTTACACAAAAAAGCAAAAAAAGAAAGCATGAATTATACGCAATGGCGTGGACATATTAAGGAATTATTAGCCTATTGTATCTGCGTGGTAGTAGAGAGCATGGAGGTGCAAAAGGGATGTATAAGTTTACCCGACCAGTAGACAATTGTTTTCTGTTTCTGAGCTTATGCGAGCTCCGGTACATGCGTTGCGCTGTACTGGAGCTGTTTTTGAAAGGAATGCACTAGTTTCGCGAACGCACTGATGAAGTAGTGGAGGGGCACGTGGTCAACAACAGCTTGACTTAGGACAGTCGGTTTATGCTGTAACGCTGCTCAAAAGTATGCAGAAACTAGGGAACTGAAGAGAGCTTTGATTTTCAACTGATTTTTTTTCAGTGCATGCTTGCTGTTTTTATATAACATAAAATACGCAGATCGCCTGCACAACAACACTGTGTGATCACATACACTCTAGTAGAACTCACCAGAAAAGCTCTCTCTATATCAATGATAGCTAGGTGTGTGCATTTGTTTGCCACCTTTGAGATGAAAAATGCTTGCCATACGACTGCTTGGTATTTTTCGTTTTTGCCTTTTTCGCAGATGTCGTGGTCTTGACAAGAGCACTTCATTAGAATTTGCAATACAAAGGGATCTATGTATTTCATGGTCCTCTCAATATAGAGTTAGCACTAGATCAGTATTGCCTCCTCGCTGTCGCGCTGTTAGCTCCGTATACCGTTCTTTTGCATAGGTTGCTAAATGTCAGTAGTATAACGCCGGTGGCGAGTTTTTCTCCGCTTCAGCGCACCATAAAGTCGGCGCTAGACCTTTTTTTGTCCACGCGCTGTTACCTCCATATGCCTTTTCCTTCGATAGGTTGCTAAATGTCAGTAGTATAGCGCCGCTTGCAACTGTTTATCTTTGTTTGCACATATGAGTGCTGGTTATGCCCATCGATGTATGCACGAACTAGTTCAAGTTGTATGAATTTAAATTTTCTGACATGCGCTGTCAAATAATTTTCCATCATGCTTGTCGATCCTTCTGGCTAATGTTAACTGTTGCGCCAGCCTGTTTCGCAAAGTTTCCGCAAAACAGCCTATAGATATATATATCAATAGTTTATATGCATGTTTTTTGTGTGCCATGTTTATGAAAAACAAAGCGCGCGAACAGAAAGTCATATATGCTGCTCAAAACGCACGTGCGCTATGTTCCGGCACTGAAACGCGTATACGTGAATATATGAAGCTCAACATCTGATTCTTACGTCGAATCTCTCAAGTGAATTTCGGTCATTCTTGTCTCGATCGGATCACAATTGTGATATCAGCAGGCTTCCAAAGAGTCCCGGCCGATATCAACCATGAAAGGCTGCGGCGTAGTCGACGTTGCCACCAGAACGGCAGAAATGACTCAATGTTTCCTGTGAAATAATCTTTCTAGGCAAATATCGCGCCAAATTCGCCATTCCTCAGGCGATGCTGATGAGCGGCAAAATCGGCGCCATATTTGCCGGAGAAGGTTATCGGCTAGCCGACGGAGGCTCTAAGGTGGCATACTTGGCACAGTGTTGCCGACAAATGGCGTCGGCCAGCCCATATTGTCTGTAGAAAGGCAAACTCGGCGCCATAGTTGCCGTTGAAAGCCATCGCCTCTGCCGATGTCGGCAGTAACGCGGCATATGCGGCCCCATGTTGCCGATTACAGTCGACAGCCTGCCGATATCGGCGGGGCAGCGGCTATAGTAGCCCGACGTTGCCAGACATTGACGGCGGCTTAGCCGGTACTGGCTTGCTGTCGGCAACGTTAGGCCGTGGATGGGCCGAACTTTGCCGCCATAAAACCAATATCGGCCCTACGTTGCGTGCTGCCTGGGCAATGAGTGACATATAACCGCTCCTGTGACTAGGCCTACTCAATAATGGTCAATCTATGGTCAGCCCAGTGATACGCCAGAAAATGTAGCGTTACGGAAGTGAGTGACGCGCGAAGTCCCGTGCCTGCGTTCATGCGATACGATCATCATCATGAGCATGTATGCGTCCCCTGCAGGCAAAGGCCTTTTCCAGAGATCCCCAGTTATCCCGGTACTGTGCTAAGTGCGGCCGTGTTATCCATGCTAAATGCTTGATCTCATTCACGCACCCTAATTTTTGCTGCTGCCTCGAAAGCTTACCGAGTTGCTCTGTAGTGATTCACTCCATTACCATTAATGACCAACGATTATAGCACAATTTACTTCACTTAATTGACTGCTCTAATGAGTTTCGAACCCGGTCCTCAATTTACTTTTTAAAGTTGGATCATCCATGAGTAGGACGTTCGACAACGATCATTATCTTCGGACCCTTCGGCGGCAGCTTTGTCTTCACCTGTTTGTTTACAATTATTTAAATAGAAAACCAATTCTCTAGCTGAGGGAAGTTTTTTATAATAACTGTAAGCGCCTTCACAGTTTCGACACTTCAATGTGGTTTCACTGCAGTTGCTTTCTCTGTAGAGTTCAGCACGTGGGGTAGCTTCTAGCAGACGTCTTGAATAGGTCTTTGAATCAACGGCAGCATATCCTGGCAAAACCGGTCACTTTTGATGTAGAAGGGAAGCACTTTGCTGTTGAACATCGCCATTCATATCCATGTCACGAGTTATCACAGCACGACCTCAGTACGTGATATTATAAAGGGACGTCTCATGTTTTCTAGATTCCACATCATCTTGACGGCATCACGTTATCAAATCAGTTTTGTTGGCACCGTCTGTTAATGCTGATCGACACGCAGACGCCGAACTTTTTGCTTTACAGCAAATTCTTCTGGACGTGGAGGTGCTACCATTGATATTTTATATCGAGCACTTTACAATTCCCTGCAGCCACTAGGCTAAATTTATGTTTACGCTGTTGAGAAGAACCGTAGGGACAGAACTGTTGGAAATGCGTATGAAAGCAACTGCAGAACATTGCAACAAACATTTTGAGCAGAGACGGTGGGTTGTCTGACTGTCGCATTATTGAGGTACCAGCCTCTCCTGCAGAGAGAGGCGACTGACTGCGTATTGGGGACAAAATTATAGAAGGGTCAGGCGGAGCGCGATCCTCCACCAACAGCTAACGGTGGAGAGGGAGATCAGTAAAAGAGGAAAATGTAAGTGCTGCGCTGTCACGGGTGTACATCGAAAACAGCACGCGGGCTTCCTCCTGCCACCAACTCTTCTACCACGTCGTTTCGAGCAACGTTGGGCTACCCTCGAACAAACGGACAGGTAATATACCAGCGCAAGACAACTTAAAGCACATTGAATCTCCTTTGCGAAAAACGAGGTAGCCTTTCTAATGATATAGGATATTTCTTTGATTTTTTACTGGTTAAATGTGAAAACATACGACGCTTTGTCGCCACCGTGTCATAAATGCGCGCATGTACCGGACCATCTTATTAGAACACCTTTGCATAACCCTTGCATACCATATCTTGAAGTCAACTAGAAAATTAGATATATCTCAGCTGCCTGTCTTCAACTATTTTTCTGACAGGTCAACGAACAGCACGTGACACTGCAACAGAAGGAGAGCACCGAGCAACTAATGGTAAGCTGTGTGGATTTGAATGCTTAACTGAGGCACGGGTGAAACGTAATGTACAAGGATGCAGCGCTACGTATGTTTGAATTAGGTGATCACGCCGTTTTGAACATACGGGGAGGTTCCGCGCCCATGAATCCACGTCACATATTTATCGATTCTTCCCACAAGAGAAATCTCTTATTTTCCGCTCACCACGCGCCTTTCTGAAAGGCGGTTTTATGTGATTGAGGATGTAGACTGTCAGTACAACGTGCACGCTCTCCTGTGAACGTTCCACATATGCGGAGAGAAAGCAAGAAAGAAAAAAAAATGAAGGGAAGTATAAAAGCGCCGCCCAAGCTCTCCGTACAGATGGTTAACCAGCGAAGCTGAAACGATCCACCCCGGTTTAGCATTGGGTCGATGCCGGTGGTGTGTTGAAGCCTTTCTCAATCATATACCTCCAATCCTCGCCGTGAAGGTAGTTGGACAGCGAATCTGTAAAGTACACCCATAAGATTGCTCATTTTTGGCGTCGCTTGAATTTCACATGCATTTTAACTGCATCCGTACACTCAGCATCTTTTGCTAGAGCTGCTGGGTTTGGCCTACGACGCTGCTGAGCATGTCGGTTTTGTACTTGGCATTTTTACTTTGCGCGCTCCACCGTTGGTAACCTGCGATGAACCGGTCTCTCCTATAGTGACCGACTGAGCTGCCGCTAGAGTCACGGAACCCGGGCGCGTTAGGCGCGAGTGCGGGGAAACTCGTCGACGTCGGCAGCAGCTGTACGCGCCCCACTATGGCCTGCTTCAGTGCTGCTCTACCTCGCTTCTGCTATGCTGCGCGACGCTATACGCTATACTGACGGCTGTGCCAATGGCGCGCGCGCATGGGTGTGATGTAGAGAACTACGTAACTGACCGCGCAGCCAGTGGAGAAGTACCTCGAAGCAAGGAGACAAACGGATTTCCATTTCGCCTAGACATACACAGCTTTCGCTGTAAAAGGCACGCACATGCCAGGCTTCGTTTGCTCCCATTTTGCAGATGGTAAAAGGGCTCCTAAGATTTTGTTTCTTTGTTTGTTTGTTCGTGCGTTCGTGCGTACGTTCCTGAAGAGTCCGTTGGGATGTCTTTGCGCCTATCGCATGGCGGCACTGAGGCTCTAGGGCAGAAGTTCCATTCCCAGCCAGCCAAGCAGTATATCGGTGAGTGCTAAGTGCAAAAGCATCGTGTAATTAATTTTCGTGGCAGCTTAACAGGCCCAAAATGGTGAAAGTTGTTGCGGGGTTCCCAGCTGGGGCATGAAATGGTGAAATTAAGGAGGTTCTTTTTGTAAAACCTCATAACTATTGTTTTAGATGCACTTTTACGTCACTTTTTAAGCTAAAAGCTTGAATTCCTAAAAGCTTGACGTCACTTTTTAAGCTAAAAGCTTGACTGCACGGTCCTCGACATCTCGCCTCTGTCGAAACCCACCCACGTTAAAGAACCCCAGGTGGTGGAATTTTCCGAAGCCGTCTTCTACGGCATCTCTCCTATCGTAGTGATGAGTCGTAAAACTCCGTAAATAATTAGCTCTTTGTCTCATACAAGTGCAATATTTTGAGATGTCGCGTGACTTCTCTTGTGTGCTTCAGTATGATCGTTTGTATCAATTTGCTTGTAATTTCTGCTAACATATAATAAATACTTCAGTATTATCGCGTGCTTTCCAGCTGTAACTTTACCAACCCAATTATTCGCTCTTATTATGCGCTTATTATTCGTCTAGGGATTGCTTTCTCTTCGTAAAGATAAGCTGTGTTGCTGTATTTTGACTAAATAAAGGGTAGCGTTTGCTAATTATCAGTATGTAATGGCTAGCGTTGGATACGCACAGGTGTAATGTTCAGTAATGTTCTTAAGGAAATGTTCCCTTATATACGCAGACAAAATTGTCGTTGCTAAATTTATGTCGGGTGATGCACTTGCACATATGCAACAATAGCTGGCGCTGCTTAGGTTTGAATAATCTGACATGCCAGTCATCGCGCCATTTCTTCATCAGCACCCGTATTTATAACATTTCCCTCCTTGCACACCACTGACCAAAAATGTTTTTCTACATGATTGATGTTCACTTGAACGCCACTGCTAATGCATTCAGCAACCAGAGTTTCAGGGGAAATTCATGCGTACATTTTAAGCATGCGCGTGAATCTCTAATTGTTGTGAATCATTTATTTCTGTTCATGCCTGCGCTCATCTTGTTGATACACATAAGTCTCTTGTGCGCATAAAATTCACGTTTCAAGCATGTTGCTATGGCATAATCCTGGCTGTTTTCTTTCATTTCCTTACCGTAGACTTGCGCAATGGAAGAGGTGCCCAACGTTACTGTCGGCAAGCTCTTCCTGGCATATACACTCAGAAAACTAGGTTGAGTGACTTCTGAGGAGCTTTGTGTGTATTGTATGTGCAAATAAATATTGCGCATACGTACGTGTGTTGATACACCATTTTAAATAACTTGTCTATTTCATTCACCCTTCTTGTCATATAGTGATTACGTACAAAGCTAGAATGCATATTGTTTTTATCAATGCTAGCCTTCGCTTAAACACGTCTAGCGCTGCTCTTTGGTGGAGACTCTGAGAGAGCATTGGACAAAGCTCTCTCCTAGGGCGACGGCTACTCCTAAAGATTACTCGCTTAGACATTATTAAATGTGTATTTATTACATTTCCTAGCTTGCTTCGCCACTGTCTACAATCTGTAAACGCTAATAACCACTAATATAATTGATCTCCCGTAATTTATGCTATACCGCAACGTACATCCGTCAGACCCCTACCTTCTATCTCTAAGAAAAATGACATTAGAACTAGTGCATCGCGTAAGGTTCCGCCATTAGCATTTGACCAGCTGTGTCGTACATCATCCCATAAAAACAGCGCTTATAGTATTTTACTTACCTTTGGCATAACGAATAGGTAATACTTCTAACTTAAAAAAAAAAAGAACATCGTCGGTGGTATGAAAATAGGATTGCGTTCAAGAGACACGGACACGAGAAATCCACACACTGGCACACACTGAGCGAATTTCCAGCTACGTTATTGCGGAAACGACGTGACCATTTTGTACATTTCGTACACTAGACGGCGCATGTCCCTAGGAATATCTTTACTCGCGTGTACCACCACTAAAAAAGAAACTACCTCTTTTGATGGCAAGGCAGTGGGCGGTGGACCCGTGCAAGTATCTACAAATATGGCGAGGCTGTGGGCTTCCCCTATCAATCGCACCATTTCATATTTACTTCGGAAAATTACGCTGTGGTAACACACAGATTATCCGCAGCCGCGGTAGTCGATAGCTGAGCAACCACCAACATTGTTCTTCCTGCCTGCTTGCCCGCCCGCCCATTTTGCTCTGCCCTGCCCTGTGCTGCCCAGGATACATAGCGCAAAAATCAAACATGTCACCTATTTTTCTCTTTCTTATTGAAGACTTTTTTATTGTTTTAGTGGAGTTGCCTTCCAAACAGCTTTTGAGGTAAGGAATTGATCACCTTTTCCACACCCTCGAAATTAACGATGCCGCTGCTCGGTTGGATCAGGCTGGTGTCGAAGCGCGTAAGCCAGCATGAGCGGGTGTACGTCGGCTGGTGCCAATTCGTCGATGAGAGCGAAATGAAGACAGTAGTGTGTTGCAAAATATTGTGTTGTCTCGAGATAATCACGCGGCAAGGGAGTTGTGCCACATGCACGCGATGCCACCAGCGCAAGTTGGTCTTGCACAACGATGGCCACCTGTTTGCCGGTGACACGCACGTCTTCAGCGAGAGTGCGAACTTAAGAGCAATGCTGGTATTAGGAAAAGTACGTAAAAGAAGTGGCGACTTCCTGCCCATAAGAACGTTGACAATGAGCTCTTCACTCAAAAACTGCATTACTGGCAACGACCGCTCAAGGGGTGTTCTGTGCCTCATGGAATTCCAGACTCGGCATGCGCTCATCCGTGCAACCATGACAAACATGCCCTCATTCACATCTATATGGCAAGACGTCCCTGACGTCGTAGAACTCAAATATGTGCTTGTCACGGCTACAGGAGGCGCTGCCGGCGGTGTGGCAATGTTGACACGAAAAAGTAATGCTACGGAGAAACGTGAGAGGCAAGAGCTCGTGGCTGTCTAAAGTGGCAATGCCCATTGTGAGGACCTTCCTTGGCGACTTCGGTGTCGTCGGCCTTTTCCGTGGCCCCTTTCAGGTTTGAGAGCTCTGTTACCATAAATTTAAGCAGAGATCTATATTTTTCAGCCTCGGGCAGTGTTTAGAAGGACCGCTGTGAGCATCGTCGTGAGAAGGAGCCTTGAGCGCCAGTCTCGCCACAGATTCGCGTGGCTGCGATGCAGCTGTCTTCTCGTACGATCCCCAAGTACACAGCGGTGGGTTAGGTGATCGGCTACTGACATGCAGAGTCCGAGCTTGAACCTGGCCTCGGCTGGGGCATTTTCGACACAGGCGAAAAATTAACATCAGAGGCTGACGCCCTCCCGATGTCAACGCATGTCAAAGAACAACACAAGACTGAAATTTCCGGAGCACCCCCCCCCCTCCCCCTGCCCCCACTGCGGCGTGCCTTGTGAATTTGGAGCACTTGTTAGCTCGTAAAATTTCAGGAATTATTAATAGGGCTGGCGAATCGCGCAGCTTCTACCAGCAAAAGGTAATCCCGTCAATGGTCGTACCTTGTGACGAAACTGACCGACCTTCGCGTAGGAGGGAAACGCTTTAGGCTCTGAACATATAGCTTTGTATATATACACCAAGTTACATTACGGCCTCAGTAAGGTACATCTAATATGGTAGCGAAGCTAGTATAGGAGCTCCTGTGTCCAGAAAATGGCGGCACCAATGTACGTTACCCCCATCGATAGAAGGGAAACATCCGGCTACAAAAAAGGAACGTGGATTTGACGCCACATCCAGTAAGAACAAACGTGACGTCATCTCCATGTCGTCAGTGACGTCACTTTTTACTTCGTCTTCCTGTCGCAAGTTCGCGACTAGGGTGGCATTTTTTAATAGGCTACGTCTGCACACTTCTCCAGCATGCTGTAAATGCATAGAAATTGAGAATACCACACGGCAAGCGCGACACGCCGCTCTGGCTTTCTGTATTTAAAGCTCGGGCCCGCTTGCCTTGTAGGCCGGAATTCAGTGAAATGGTAAACGTTGTGAAAACCACAGAATTTACCTTTCTAATTGTGCCATGAATATGTCCTTTCCTTAATATATCTTTTACATTCGGGTAACACGAGCGGCCTCATAGCGTGTGGTTTGCGTCGCATCAAGATTTTTCATTCATGTAGCCCGAGCACCGTGGTGCTCCACATTTCCGTTGAGACGGCACAATAATAAAAAATAGCGCTCAAGAAGAGAGATGTAAACAGCTACCTTTTATTGGCATCGCACTATCAAACAAAAATGCATAGACTCTACACTATGGCACAAATTGTGGCACAGAAAGAAAAGAGCAAACGAAAACGGTAAGCATAGCACGGGCACTACGTACACAGAAATCCTTACATTAACGTAATTAAAAGACGTGGTTAACATAGTCATGCACTTGGAGTGAGTATCACTGGGACAGGTGGACATTCCGTTAGTCATTGCTACAACCAATCCCTACTTACTGCGTTTGCGCAAATTCCGTGGAGTCGGCCACTCCTAAAAGGTTCCCAAATTCTGACTATTTTACTTTCACCGGGCTCGTAAGCACATAGCTTTACGTTTAAGACAATCCTGTATACAGGTTGACACAGCAAGCTTTAACCCATTTGAAATTGTAAGGTTATACAAGCACACCAAGACAACATTGCAGTCTACCCTTTTTAATCATCTCGGGAACCTAGCATATCTGTACTCAACCCTTCCCGCGAGCGTATAAAATCGATGTTTACCATTCAAGGTTCGCGTTTTAAAATTCCTGCCTGAAGTTGCAGTGCAATCCATCAACCAGAAATCTTACATCCTTTCATAGAACATGGTTTCTTCGGGAATAGAGTTATTATTGTCGTTTCTTCGGTTGCCGTTGCTGCGCGGGGCTTATCCGATGTTTAAATACGCTGAATTGTTGAGTTAACACGGTCACTCGCGATGTGGCACACTCCCGAAACGTGGAGCTCAGCAAACGTAGAAGTCGCACCACAGAAGTTCAAGCGCATGCAAGAGACAAGTACAATGACAGTGCAAGGGGGCGGGAGGGAGGGCGTAGCACACCAGAGTGACTTTCCAAAGGCGTTTTAATGGAGCGTCTGAAACGCTGCCTTGATTTTTCAACGATAAATGAATATCTAGTGCGAAATAAAAGAGGCACAACATTGTATTTAGCGCGTAGTATCTATTCTAATCTATTCTACGCCAACAGATGAGAATAACTAACTCAAGAGACAAGATAGAATACGCCGAGCTATCTAAGCTCATCAGTAAAAGTAGAGTCAGGGACGTACGTAACCATAACGTGAAAGAAATAGAAGCAGCCGTCAGAAAAGGAGTCAGCATCAAAACAACCAAAAGGAAGCTTTGTGCGGGAAAGAACATAATGCATGCAGTGAAAGATAAGCAGGGCGACATCGTTACTAACTTTAGTGGCATAACCAAAGTGGCCGAGGATTTCTATTCCGAACTATACAGCTCAAATAGGAGTCTCCCCACCATGAGTGTATTAAATGCCGAGCAGGACTACGAAATCACATGCGTCACTGCGGACGAAGTTAGGAAAGCAATACAGGGCATGTCCCGCGGAAAAGCGGCTGGAGATGACGGCATAACCACCGACTTGATCAAAGATGGCGGAGACTTCCTTATTGGAAAGCTCGCGACACTATACACTCAATGCCTCAAAACTTCAAATGTACCCGAAAGCTGGAAAAACGCAAATATTCTATTATTACATAAGAAGGGAGATGTTAAAGACTTGAGGAACTACAGGCCTATCAGTCTACTCTCAGCACTTTACAAAATATTCACAAAGGTTATCTCAAACAGAATAAGGGCCACACTTGAATTTAATCAACCGAGAGAGCAAGCAGGGTTCAGAAAAGGATACTCTAGCATGGACCACCTGCATGCGGTCAATCAAGTAATCGAGAAATCCGCTGAATACAACAAACCCCTCTATATGGCTTGCATAGATTACGAAAAGGCTTTCGACTCGGTAGAGATACCAGCAGTTCTGGAGGCACTACGTCGTCAAGGAATATGTGATAGCTATATAAACACAATAGCCAACATCTATAATGATTCTACAGCCACCCTGCTCCTCCATAAGAAAAGCAGAAAAATCCCAATACAGAAAGGTGTCAGACAGGGAGATACAATTTCTCCCATGCCATTTACTGCATGTTTGGAAGAAATCTTCAAAAGGTTAGACTGGGAAGAGACAGGGCTCAGGATTAACGGCGAATATCTGAGTAACCTGCGATTTGCAGATGACATAGTACTCTTTAGCAATGATGGCGACGAATTGCAAAAGATGATTGAAGACTTAAGCCGAGAAAGCGCTAAGGTAGGATTAAGGATGAACATGCAGAAAACAAAGATAATGGTAAGTGGCACGGCGAAAAATCGTCTATTCAAGGTCGAAACCCATACATTAGAAGTCGTAGAAGAATATCTGTACCTAGGACAGCTACTTACTGGAGAACCCACCCATATAAAAGAAATCCACCGTAGAATAAACATGGGATGGCGCGCATATGGCAGACATTCACAACTCATGAACGGAAACCTACCACTATCACTCAAACGGAAACTATATAACTACTGCATCCTGCCAGTACTGACTTACGGATCAGAAACCTGGAGAATTACAAAGAAGCTAGAGAGGAAGTTAAGAACCGCGCAGCGGGCGATGGAACGGAAAATGATAGGCGTTACACTAAGGGATAGGAAGACAGCCGAGTGGGTCAGAGAACAAACGGGGGTCGCCGACATAATGAACGATATTAAGAAGAAAAAATGGACATGGGCAGGCCACGTGATGAGAAGGCTAGATAACCGATGGACAGTTAGAACGACGGAATGGATACCAAGAGAGGGTAAGCGCAGCCGTGGGCGGCAGAGAGTAAGATGGGGGGACGAAATCAAGAAATTCGCAGGCATCAAATGGAATCAGCTCGCGCAGGACAGGCAAGGATGGCGAGGATTGGGAGAGGCCTTAGTCCTGCAGTGGACATAAAATTGGCTGATGATGATGATGATCTATTCTAAACTACCAGTGAAAAAAAGATACGTTACAGTAAAATAAATGTTTTTTCTCATTAAAAAGCCACTTTTTCTAATAGTGTTTGTCGCCTCCTCGCCTAGTCGCGCTTAGATCGCAACTTTCACAACCCCATGTTGATGCCACTCACAATTGGTTCTGGATCGCTTATCTTCCAAAGCTAGACGACCATGTGATTCAACCTCGGCCTTAACTCGCCAAGTTTGGCGATGCCATATTTCTTTCTTTTACTTTTTGGCGTCGTGTCGTCACAACTCCCCACGTGCCGACCTAGAACATTGCTTTGAACGACTTTCGAACTTGAACAAGTTCTCCTGAAAGTAGACGTGCCACGTGGGGTCTCGATTTCCAGCATTGTACAGTGTTAAGATCGGCGTGGGCCCCCCATGGATGTGGTGGAGGGAGGCTGCTGCCGGTGGCCGCTGGATATACCTTTCGAGGAAAATGACCGTGGAGAGCGCGTATGCCTGCATTCCCACGGATGTACTTCGCTGAGCTGCCGTCTCGAAGAGACAAGTGTATTGTTTGACGCGTCAGCGACGGCCTTGTTCGCCGGCTTCTAAAGAGCCCGCGGGAAGCTCCCGGAATCGGCATGGACCGTCGGCGTGTCGTGCAGTGTGTGTGTGTGCGCGCGAGTTTGTGCCGCTTTTGGAGATATGAACTTGTCGGCCTCACCGATGCAGCAGGAGTGGTAGAGCGGCGCACTGGACCGAGGTCTGCTGCCAGCAGGTGTCCTATGGCTTCCCCATTGCGAGAAACCGGCGGCGTGTCGTCAAAAGGACCGGGCCGGGAAGAGTGCTTTTATTTGTGCTGCTGTTGTTTTCCAGCAAGCCTTTTCGCCGGGTCCCACCTTCTCCAGGAATCAGCATCGGCCGCTACTCGGGACACGTCACACCTTGCCGCAAAGAAGCAGCGAAGGCGGGGTGTGACCTCCTGTTTTCGAGGGCGGAGACAACGTCGTGATTGGACTCTATTGTACATAGTGTTGTATATAATACGAGCTCGAAGCTCCGAAAGGCCCCGAGATCCCATCATCATGTAAAAAAATTTCATCTCTCCTCTTCACACTCGTCATCGTCTCCGTGTTAACCCCGTACTCCGGCAACCTTCCCTTGGAGTCGGGATGGGTGAAACGTCGACCTTGTAGCGGTGGATCCTAGGACCGACGGCCCGACTCCTGCGACTCCACCAGGATCCCAATATTTGGATGGCAGCGGCTGGGATGAACCTGGCGACATGACGCTGCATTTGCGGGTGAGCGTTTGGTTTTTGCTTTGAGGTTTACCAGGCTTCGAATTCTGGGTTAACAAGTTGAATTCCTGGGTGGGTGTGTGCGTTCAGAAGCATAGTGTGAGGTTTTAAGCATCTGTTCGCAAGCAAAACCTTCGTTTTAAGCAGTGGCCATGGACCTAAGTGGGTTGCGAGGGGCAGAGCTGTTGCAGTTGTGCGACGAGTTGGCACTCGAGTGGGAAGAGTCGATGACTGAGTGTGAGCTACTGAAATTAATAGAGGAAAGCGGTAGCAGTGAGGAAGATATTGAATTCGCCTGGGGTCTTGTTCAGGAAAATCTGAAAGAGGAGGAAGTCAAAACAGCATATGAGAAAGAGAGGGAGGAAGCAAAGAAACTGTACGAGAAAGAGAAGAAAGAAAGGGAGAGGAAATTGTGGAACACAAAATTGAGGGGGATCGGTTAATGGTTCGAGGAGGAATTAGCGGAACTCCTGAAAGAGCAAGCGGAAAGCGTGAAGAAAGTAATGTGCAGGAAGCCTTGTGCAGGCGTTTTGGTGTCTCCGTTAAGAATGAGACAAAGAAAGAGGTGCTTGAGATGGCGGAAGATTGTGAGGCGTCCGCTAACTTTGCGCGTGCGTTTCAAGCACAGCAAACAGTTGATTACAACTGTGTACAGCGCGGCCAAGTAGCCAGTAGCTGTAAGCGAGAGAAAGACTATGATGAGAGCGAGACAGCTTCTAAGAGGTGTGAGCGAACTGTGCACGAAAATGCGGAAGTTATCGGTAATGCAGCGGTGTCAGTAAGTGACGTAAGCGAGAGTGTCGTTGAGATGGCACTAAATTTTGAGGCCGATAGCAGCGTGCGCTCATTTCATGAGCACGAGAGAGTTCGTTACAACCGCGAAAAGCGGGGCCACGTGGCCGGGAGCTGTAAAATGTAGTGCTCTGATCATAGTGAGGCAACTTCAAAGGGTTGTGAGTCAGCTGCGGAAGAAATCGAAAACATCGGTAAAAGCGAGGCGGTGTCAATAAGTGACAAAAGTGAGGGTATCGTGCTTGAGGCGGCGGAATACTCTAAGAATACCGATATGTTTGAAGGCGCATTTCAACCGCATAAGAAAGTTGATTGTTACAAATGTGAGGAACGGGGCCAAGTGGCCAGAAGCTGTAGTAAAGTGGAGTCTCAGTGTTGTGAAGGAGGTGTCCAGAAAATGAGTGACGAAAGTATAGAGGCTTCCACGAATGGTGAGACCTTGGAGGGCAATGCATGCGACGCAGTTTGTAGCAGCGAGGGGCAGTACAAAGAACTGCATTAAGCTAACTTAGGAGAAATGGCCGAGTGCACGCGCAGTGAGGAGGAGGTTTTGAGAAGCGCTACAGATGCCCTTGAACAAGGATATAACCTTTCCACAACTTGTGAAGCGAGCGATTCTTTTGTGGAAAATGAGGAGACAATTGCAGGGGCATCCTAAGAGTTTGAATACGCGACGCTGAGTTCAGAGGAAAGTGCAAGCGCGTCAGGTGTCCGTAAATACCGCAGAAAGAGAAAAAAGCGAGCTCGAGCAGCACATAGGAAGCGCTAGAAAGAACCAGCGAAGGAGCGTGCGAGACAAAGGGCCAGCCCAACTCGCGGCAGGGGGAAATGCTCTTTGTCCTGTTCGGTAAGGCCAGCGAGAAAGAGGCACGTTCTCGGTAAACGGGTGAAGCCCCTCCGACGAAGGGGAAAGGTGATGTTCTGGAAGAGAATAGCGGGTCAAGGTGGTTTGGTCAGTAACAGGCACCCTGCGCGGCCAAAAGCACTGGCTAGGTTTTGTTTGCGATGCCAGCCGTGTCTAATTGGTCTCAGGAGTAACACTGCAGTTGAACGTCCCGCGACAGTGCGCAGAAAGCGAGACAGACCGACCTTCAATCTGTGCTTCAGGTTAGCCCGTCAGAGGACTGAAGGAAAGCGGCCGCGAAGCCGAATCGAGCGCTACGGCAGAACACGTGGAACAGCTTGCGGTGTGCGTCTATGGCGAGAGAGAAAGCCGTCGAGACTGAGACCCCATAGGGTTCGAATCAAAGGAATTCGTGTACGGGGAACGCGGAGCGGTCCGTTGTGGTCATTTCACAAGCGCATGCAAGAGTGTAGTTCTTTTTAAGAAACAACTTGAGTTAATTCATTATAGGTTCTTGAGACATCTTTAAGAAAAATGAGCATTATAGTAGCACTGTAGTCAGATCAGGCTGTAGTAAACGCACTTATTGAGGTTAATTTCCGAGGAAAGCTTCATAGCGCGAAACCAACATTTGTGAATTTAGTAGCTTGCATGTTTGACAGGAAATGGTGTACTGTGTATTACACTCTGCGTAAATAAAGGCGCATTTCAGAGCTCGTTCTAGAGTAAAGCCAAATCAGTTTTGTGAGAAGTTTGGCTTCAGTGGTGCAGTCTTGTGTACTATTTAGATGCTTAGTTACGGCGCATGAGCAATGCCCATTTTCTTTTTGTTACTTTCATGTGTACGGCATTGAAGATTAGTCCGAGTAAGCATTGGCTGCTGTAGCGGTTAGTACGCGCAGTAAAGTTAAGTTGGTCTAAGGGACAACGCGCGAGTTAAAAGAAAACAAGTGTACAGTCAATTTGAGGCGCTATGATTGAGAACCGGGTTATGTTGAAGCGCTCAAATTAAGGAATAGTGTTGTGGAGTCGGTAAGCGGCAAACTAAGCGATGTTGTTAGAAGGCTGTACTTGGAAGGGTTTTCACTTGCGTAGAGCTCGTTGCAGTTGTGAAGGAGTACATTATTTTGCGGAGGTGTTCATGACACTGTAGGTAGTGTCTTTTCGAGCTACGTAAAATGCGAGTTATGGCTTTAAGGTTATTTCTTTAGTAAGTTGTTCGTTGAACACTTAATGTCTATTTTTGAAGAGTGAGCTTCGGCATCACAGACTAGGAATGGCTTATCAGCGTGAGCTTTTGTGAACATAGTTTTTAAGTGAATGTTGTAAGCGAGTTTTGTTTAGGTGGAAATTCTTATCCTAGTGTTTATTTGAAGGTTAAGAACGTTACGTTTGACTTCAAGACGATGTGAGTGACAGGGGATCGGCCGTTATCTTCAAGTTAAATAAGGGGAGCATGGAGAACATTCCATTTCTTTTGAATGTGGTAAATCAGCTGACAGTGAGAGAGGAGATATACAGTGCGTTTGAAAAGTAACGTGTATGCTTTGTATGGGTGGCACAGAGAATTGCCAGTTGCGTGCACGAAGCGAATATTTCTCTCGAGATTGATTGCTGTCCGCTTATCGGGTTAGGCGAAAGGCCTGAAAAGAATGGAAGCTTGCTCCGACGGATTCCGATCCTCCAAGGACGTTTTACCGTTTGGTATGGGAAATGTATAACGTCAGTGGAGGTGCTGACGGACTCTGTAGGCGAGTTTGAATTTTAAAGTGGGTACCATCATTGTGAACCTTTGGCTCGACAAATTTTGAAGAACTAATTCTTAGGTAGTTCTGGAGTGGGAACTCGTCCATAGCTCCCCCAGGTTTGTCTCGAGCAAAACTTTGCGAGGGAAGATGGTCGCTTGCTTAAAAGGAGTCCAAAATTTTTTAGGGGTGTTTTAATGAGGTTTTGATAAGCCTCGTGGATCCGAAGCAGATTCTGAATGCCTGCGCGAGGTGTAGTGTTGTGGCGCCTGGATTGTTCTGGCTGCGGTTCGTCCTTTGGGTTGTTCGAGCCGCCTGTCCACAGATTTCAGCAAGCCCGAGGTCTCCCTCATGGACAGCAATTGCGTTCCTGGCCATTCGAGAGTTTCCTGGCGCCGGAGGGACTGTTAAGATCGGCGTGGGCCCCTCATGGATGTGGTGGAGGGAGGCTGCTGCCGGTTGCCGCTGGATATACCTTTCGAGGAAAATGACCGTGGAGAGCGCGTATGCCTGCGTTTCCACGGATGTACTTCGCTGAGCTGCCGTCTCGCTGAGCTGCCGTCCCTGTTCTCGGAAGCCTACTCCCATTCAGACAATCTGGCCCTTTCATTCAAAGACATCACTGATTACTACAAGGAGGAGCACCGGCGCTATCCGCTCCCGTGTAAGGGACTGGATCGCGCTGACGAGCGCCTCCTAATTAAAATTTTCACCAATACTGTACTGTGCCCGGCGGTGCTGAAGCATTTCAACCCATCTTTTGATGGGGCATCCCAGTTTTGTGGGGAGGTGGCTGACACCTTCCACATTGTCTGGGCATGCCACTCAAACCCATCTCCTCCCCCCGACCCCAAACTCACCAGAGAGAACTGGGAGGCGGCCCTGCTCGGCCGTCAAAAACTCGAGGACCAACAGGCCCTGGTTCAACGGACGCGGGCAGCGTTGCTTGCCAATGGGGCCCCAGAATAGGGGCTCCACCTAGTGCTGTGAAGGGAGAGGCCAATAGGGCCTTAACCGAAGAAACTCTCTGTAACCATTTTATGGTTAATAAATGTTTTCACCACCACCACCACCACCAGCGACGGCCTTGTTCGCCAGCTTCTAAACAGCCCGCGGGAAGCTCCCGGAATCTGCATGGACCGTCGGCGTGTCGTGCAGTGTGTGTGTGCGCGCGCGCGTTTGTGCCGCTTTTGGAGATATGAACTTGTCGGCCGCACCGATGCAGCGGGAGTGGTACAGCGGCGCAATGGACCGAGGTCTGCTGCCAGCAGGTGTCCTATGGCTTCCCCATTATGAGAAACCGGCGGCGTGTCGTCAAAAGGACCGGGCCGGGAAGAGTGCTTTTTATATAGCCTCTTCGCCGGGCCCCACCTTCTCCAGGAATCAGCATCGGCCGCTACTCGGGACACGTCACACCTTGCCGCAAAGAAGCAGCGAAGGCGGGGTGTGACCTCCTCTCTTCGAGGGCGGAGACAACGTCGTGATTGGACTCTATTGTACATAGTGTTCTATATAATACGAGCTCGAACGAAGCTCCGAAAGGCCCCGAGATCCCATCATCATGTAAAAAAATTTCATCTCTCTTCTTCACACTCGTCATCGTCTGGGCGACAGGCAGAAGCACCTGCAGACTACACACAAAGAGTGAGCTGAGATCAGACTGTTTATTTGACATTACGTATTTGCAAAAAACCAATCACCAAACGATGGGCGATAGTGCGCTTCTTCCACGGCCTCGCGCAGCTACTCGACCATATAGTTTCTAAAAATGCAATGGAACACTTGCCGTGCACTTAAAGAAGCGAACAAAAGCCCGTTTGTTATATATAGAAGACACACCTACCTTTTACATACTTGGAAACCTTAGCACGCTCCTTAAAAGAGCTAGAATAGTTATTTCAATTTCGGTATTTTTCTAACCGCGAAGAAGGAACTGGTACTTGCGCACGCACATACTTATTCCGAAATCTTCCGTTTTAGTGAAATATTTTCTCGTAAACTACCTATTCTTTTGAAATCGCAAAGCCATATGAAGCCAGAAGAACGAAGACTAAACAAATCCATTTCATGCCTATCATTCCAATGGTGACTCAACTGCCCTGTTTCAAACTCCCACACACACCAGCGCTACATTTCCCTCTAGTATTTTAACAGGAAACTCTACGATACCCAATATTCTCATGCTGGCTGAACCGCCTTGTTTGAAACAGCCATAGAGAGTAGCGCCAGATTTCCCTATAGTATTTTGGTAGGGAACTCTGTGGGACGGGGGAAGGGATTGCAGTAGTCCAAAAGGGAAGGGAGCTAAGGGCATTGGAAATACCAGAAGACGCTGCTTCACCTGGCAACAGTGCACAAATGACGAACATGGCTATGATGTGCAAGGTCACGGCTGCACTTTCACTCAATGCTGCGTTGATGTTTCTGGATTGCTGCATGACATCGGGGTGTTTTGCTGGAAATAAAAAGGTACGTGCAGTTTATAACCGCATATTCAATTGGTCTGAAGGAACAGTTATCCTGTTCGGTGATCTGCTTCAGACATGGTTTGGAATTCAAGAACCCCTGAAGCGACCGGGCGGTTCAGGTAAGCTACACTTTGTATGTAACAGGCCTCTCGGAGATGCGTGTCATGGACACTGACTTATTGCCATGGAGTTCAGTTGCGAAAGCGAAGTAGCGGTGCGGCACCTAGGCCGAATGCCCCAAAACTTAGAGCAGGCGGTATCAATGCTTGCTGCTATATTTCTTGAGAACAAATGAACTGCCAACGCACCACGTTGAGGGAGACATTGTCCGCATACCTTGCCTAAGAAAAGCCGGCATAACGTACGTGTGAGCATCCCTAATGCAAAAACCAGCGCCCCCAGTGCATTTCCAGTACGTTTTCCGTACTGGGAGCACTAGAAACGCGCTGGGAACGATGATATTGTCACGAACGATATTGTTGGTGATCAACAACGCTCAGCAAAAGTAGCACGTCCTGCTTTAATGATGGCGTCCAACTCGATCCGAACGCTCGCGCGATCTCCGCTCTTCTTCGTCTTTGGACTGCAGGAGGGGTGGCCATAGTGGGTAGCTCGCTGCCGGCAAGAAGTAATCGTAGTGGGCACATCCCCTCGCGTCATTACTCCCCCCTTGAAAAGCGACCGTCCCGGTCGCCGACTGGCGTGAGGCAGCAGCAAAAGATGCGGGCGCGATGAAAGCAGGTAGAGGACCGCCTAATCACGGGCATAGTACGGCTTCATCCGTACAACGTGAACGACCTCCGGTCGCGGCCGACGTCGGCTCGAGCTGGTAGTCGTAGTCTGAGGGACAACCTCATAGGTCACGTTGCTTAGGCGTCGCGTTATCTTGTACGGACCAAAGTACCGTCGCAACAACTTTTCCGAGAGTCCCGGTTGACGGACTGGTGTCCACACCCAGACGCAGGCGCCTGGTTCATACTGGATGGTCCTGTGGCCCCTGTTGTATCGCTGCGCGTCGGCACTCTGCTTGCTGCGGATTCGGGTGCGAGCAAGCTGGCGAGCTTCTTCTGCTTTCTGGATAACGTCGTCAGCATTGTCGCTTCTTGGAGTTCCAGTGTCGACCGGTAGCATGGCGTCCAATGGGGTCGTAACGCAGCGTCCGTAAACGAGTTCAAATGGCGTGAATCTGGTGGTTTCCTGCACAGCGGTGTTATTTGCAAACGTGACGAATGGTAGAATCTGGTCCCACGACTTGTGTTCTACGTCAACATACATCGAGAGCATATCGGCTATGGTTTTGTTGAGGCGCTCTGTTAGGCCGTTCGTTTGTGGGTGATAGGCCGTAGTTTTGCGATGATCAGTATGAGTCAGCGTGACAATCTCCTGCAATAGGTCAGCAGTAAATGCCGTTCCTCTATCCGTTATTAAAACAGAGGGGGCCCCATGACGAAGGACGATTTCATGGATAAAAAATGTGGCAACTTCTGCAGCGGTTCCCCGCGGTATCGCTTTTGTTTCTGCATACCGTGTCAGGTAATCCGTTGCAACAACTATCCATTTGTTCCCTGCTGACGAAGTGGGGAACGGTCCTAAAAGGTCCATTCCCAACTGCTGAAACGGCGCTGCGGGAGGGTCCATGGGCTGCAGAAGACCAGCTCGCTTTACAGGTGGGACCTTGCGTCGCTGACAGTCGCGGCAGCTGCGCACGTACCGTTGTACAGACGAGTATAGTTGGGGCCAGTAATATTTCTGTCGTATACGGGCTAACGTCCTGGCGAAGCCCAAGTGTCCCGCGCATGGGTCGTCGTGGCATGCCTGCAACACTTCTTGGCGCAGTGAAGCTGGGACCACAAGGAGGAACATTTCTTGGCTGTTGTCGAAATTCTTCTTATATAGGACATTGTTCCGGAGGCAGTAAGAAGCGAGGCTGCGCGACATCGGCGGTGGAATAACAGCGTCGCCTCCCTGAAGATGAATAATCAGAGGGCGCAATGAAGGGTCTGCACGTTGGAGATCAGCCATCTCTACAAAGTCGACTGTGCCGAGAAACGGGAAATCTTCTTGTAAGTCGCTGGTCTTCAGCGGTAGGGGCGCACGTGAGAGACAGTCAGCATCACCGTGCTTCTGGCCGGAGCGGTACACAACTGTGACGTCGTACTCCTGAAGACGGAGGCTCCAGCGAGCGAGGCGGCCAGAAGGGTCCCTAAGGTTCGCGAGCCAGCAAAGTGAGTGGTGGTCACTGACTACGCGAAAAGTCCTGCCGTAGAGGTAGGGTCGGAACTTGCCAATGGCCCAAATGACTGCCAGACACTCCTTTTCGGTCGTGGAATAGTTGCCCTCCGCCTTTGTCAGGGTGCGGCTCGCATAGGCTACGACGCGTTCGGCACCGTCTTGCCACTGAATGAGCACAGCACCAAGCCCCACGTTACTCGCGTCAATATTTCACTGGGCAGTACACACTGGGACGCTGGCAACGCTGCCTTGCAATGATGTTGTACTGGGACAAGCTGGCATAGCTGGAATGTCACTGGTACCAGTGAGAGGCTCACCGGAAAGCGCTGTACACTGGGAGGCTGCGCGCTGGCACGAGTGCGGAACACACTGGAAGCAGCCCAAGAGACGCTAGCGCTGGTTTCACAGGCGCACGCTTTGCACTGGGGCCTGTATTAGTTGATTTCACTAGGTGTGAAGAGTCTGGGAACATTTACGGCTTGGCCGTACTTCATCGCTGCGAGCTGCAGTGTGCAGCAATTCGCGGCATACGGCGTCCGCGCGCACTAAGCGCTAGCAGCTGTGAATGTTTACATCTGTGCATTTTCCCCGCACTTAGCTTATACACGCAATGCCACGTCTATGAACCGCTCTAGTAATAGTTCTGCTGTAGTGTTCACTTGTGTGGAGGATTCAGTGCAAATAACAGTAAAATTTTACATCGCCGCGCAATTTAATGACCCTCTCAAAGCGTCGATCCCAACATGCAGAAAATAAAAAAAACACCGATCGGTATCACCACGCTGCAAATACACCTCTGGCGATTGCTGCACCTTCAATTACTTTAGACGCGCGAAACAGTAATCATATGACTAAGCTTCTTGAGCTAATACACAATAATTTTAGCTTTTTCAAGCCACCGAGCCCCGATCGGTCTGTCCCAGTATGCTCCCAGTGAAGCTTGGGCATAGCGTACCGGCCGAGTTCGTCTACACGCGAACGGTACTCCAAGCCTTAAGAATACGCTACTACGACGAATCAAAATTACTGCTCAGTACAGCCTTGGCATCGGTTAACCTGAACAGATGATTTTTATTTCTTCCCGGTGCTTCAAGATGAAGCGGTGAGCATCGAAGCGGCGCACTTTGAGCGAGCACATATATGTCACGGAAAGTTGCTGCCGCACTCTTCTCTGACTCAAATGCAATCACACATATTTGTCGATCAGTACGGCTTACTGAACAAAGACAATGAGAGGTTTCCCACTGCACTGCGCTTCCTTTTTGCGTGCGAAGCGATTGACAGTTAGCTTCGATGAACCGGTGTATGTCAGACACTGGTACTGCCGCTGTTCTGAAATATCACCGTTTGAGCGAGAAAACTGCTAAGTGCCACTTGAAGTACACGTTCAATTATCGAGCAGCATTATAGTCTACATAAAACGCATCTACATATATGTCGACAATTCGTAAGAGCAAGAAAAGGCTATCGAGCTCAGCCGTAACAGCCGATAGTCCCTGCCCGTCGGTCTACTTATATTTTTTTCAGTATTAGATATGAATTGCATAATATCTGACTGCTGTCGCCATTATTCGAATGTCATGCGTGATCGGCGGCTTGTTTCATTTGCCTGACAAACGTGTGAGGTCCAACTGCGCATAAAAAGCGCGTTCGTCTTGTGTGTCCCACTCCAAACAAGTCTGACGGCAGGTGACACCACTGACTAACCAGTTTACGGCCACTTCACTGTGTTCAGGCGTGGCGCAGTGGTAGCGCGCTGGGTTGGCAATGCGAAGCTGCCACGTTCGAATCCAGGTGTCGGAAAGTTGTCTTTCAGTGCTTTTTTTTTTGCTTTTGCTCTCGCTTTTTTATATTTGTATATTACTTAGCATGCATGGCAGGGAAGCACCACGTTTTTTGTCTCTAAAGCGGTTTTGCGTGCCAGTAACCCGCGCCTCCCAGCATCCCGTGGCACGCCAGCGTGCCAGTATACAGCGTCACACTGGGCCCATAATCCGGCATGGCGCTGGACGCTGGCTCCCAGTGGCGCTGGGTTTTCCAATAGGAATCATATTGCCCCCTTCAATGCTACGTCGCACGCGTCGAAAAGCGAGAATATGTTTGCCTCTTAATTTCAGCCTCAGGGAGGCGGAGGCTGTCTCAGAAAACGGGCGTGGCCAAAGTTCGCCCACATCCAAGCATGTAATAGCGCTTGCCTATAGACGAAAGTGCATGTGCAATTTGAGAAGCCAATTAGATGCGAAGCAGCTTATGGTCCGGGCTATGTCACTCTCTTCCTCCATCCATCCATCCGCCGTGTGGCGCCCACACCCGCACTGCGCATGCGCATCCTGCTCCACCTCCTCTCCTTGCCTCATCTCCTCTCCTCTCGGCATTCCTCCTCTCCGAACGGCACGCGTTGACTATGGAAGCACTCTTTCTTCGACGAACGCTTTAGCAGCTCGCAAGGAACGAGAACGCGCCCTCGTCCGCGAGAGACAACGCTGACGCAGGCAGCGTCTTCTAGCGTCTAACCAACGCGAACGCGACACCTAGCCAAACCGATGCAAACGCGGTGTGCATCCCCCGTGCTGCTTCGCATTGTCTCATGTTCCCCTTTAACGACAGATGGTGTAATGTTTTTGATATTAAAATAACACACACACTCACACATGCTGATCTATTCAGCATGAAGAAAGAGCTCATCGTGAGTTAGGTGTTTGGAACAAATAAGCACAGTGTCTGAATATGTAGCCGATGCGGAATTTGCTTATCCTTGTCGCTCTTTGCAGAGCATCTTCTGTTCTTGAGCTTCAGCTTTCTGGGGCTGTTTTTAACTGTGCGGCTGTACGGCTGTTTTTAAATGCGCATTATTGCGATAACGTGTTGCCGTTACAGGCGAACCTGAATCGCCTATTTCAGGGACCGCCCGCTCAATGGCGAGGGTTCAGATAGAGTCGCGAATATATGAAATGGTGAATAATGGGCGGCCCAAATTATACGCCAACGAAAGCAGAAGTTGAAAATCAAGTGCAGTTTCCGTGAGCTAACACTGTCCGCTTTGCCCCCTTATTAAGTATTATTACTCTATACAGGCCCTAAATAAATGCCCCCACTTGGTCAGTTAGCAGGCATATTTTTGTTACTCTACGGACAACACACCATAGCCCTTTGTTCGATTTCTATGTGGGTCGGCACACGTCCGTAGGCGGCACAATCGGTGTAGTTTCATGCCTTGATTTTCACACAAAATATGGTATAGTGAAGCATTATTGGCACTGCAAGCAACATTTTATTGGTAGTTTTTAAGGCAGAATAACAAGAGCACGTAAACACACGCCCGCCCACACACAGCGAGGCGCATGAGTTCATAAGATACAGCTACGTGCAAGGTAGTATGAGTGTATAGCACATTTTTCTCACTAATGACATCGAAGATGATCGGGCTCACGAACACGTGGTAATACTTAACTATTCCCTTAACATCAATGCACATTCTATAGTTGTATTGCTTTCTGGTCCGAGAGTTCACGACAACACTGTGCGCGAGGGTGGCTTTGTCCCTAGTGCCTTAGGGAAAATTGCGATGACTGATTATTCCATATTTCCCGAGATGGCGCTTCTTTCCGTGTATTCTGGAGAAGCCACAGCACAATTCACAGTACCAAACAGCGCAGCATTCAGACAGTGCGTGAACAAAGCAAAACAAAAAGAACGATAGTGATCAATGTCCATAGTTACAACAGTATAGCGCTAAACTTCACGATCATTGTGCCGAATGATATGACCATCACATGATGCCCAAACACAGTGATGACGAAGCTATAAGCCTCGTCAGTACACGAATGAATGCGTTAGAGTACGTCAAACAGTGAAATATCAGACTAATGGAGTAACATTACAAGATAAGCTCAAGAATAAGTACGACCGTAGCAAAATATAAACTGAACAAATGCGAAGGTCCACGCCCTCTTCGTTGTTGAAAGTCCAAAAGATAACGCAGCATAAAGCAGCCGAAGGCTTCGGGAAGCACAGCGTGTCCTTCATCTCACATACGGCTGCCTAAGTTAACCGCATTCGATTCATCAGAACGTCAGTTTCGTTGCTCATTCTAACAAGATACGCAGATGAGATGTGCTGTGCAACATCGTTCCATATCGCCGCGTCTATCAAGGAAAAGGTACTCCGTATAGCTTCGTCATTGCAGACTGCACGGCTGAGAGGATCTCGAACTTTTGAAAGTGGACCGTCCTCCCTTTGTACGTGAACTCGCCGTCCACATTGTCATCTGACAAGTCATCCAAGACGACGCACTTGTCGTGGCCGTAAGCCTTCAGCATTTCAGTCACCTGTAACAAAAAATATGGTGTCGCAGCAACAGGAAACTCTGTCGCGCAAATTCCACTGTACTGCCACCGACACGCACAGTGGCAGCAGTAGTTCGACCTAGCAGCCAAGTTTGGCGACATTGAGAGGAGCAAGATAAAAAACAGAGGATTTGCTGTGACCCTCGCAATGCCTGGGTAAACTTTTCAATTCTCAGGGTGCACTACGCGTTTTATGTTGTCTAGCGTTTGTGGACACATCGCCACGATCTTTTCTATACTCGCCGGCGTCCACCTTCCTTCCCCTTGGAGGGGAATGGTCTACTTGGGACAATTTATCAATAAAGCTCTTTGATTTACTTAGTTCTCTATACAGTGGACGGCTGTGCAAATGCCGCCCACCCCTCCTGTTTACCGCCCACTCCTCCGACTGTTGAAGCATTTAATGCGCGATTGGGGAAATAAAATTACTAACAGTGCGCGCTATGCCAGCGCACCATAGCGCGTGACCTTTTCTTCTCAAAGATAACCGACATTAATGCGGCTGGTCAGAAACAAGTGCCCGTCCTTGCGCTTTATATGCAAAAGTTTGCGTTCAAAGTCGATGCTCGTCGCAGGTGCTAGAAATGCGCGACGAGGAATTCCCATTACAAGTATATTTGTCGTAGGAGCTCGCCTTGTTGCAGCACGACGGCGCCACGACATGGCGTGTATTTGCCTACAGAATGTTTAGGATAAGTTTCGTGGGAGGGAAATTATAAGTTCTTAGACATCGCATGTCAGTGTTGCTCCTCCCTTCCCCCTTCCTTCGCACCCCACCGGCCGTCATGCCCACTCTCGAAATGTCCACCCCTAAAGAATTCCTTGCGGGAGCCTGCTTCCTCAGGGCTAGGGTCGGTGCTTCAGGAAAGCCTGTACCTATACACGTCATCATCTGAAGGTTTCATCGAGTGTAGCTGCTGGTACTATCAAGTTGAACAGGAAACACTAATATCCAATATGATCGTGCCTCAATAGAGCTATGCCACTTAAAAATATACTGATTTCATAGTGCGTACCTAGCGTTTGCGTATTCACTTTAACGGGCGACTTGTACTGAACCCGTGGACGAATCTTGTCCAACCTACAGAACTAATAATGGTGCACTGTGCACGATTCTATCTCGTAAACCATCCCTGAGAAACATGCCGTTACACTCTTAAAAAAAGGTAGTACAAAAGCTAGTAACGTGACCGGTTACTACCGTTTTGGCACCATTACTACATTTTTTTTATCCGTTACTAGCTTAGATGTATGCTAGGGGTAGTAAATGTCAGAGGTAGTAACTGTCACTACATCCGTACGTACAGGTTAGTAAATGTACTCCCTCCACCAGCAGAAGTATATTATGCTGTAATTGTGATAGACGTACGCGGAATTTAGACAAACTGTAATTGATTTGATTATGTTTGAATAATAGTCCCATGCAGCGTGGCTGCATGCATATACGGAAACATAAAAAATACAAGAATCTCGAACCAAAACTCTGATTACTTATCCGAATCCACTTCTGCTTACCGGAACAACGTGAGCGTCCTTAGGTAGGGACATATACAGCGTTAACGCTGCCGTTAGGACATATATCGCGTATATAAGATTTGATCTTCTGTGTGCGGTAGTGTGTGCTGTTGTTTGTGGTGCCAACATGTTTCCAAGCTGTCACCTAAACATTTCTATGTGCAGCGTATTCACAGGGCTAATCACATTCAGCAATTAGCGATTGTTAATTCGTGCAACACGATATAATTAGTCAACACCAATCAGCGTGACCGAACACTGCCATACCGCGCTCATTTTTATTTGATCTTAATCTTTTGCAATACAGTCTACCTGATATTGCAACGTAAACAGCAAATATGAACCGAATCATAAGCCCGATAAAAGATTGCCATGGTAGTAATGTTACTACCTTTGGTTACTACCCATACCTATTGCTGGTAACTGCAGGTAGTAAATGACATGGTAGTAAAGTTACTACCTTGCCGTTTACTACCTGCAGTTACTACTTAGGTAGTCAATGTGCTGACAAACATTTACTACCTCAAGGTTGTTAAATAGCACTACCTTTTTTAAAGAGTGTAGCCCAAGTTTAGACAAGTGGCCTCCGAAATGTTTTAGCGCCACTTTGACCAGAAGGATGTGCCTTCTAAGCCACGTTCTTGTCATTTGTCAATACTGATTGACGGTAATTAAGTGGCCGTTCTTCCTGTTTTAATACAGACCTGACTGTCTGTGCATTTATGTTACATTTTTCGCCTATTACAAGCGTGTCACAGAGTTGGCGGCATTCCTGATTATTCTTTTCTATACTTTGTATAAAGTTGTTGCGACCGCTTTGTTAACCTATGTTTATCAAGCATAAATCTTATTTTGGTCAGTGCACGAGCATGCATACGTGCTCACTGAATCGCGTTCTAGTTAGCCTAAATTCGCAGCCCACAAGCGGGGGGCCTACGTGCCGCATGTTTTGTCTCTCTTGCTTTTCTCAGCTCAAAATGTCCCCTACTAAGGCCAAAGCCTTCAGCTCTGTTTTGTACATGTGTAGCTTTTTCTCGCCCGTGGGATGACCCTGAGCAGTACAGAAGTTGTTGGCGTACGCGCCTCTTCTTTTGGCTGCGTTTATTTTGGCCGCTTCAAGGTCACTCCATCCATGCCCAGAGCTTCGCTTTTCTTTTGGTTGTTCGTTATTTTTGGGAAGCCAAGATGGCGGCCATGCAGTGTGATAGTTACATGCCTACGTGCTTACTGTTTGGTGTGTGGACTACTTGCTGCGCTTTTGTGTGTGTGGTGTTTTGGCCTGCGACACTGTGAGTGAGCCTGCGAACCATCCCTGCGTCACAGCCTGCGCCCTGCCACCCCACTGGGGCAGACCGCGCAACGGTGGAAAGAGTCCGCCGCGCGGCTCCCGAGGAATCCTGAGCCGCCTCCCCGCATCCCGAGGCAACGCACCAGCTGCCCCGGAAGAGAACGACATCTTCGAGGGCCGCATTGCGCGGTCGTCGTCTTCGTCGATGGAGGCTCGCCGCATTCCCCGGTCAACTGTATGTTTCTTCAAATTATGAACTCTTATTTTCGCCTGCAAATATTTGGACTCTCCTCATAATCTGTATAAGCGAGCGTGTTGGCTCCCCTCCGCAACTTCTCTAAATATGTTCGTTGCTTCACTGCCTATTAATTTGTAACTTCAATTCTTTACAAGTGTTCTCATTTTTTGTATCGTTCGTCGTGTCGATCTTATAAATTTTTGTCTCGTTCTCTTGACGTGCCTTTGTCTCAGTCACTGCGTTCGCTTACCGGCTCTTCCGGGCATCAGTCGTCCTCACACCCCATTGACACGTCTGGTTGATTGCCTCGCGCAATCATGGAGACCGTGATAAAGCGTGACATTCGGATTTGTGTTACATCAAGATCTATCGCACTTGCAACAAACGTTTTTGTGCTGCCTAACCGTTTGGAAGCAGACCGTAGTGAAGAATATTATAATCAAGGCGCAGAAGCTTCTGTCTAGAGGCACACAGGCTCATACTTGTGCTTAGGCAATAGCTGAATTACGTTTTGTAGACATCTTCTCACAATTTCTGTTGTTATCCATTTCATTGATATATGCGTTTATCTGTTATAGGCACTTTTCCTTTTTAGACTGTAAGATGTCTGGGAAGAACTCACGGGCACTTTTCTGCGCTTGTTGATAAGTCCAATGCTGAATGCTTACGTGGAAAAGGCCCCACGCCATAGAGCCAACAATCTGAATGTTCTCAACAGCGATGGTGACAGTGTGAGAGAGAGGGAAAAAAGCACAGAGATAACGATTCTGGGCATGCGCAGAACGCTGGACACCTTACCACGCATTATATTATCTTAAGCAAATGTTGCGACATTCAGCTCTCACATGTGAAGAATAATTACTTAGTTCCGCGAGATTAGGTTATTTTCTCAAAACGCGGATGCTAAAGTACACCGTTCACTTATGCGCTATCTCGCATACCCCGTCCTTAATATCGTAGGAGGCGAAAATATATTATATTAATTACAAAAGTGTGCTTCTTATAAAATATCAAGCCTTGGCTACGTAGTCTTTTTGCAGCTACCATGTTTAGTGAGGGTATAAATTGGCGCGGTGCACCTCAGCGTTTGTGCGACTTACCTTATATGACAACGTGTCACCCGTGTCGTATGCGAAGAGCGTTAATAAATCGCCGTTTTGAACGTATCGCCAAAAGTGCGAGTGCGTTTTGTTGTCGAAGTGGTAAGTGGTCTGCTTTTCCTCGACGGGGTACATGTTATTGCCGCCTTTCGTTGTAAACTGCGGAGAAGCAGACAGTATGACAGAGCTTAAGGTGCAGTACAAGCAGAATAGGGGCTGTGCAAATGAATTGCTTCATTACATTCTTAATTTTCAAGCATTTGTGTTAGAGCTATAATTTATTATATAGGCTTCCCGAGCGGGGTGATGTATGTACGAGCGAGTGAAACGAGCCCGGCCTATCTGCGTCCGTCGCGCGCTCCCCGAGGGACGGAGATAGGCCGGGCTCGTTTGATCTCTGCTTCAGCGGCGTTCAGCAGCGCCGCTCGCGTGCTTTTCCCCGTGGACAGAAGGTACGATGTGTGGGAGGTTATAAATATGGACTTTGTGCTGGATCTGACGGCGGCGCTGACGGTGACGGCGAAAACCCGTCGAGATTGTGCAGCTATCGCAAGAAGATTAGACATCCAAACACTCCGTTAAAACGTGCGGGGGAGTACCAATTTGCAGGCATCGTATTAAATAATGAGGCTGGTAAAATATGGGCACATTATTCGGGCAGGGTAACAGCAATTTCAGCCAGTATTTTCCTTCAAAGTGCACGTAGTTAAGTTAGGGAGTGCAAGTATGTATCAAATGTTGCGCCGCTAAGGTGGTCTAGTGGCTATGGTACTCGGCTTTTGTTCAGGCCCGTGTGCTATGCGATGTCATTTCATGTCATTCATGTCATTCAGCCCTGCGGCGCGGACCATACGAGCAACTGGTGTTGGAGATCAGATCTCTTCTCCATAAATCACATGAGAAGGGACACCACGTGACGTTTCAGTGGCTCCCCAGTCACTGCGGCGTCGTTGGAAACGAATATGCTGACAAGGCCGCCAAGTCTGCACTTGATGGCACCAAAATTGAGACCATACCTCTCTCAAGGTCCGACGCTGCCAGGCAACTCCGAGCGATTGCACAGGAGATTACACTCTCGCTGTGGAGTGCCTCAAGCAGCCAAACTCGGAACAGTCGACAACACCACCTGCTGTCTTTGCGGCATTTTCGATTGCCACCAAAACTCAGCCGAGCAGAAGCCACCCTGCTTTATCGTTTGTGGTTAGGAGTGCCTTTTACTAACTCTTATTCCTTTATGATCGGAATGGCCGACAGCCCTCTTTGTGACACCTGTCTTCGTGAAGAGACGCTACAACACATCATATGCGATTGTCCTCGCTATGACTTACAGAGGCAATCACTGGCGTCCGCTCTCGCTCACCTTGACCTGCGACGGATGTCGGTTGATGCCATTTTGGAATGTCGACCGCACAAGACGTCACAATTGAAGGTGACAAAGGCGCTGCTGCAGTTCTTAAAGACGACAGACTTGCACAAGCGACTGTAACAGCGATGTGTGATGTCGTGTGCCATGCAGCTGCCACTGACTGTGAGAATGTGCTATATGTTCGCCCACTTTCTCTCTCTCTTCCTCTTTCCTTTCACCTTTCAATCTCCCCTGTCCCCTTCCCCTCGTGCAGGGTAGCATACCGGTTGTCATACACTGGTTAACCTCCCTGCCTTTCCTTCTCTACTATTTCCTTCCTTCATGTTAAAGAATCCCAGATGCTCGAAATTTGCGGAGCCCTCCAGTGTGGCGTCTCTCATGATCCAATCGTGGTTTTGGGGCGTTAAACCGCAGAAATCATAGGAAAGCTACGTAGGATGCTAGTGTGCCTTTCCTTTAATCAACCAATGGACATCCTTGATTGACCGAATTAAGTGCCTTGCTAAAACGGCTTAAACCGATACATTACACTTCTAGAACCTTAGTGTCATTACTTCTTGGATTTCATATTCAATGAATCAAGGGAAAATCACACCCGAGTTTCATTCCATCCGTAGCTTAGAGCTAACGAAGGTCGTTCTTCGCGTTCTGGCCATATTGGCACAGAAAAAAAAATCTTAACCACGCTATGTTGTGCCTCTAACTTCAGTAGATAAGCCTATATTTTACTGATGAATAATTACACAGGCTTTGGCATACGCAGTCCGTATTTGCGACTTTGCGCGTGCTAGTTCACGAACTTCCAAGCAGTGTCGCCTCATGTATTTTCTTCTGCACGTTTTGTGCGTTGCCAAATAATTTCTAAATGTCGTAGTAGTGCTTTTTCCATTACGATAATGTTGTGTACAACCATGGGAGGAATCGTATTCAACTTCTGCGCCGCTTTAACAGCACGGTTTAGGCGAGCAAAGCTTGTAGCAATAGATCTAAAAGTTTTAGAATAGGGTACGTAGCGTTAGCGTCCTTTGGGCTCACTGGGTTAGCGTAAGTGCGGATTAAGAGCTTTACAATAGAGTTTTGACTCCAAATACGCTAACTCAAAACAAGCGCGTTCAAAATAGCGACAAAGTAATCGGAAACATCGATTTGTCAGCACGGGTGAAATTATGTACAAAAAAGGGACACGTTCTATTATTAACCACCTAAAAAGCGAGAGACGTTACCATAAATGTTCACAGGTGCGGTTGTTTTCGTTCGTTTAAAGCGAACGCCGTTATCACCTTCCTGTGAATCGCGCGCTTGCTTTGATTGTTTGCGGCGAGCGCCGTTATCACCTGTTACGCGCAACGCAGTCCGCGTTTATCTTGCATGCCTCGTCGGAAACCGTGTTCACCATTCTTGAAACTTTGCATGCCTCACGCGCACATTCGACTGATCCCGTAATTTCAGAGATAATACGAGAACGCGTTATGACGCGTGTACAAAAGCCGCAACAGTGCGGCGCTTGTCAGTCTTACCGTCGACCGGCGACTGTTCACGCCGCTATTGCTGTGCATTGTCATTGGCTTTGTTTTGCTGTGCGCAAGTTCGCCCAATAAACATGCCTGACATCGCTTGAGTCCTGCGTGCTTCCCCTTGAGGGCTGCGTGCGTCACGACCACGTGACAATAAGTTTTTTTTTTGGCCTTCCCGTCAAAACGTGCATGTGAGACGGCGTGACGAAGGCAGACAGAACAATCCCACCTGAATCCTGTAATTTCTCCCCTTTGTAGTTGCAGTTTCCCTTTATGAGGCTTTGTCTCGCTCAGTACCACTTCGCCAAGAGGCTGCGGGTGCAACGAATACGCAGGAGAATTTTCGGAACGTGATTCTGTGCTTTTACATGTCGGGAAACTAGCTCGAGCTTTTATTTCTCAGAGCTCGGAGTAGGTGCTGTACCTAGGCTCGTCTTGGCCATGTGTGTGGCCCGAGCTCTCTCGTGATTTCTCACACGGTGCGGGTCTCAACGTGATCACTGCAAAGCTTTTGGGGGCTTTGGATGCGATACGCTACTCATGAAGAATAGAGAGCTTTAGTTTCTCCGCAAACTACTTTACGTTTGCGGATACCGGTTTACCGTGCGTGTTCACGGTGGAAGTAGAACTGGTAGCGCCATCTATTCGCGGTGTGCTTAATTACAATGCATTCGATTTTCTTTTCAGTAGCGCGAGCGTCTTCTTCGAAAGAGGTAATGAAAGTACTCAGAGTCAGTTATTCTCTCACGTCCATTGCTTTACACTAAGAGTCAAGCAAAACGGGCAAGCAACAATAATATTAGCTTTTCGTGTGCCTGGTAAGGTTCCGCATCATCAGGTGTCGCCACCAGCGCTGCTGGTCACGTACACTTTCCCGTTAAACCTGACATGATTTCCCAAACTCCGCTTTGGGAACAACGTATGCCCAGAGGCAGCGAACTCAAACGATACGGTACACAAAGCTTTGGGTACCTTATTGTAAAACTCGCTATTATCACTGAGACATCATTACTTGCACAACGCATTTGGCAAAATAAGGCAACCGCGTTGCATGTGCGTATCTTAGGCAGCGACTTAAGCCATGCTACCTGACAATGCGAGTAGTGTCGTAGCTAGAGCTGCAACCTGCCATTTTTTTACATCTATAATCATATTTTGAACGAATCGCTCTTAGGTTCCGACAATCATATTGGGGCGACAAATTTACCTAGCCGACTGCCTACGTCGGATGATTTACTTTTAGGCGGCACACTATGCACTTAAAGCACATAGAGCGTACGTAAAGTGCAAGCAACGCAGACGACAGAACACACAAATTTTATTTACTGTGCTCGGCATATCATGCGCATTGCCAGATAATTTCAACATTGAAGAACTACCCCACAATAGATCTTGAACGAGGGCTTTTATTTTTGATCATTAGATTTAGGGAACAGTGTTCTGGGTATAGTTCCTAGAGAAGATATTATCGACATGCTCGAGCCTCCTAAAAGACTGTTTGTGGGGAAAAAAATATAGGATATTACTCACACTGTCTGGGCCTTTTAAAATGACAGTTGTGATAGCGAAAGGATAACAAAAACGGTCTATTTTTATTGATGACGACAATGCCTCTTTTCTCAAGAACTATTGCCGGCCAAGAAAATTTAGGTGAGGAATATGTAAGCTCAGGATACAAGCATTATTCATACACCTGTTGATAGTAACACGAGCGACATTGATATCCTACAGAGAGCCGTGACAGAATATAAAGCCAATATCCGGTGCGCATATTATGCATCGCCACCTATCGACGTGTATTATTAAGTGAAAAGCGCTGAGACAAAAATACCCCACCCCTATGGAATGCCCTTGCTGGGCATTTATGGCAGTAAAACGGAATGAAATGACATCAAACATAACTTAGTTTAAACATCTCAAAAATATTATCAGTGCACAATGTCGAATGTTTGCGCGTGCCCTGAATTAATGGTCGACAGGGTAGTACTTCTATAATATGGAATAGTATTGACCCTGCTGTGTTACATTTAAGAAGCCATTGAATTTATTCTCAGCAATAGCTACTATATTGACATATAAAAACACGGCATACTCATTGCTTAATTGCGCCAGGACCTTACAGCGCGTCTTAAAGTTGTTACTTACACTTTAAAGCAGCGTCGTGTTTTGAGATCTAGGTGCGTGAATAGCAGTAAATTTTTGTGCAAGGAAGTATGCTCGAATCAACTGATTTGCGAAACACCATAGGCAACGAGGCACCAATCGGATAGATTTCGTTTACATGCCCTTGGTACGTCTAGCCATTAAATTTTAAAGAGTCCATAATGACAGGAACACTGATCAGGGATTCTGTGTATAATACGAATTTAGTGATCATACCCAATAAAAAGGAATCACAAATCCTTGATCTGGTTCCTACCGAATTTTAGCAGTAGGCACGAAAAATTTTGTACATGTCACGTCAATCTTTATCTTTCTTTCAAAACCTTTCTTCGGGGTGCAAGTTTTCGTAAACAGGGTAAGCGCATCTCTTTTAGTGTCAGGGACTAGAATGGCAAGTTTACATTACACCAAAAACAGGTCTCCGGAAGTCCCAGCCAAATATGTACTTTTTAGGAAGCTAGAGACCATCTGAACAAAAGTCATCTAAACTGCACGCAACAGATAGATAGTTTCATTACATAATGCGTATTAGTGCGTATCATTACGCCATAGATATCGTAAGCTGTTGATGCGTTTCGAAAACATGAGAATGACAAAGCGCACGGCTCTCGCCTACTGCTACAGGTGGCAACAAATAATTCGATTGTAATCATCATGAGAGCGTCACGCTGCTACGAAACATGCATTTTGAGCCATTTCATGCACTAAGAGCTGGTATTTATGAAAGAGAAGAACGCTGCCGCAATGCTCACTCTTTGGCGTCCGTATCGTTGCACGTCCTGATCATTGTGGATTTCGCTGACAAAATCGATGGCATCAACGCTGCTACGCATGTAGTTGATGGCCGTCGTGACGGAGAAGCAAAGCTCACCGCGCTTCAGAACACTCTTCCAGTGTGGAAATTCCCTCAGTATGTCCAGCTTCAGAAGAAGATAAAAAAGATCAAAGGGTGGCTATACAACATCTGCCACTATTCTGGAGCGGTGGCTTAGCGAAGAAATTTTGAGACTGTTTATTCTGGTCGATCTATATGGGTACACAGCAGACTACAACAGGTATTACGGTAAGGCCAGGTGATAGCGATTATAATGACGAGCATTACTGCAGGATCCTTTGTTTTAAAAAAGGGCGGCAAGAAATATTTGCTTTGCCGTTTTATCTTAATCAATCTGCAGTATGCACTTCCTGCACAAATCTTCGTATAATTCATAAGCTTCCCCTACTTTAAAAAAGGTTGGCTGAGGCTTGACTCTTCTAAATCTACTTGTCATACGTGAAAGGCACGTTCGGCTTCTTTATGACTTCCTATAGTCTGGCCTTCCATTGCCCGGATGTCTCAGCTGCCAAGTTTTCACTTCCTCGAGATTTTGTATCTTGTCGTCTAACACAAAGCACTGGGTGATTGGATAGACCTGTCGCTGTTTTCAGCTCAGCTCCTGCAATGACACACCACTCGTGCAGATTCAGACGTAGTTAGTCACTAAGGAAAGCGATGCGTGCAGGGACCTTGTGCAGGTCCTTTTATACATAGGTAACTTAGGTACATACCAGAGAGGTACCTAAGATAACGATAACTGCGCACCCAGGCACGGGCCCGACCAAATTTTGTTCATCAGCGAACCTTACAGACGGCATAGCAAAGTGCTGTAACACTAGTACCACAAGTTTCGTCTCCTTCATTCGCATCATAACTCGACCTTCGGCGCACATGTCATTAATTGTTTATCATCAGTCATGTTGTCTATCTGTTCATCTCCTCGCATCTTAATATTGCGTGAAAATTCAATCAGCCAGTAGAAATGGCGAGGAAGGAATTCAACCACAAGCTACAAACCGACGTCACAGACTCCTAGAAAGACCATTTCACTTATTCGCTAATAAAACGAAAACTGAAAACCGGTTTTGCTGCGTGGACTGCTGCTGCTTTCTAGTATAGCCACGTGTTCTACCTCCAGTGATGTAATTCACGATGCAACTGGAAAGTTCCGCAACTTCTTCATATCCCGGTATCGAGTAATTAAGGAGCCATACAAAATTCTTTGAACAAGGTCACGAAACGGCGCCGGTCAATCGTACAGGCACCTTTGAACTTATGAACAGAATACTGAAGCGCAGCACACAACAGAGAATTTGCAGTTGGGTTTCAAACAGAACTGGAAAGCGGCGGCTGTTTTACCAACCAATTTTGCCACTGGAGGCATCGACTAAGTATGTTCAGGCAGAAATAGCACATGCTCATTTCATGATCACTGAAGGTGGCCGGACGCGTTTTATTAGTTAGTTTTGGATTCTACAAGAAAACAAGCATCTATATCTCAAAAGAGCAACGAAACGAAAAGGATGCCAGATTCCACGTGCAGTGGGAATCAAGGAAATACGATGCGCGCATCAGGAGCGGGACATGGATCTGCATTGTTGTCTCGTTATACCGATTTTGGTACATATTAAGTTAACGAAACGGCCACAAGAACACCAAGACCGTGGCATGTAAACCATGCCGCTCATGACAGGCATGTCATGATTGCAGTGTTATGACCTGTCATATGCGTTCGTCATACAGTCATGTTGTGCCTTAGCAATTTTGGTACACATCCCATTAATTAAACGCGTGACATGTAAATCATGCCGCTCATGACATGCACGTCACGATTTTCATATTAATAGACCGTGTCACCCATGGTCGTCATACATTGCTGTCTCGCCACACCATGCAATTTTCGCATATATCACATCAATGAAACAGCTTCAAGAGCACGAAGACCGTGGCACGTAAATCATGCCGCTCATGGCATGCATTACAAGAATTTCATGTTATGACCTGTCAGTAATGTTCGCGATGCAGTCATGTTGTTGCATTCCAATTTTCGCATACATCCCATAAACGAAACGGCCAGGAGAGCACAGTGCCATAGGCGGCTAGGTAGATAGAATCGCTGGAAGCCGCTGAAGTTGGCTGAGAAATGCTTCGCTTTTAATATTCATCCGATATATAGATGGTGCACCTGGTGACGTCAGTTTGTGAAAAGAAAGCAGACGCATTTCAGCCGTGGTCGATAGCGAATTGCGAGCTCCCTGGTGCGTGCTGTGACGTAATATTTGGTTCACATGTTCACAGGGGCCACCACGACTAACTAACCGGCATCGTTTTCTGACTATGTTGAAAACGCGTTGGAGAATCCCATTATCTCCTTATTCCTACTGCAGCATTGCTCTGAGTGCTCCTGGAACCGGATTTTTGCTTGTGGTAGTAATGTGTTTTATGTTCATTGGAGATCTCCAAGGGGCCACGATAACTGCGCTATCTTTCGGTATGGGTGGACAGCTATTCTTCGCGCTATATACTATCCGTCCGTAAGAAGGAAAAATCTTTTGCTGTAAATATCCAATCTAAAAGGTAGGTGAATTGTCCACATGGTAACCTGATAAATATTAAAGCAAGCAAAAATTTGAAAATAGAAAACAAGAAAAACGAGTGCTTCTCTTACCATTCCCCGGGTGCCATGAGCAACTGCTCTCAGAGGGTTTGGAGGGGATGCCGCCTTGTAGGCAACGACGTTGCCCCCTGCTCGGCCCAGGATTATGTTGCTCTCGTCGGTCGTATTGCTCGTGCTTATCCCGACTACGTCAGCGTCCCTGCGCATTTGAAAGAGATGTGGGTTATAGAAGGAATCCAGAGACATGCATCGCTTGACGCTCAACACTGGCACGCCCGTCTAGCTGCCTCGAGCTCCCATGACCTTCTCAATGCGGTGCTCTAAGCGATGTCAAAGACATTTCCTTTCCCATCAGATCATTTTGTTTCCTTAAATCCCTAGGCGCGTATTAAGAAATCTAACATTTGACGGAAGCTCGTCTGGTCGGGATGATACATGGTGAAGGTAGAAAGCCTAAAGCACTGGGCCGACCAAATAAGGTTTAATGCACACTCAGAAAAGATGTTTCGGCTCTCCCTCATGATTATTCGAATAATGTTCTATCCTAATATTCCAAACAATCCAATATTAATATACAAAACTGTCCGAATAATATTTATTTCGTATATGTATTCAGTTGGCTTTCATCACTGTTCTACTATTACTAGATTCCCTCCTACGATTTACTATTCCAACACCGCTAAAAAGCACCCGTTGATTATGTTCAAGCACACCTTAAAGATCTCCAGGTGCCCAGAATTATTCCAGAGCTATCCACTACGGGACTTACTTCATCATCATATCACAGCGTCGGCATCTAAAACTATGCCAGTTATTAGTATAGTATTAGAGTGCGCATTTTTAAAATCGCCATTGTTCTCTGATAGCTGCTGCAGCTCCTGAAACCTCTAAATGTTTAGCACATACTTACATAAGACGAAAGATACGATCGCAATGCTTCCGTAATTTCCTGCTATAACATAGGATTCTGCGATTTCGCTCTTGTAAAAAAATGATGTAATCATTTATTAAGTATTTGTAGTAAACAAAATAAATCTCCTGTCTGGGACGTCTCCTGTCTTCAGCGAGGGACCATACCTGAGTACATCGGAAACCATACTCTCCGGGACGCGCGCGTTGCCACCAGGCCATATGGCTGCCGTGTGAATGTAGACCCAGTCAGGTTCCAGGATGGGCT
>CM023484.1:8666773-8811773 GCA_013339685.2 Hyalomma asiaticum | reverse complement strand
ACTAGAAAGAAATGCAATCTAGAGGTAATCACAGCGAAGAACGCAGAATTTGAAGTCGCCCTAAGCAACAAGTTCGAGGCCTTAGGCGAAAACGGTGACGATTTACAAGAAATAAACAAAACCATAACGAACACAATCCTTGAAACAGCGATAGAACTCGAGGGTAAAACAACAAAGCAAGCAAAGTATAAGTTGTCCAAATCTACCAAGAGCTTAATAAAAAAACGCCAACAAATGAAAGTAATTTTGTCAAAAGAGAAGATAGAATTCGCAGAACTATCAAAATTGATCAGTAAATCCAGGCAAAGAGATGTAAGAATCTTTAACATGGGAGAAATAGAGAAAGCAGTATAAAAAGGCACCAGCAATAAATCGGTCAAAAAGAAACTGCACTTAAAACAAAATGCATGCGCTAAAAGATAAACAAGGTAACGTTATCAACAATTTCAACGAAATAGGAAAGGTAGCAGAAGATTTCTACTCTGAACTGTACAGCTCTCGGACAGACCCTACAACCGTAATAGAAATAGAATCAGAGGAGGACACTGAAATTCCATGTATAACCGCTGACGAAGTAAAAAAGCTGCCAAAGGCATGTCCCGCGGTAAAGCAGCGGGTGAAGATGGTATAACAGCCGAGTTGATCAAAGACGGAGGAGATATTGTTCTTGAAAAACTTGCATCGCCCTTCACGAAATGTATCAAGACATGTAGTGTACCGCGCAGTTGGAAAAATGCTAATATATTCCTTATCCACAAGAAAGGTGACGTAAAGGAGCTAAATATAACAAACCAATTAGCCTACTCCCATTAATTAGAAAGTATTTACAAAAGTAATTTCTACGAGAATAAAAGAAACACTCGACTTTAACCAACCGAGAGAAAAAGCTGGCTTTAGGAAAGGTTACTCGACATTGGATCACAGCCATGCTATCGACCTAGTAATTGAGAAGTACGCTGAATATAACAAACATCTTTATGTGGCATTTGTAGGCTACGAGAAATCATTTGACTCCATAGAAATACAAGCATTTGTAGAAGCTTTACGTCGACAAGGGGTACTTGACGTATACCTGCAAACCATAAACAACATATACAAAGATTGTGCAGCCACACTACTCCTACATGAGAGAAGCAGCGAAATCCCGATCGGGAGAGGCGTGAGACAGGGAGACACGATATCCTCGATGCTATTCACTGCATGTTTAGAGGAAGTCTTTAAGCGTCTAGACTGGGAAGAAAAGGGAATTCGAACAGACGGAGAATATCTAAGCAATTTACGATTTGCAGGCGACATTGTGCTCTTTAGCAATGATGGAGACGAACTAGAAAACATGATTGATGACCTACACAAAGAAAGTATTAAAATTCGATTAAAAATGAATAGGCAAAAGACCAAAGTTATGCTCTATAGCCTAGCTAAGGAACGGGAATTTAAAATCAACAACGAACCCTTACAATGTGTAAACGAATATGTATACCTGGGACAGTTAATAACAGGAACTCCTACCCATGAAAAAGAAATTCCCTGTAGAATAATGATGGGCTGGAACGCATTCGGGAGGCATTACGAAATCATGACTGGAGACTTTCACTATAGCGAAAAGTATTCAGTCACTGCATTCGCCCAGTACTAACGTACGGTGCAGAAACGTGGAGGATAACGAAAAAAAAGCTAGAGATGAAACCAAAGAGTGTTTTGTACTGCTTGCTTTTTCTGCCATCGGCGCCGCTTCTTTCTTTCCTTCTTTTGTTCCTCAGTTGTGTGCATTATGTCACACCAACTATCCCACCAATCTGTCGCTTTTAAAAGAACAGTTGCTCTAGCATAACTAAGTGAGAGTTTAGCGTAAAACAAACGGCGAGACACCCAAAGAAAGGAAAGACACGGCAAGCGCTGCTCACAATTGTTTAGTAGTAGGGATACGGATCATCGAATATATCCTATTTTATCGCATGTGCCTACAATAGCGGGAGAATACATAGAACACGCGTGCATCAGAGGTGCTTGAACACAAATCAAACTCGGTATCAAGTAAATTTAAAGAAGGCTAGGTTTGTGCATCTGTCTTTGTTCCTCCTGATATAAATGGCTTCGATGGGAGGTCTAGAAGAGGCTTTGCCGCTCCTGCCCAGAATGGCTATCTCATGAAATCCAGCAACGCGCCCACAAGCAGTTACGTTGGTCGCTATATTTGCAGCCTTATTTTCTTTCTTACGAATTTTTAGGGCAAGTTCTCTTAACCGGTCATTCACAAAACGCTCCGTTTGGCCGATACTACGTTTGTTCACAGGGCATGGGAAGTGGAAAAATTGGTCGCGTATCTGCGTACTTCGCTGCAAATATCGTCGAAAGACGATGTCTTTTGGCTGCCGTACTGCCATCTGACAGCGCGGTCGGGAAACATGAGCTTGCGCAGAATCCCTGGGAAACTGCCGGGTTCCAGCACTAAATCATCCACAGAGGTCATGTTTCGTGCATAGCTTCGCACTTTTACGCGCAGCCTCACAAACACTAGGGCATTTAGAATTACATTTCTATGTATTTCCTAGTAAAGGAACACACCACCTAATAATACCTACGTACTGATGTTGCGCCTCAGATATGCGTAATATTTGCTTTCTGATCGTCAATGTTCACAAGTGGGAACGCAGCTACCAGTTCAAGATGGCTAGGCGTTAGGCAAGTACTTAAACTGTGGCCGGGTGGCTGAATCGTGTGACAGACAGACAAACAGACAGACCAAAACTTTGGCTTTTAAGTATTCCAAGAAAGAGTATCGTCTTTAATAAAACCACCCCTTTGGAGCACTTAACGAAGACGTCATCGTGCGTGGTAGGGCACCCTTGTCTGCTTTTGCAGCATAGAGGGGGACAATTATTTTAGAGCTTATTGGGTGCGCAAAAGAACACGAGGTATACCATGCCGCCTTTCAACCTCTTTAAGGTTGGGCGATACTGTGCAAACACGGTACAACCTCCGGTCTCGACTTGGGTAGTTGGTTTTCTGCTCCCAGCCTTCCCGTTCCAAGGCTCACATTTTGAAGAAACGTTTCGGCCACTGCATTAATGACCGACCAAGGGAAGCCAGCTGCCAAAACGCGGCCTGCTCGCCTAATAAAACTAGACCGCATTTGGTGTCTGCAGGAATTGTTGAGAGCCGAATCCAAGAAAAGCATAGCTATTTCCTCTTTACCACTTTTGAGCACGCGGAAACGTAACGTAAAGTTGATTCAGTGAACGCGGCCGTTATTTCTAAAAAAACGTGACTCTATTAAACGCAGTGATCAAATCTATGAACTGATGCGCTGTAACGTCAGGTAACTCATGTGTAAAAAAAGAGGCCTTCGTCTTCGTTATTAAAAACAGCTAAAATAAGTGCAGGGGAAGTAAAGCCACCCAGTCTCCTTAGAAGCACTAAATATCATCCACATATCTAAAAACTTGAGACACCCGCACCCCATAAAAACATGCTCCAAGGGCCTGTGAATAAAAGATAGAAAAATCTCGCAGAAAATTGAAGTGACACAAGACCCTATACATCCTACGCGACGCTGCATAAAAGGCTGCTTGTTAAGATGAATAAAAATAACGTTCAAATATAAACGATCCCATATAATACAAATACAAGTAAGGCTAAAAAATTATCTACAGAAAGAGTTGCTCCAATCTGGAAATTGGGCACGCTGTTGCGTTCAATACATTCTCTTAGAGAGATGATAAGCTTGTCTTGGGGAATGGAATGGAAAAGATCTTCTACATCCACTGAAAAGCCATACTTAATGCCGTGGTTATTTTTGATAAACTCTGCCACCTCTACACAACTTTTCACGCGAAAAGGATCATCCACATCAATAGCCTTTAGCCTCTTGAAAAGGAACTGGCTTACGTTGTGCTGCCACGTCCCGCACTCGCTAACGATAGTCCTAAAAGGTATCTCGGGCTTATGCTGTAACTGCCCTCTTTGTTTTTCTTTATTTCTCTCGCGAGTGCATTTAGGTAGCCTTTTACCGAAATCGGAGATCCTGGATATTACTATTAGTGCGCTCTTCCTCGTTTTTCCTTTCTGTGTGTGTCTTGTCATTTGTTCTGCACTAAACATATATTTCCCTTATTCGCCCGTTTTCACATGGCGGACTTTTATAGCACGCGAAGTTTTCTGACACAAGGGGGAAAGCGGACTTAGCTATAAGATTGAGGTTTAGTTTAGATTGTTCTGCAAAACTAACACCAAGCTAGGCTACAGTGTTCGATATAAGGAACACAGCTAAACAAATGGAATTGCGTTATAATTAGTAATCAATTTCCAGTCATGAATAGCATGCAAGTGTCTCTTGTGAGCAATATCCCTTCTCAGCTAGGACATGGGCCACAGGATGTGCAAAAGATAGAAGGTGCCTCGAACACAGCATCTCTGTAACTTGTACGAGGCCGCCTTATACTAGCCGTGATGGAGCTACAAGCTGCGATGTTGAAGACGAATAAAAGCGCGGAACTCACGAAAAGGGGGGGGGGGGGCGGAGCAGGATGTACACACAACAACGACACATATTTGTCACGAAGACTTGCAGACACGAAGTGCGACGCGTCTGCATTCATGGCACGGCAACGAAAAACAAATTGAAAACCAAGAAAATGTAGTGAGGGGCACTTATAACATTTGCACTTGTTAGAGAACGTTTAATTTTACACTTCTAGGACACTTGTAGGACAAGGGAAGAATGCTAATGCCTCTCTTTTTTCTCTACTCTTGGAAGTTTCCGTGTGTTAGTGTCGGCCCCATTCCTTCGAAATGAACACAGACCAACTAGCCCAATTGTCCGTGTTACTGCAGGGTATGCAATCATTTCCCACGAGTGGCAATTAAAAGAAAAAAATTTTCAGTTCCCAAAGGTACGTAATTGCATCTCACGCGTATTTACTGGAAGCCAGACGGAACTGCTAAGTTGAGCTAGAAAGAAAGAGATCTGATTTGTGTAACGGCCAGTCCACAATTCCCCGCAAAGACCATTAATAAGCTACGGAACAACGACACAGGGGAATTGGAGCCGCGCGCTGCAGTCGTGCGCAGTGAAAACCATTTTGCATGTTAATTATAAAGGGCCAATTAGAAAAACTTTTCACACAAGCCTGAGCGGAGATACAGGTAGTAGACGAGAATTATTAATCTAGATGACTGCCGCATTGCACAATCTCCAAAAGCGCCGACAAGGTACCGCGCGCTCATTCTCGTTCGTTTACTGCGAAGTGTTGAACGAGTCGTGCCTGGTGCTGTATGTGCTGGATTAGGAAAGTGCTTGTCACTTTCTGTTAACTCTCGCCGAGGCAAAATTGAGGACGGCACTTCGTTGCACCCTTTGAAGCGAGCAGACAAAATGCACGGGATGTAGCGCCCAATATCGCATGTCCGCCGAGTCACAGAAGCACAGCAGATGGTAACGTCAGGTGCGCTATTTTTCGAGCGCGCGATTCAAGAAGAAGAATGTTTTTTTATTTCACTGAAATTATTTACAAAATATTTCTGCGAGAACATCCGGATCCGTAGCCGATACGGCTAGTTAAGTATCCGTTACAGACATTGCATATTGGGTTTTACTTAGCGAGTACAATGTTTATGAATACAATTCGAACGCAAATCACATATTCAAAGACGATCATGTATGAAAAGAAAAGAACAGAATCAGTGTGCATGCACACACAGTTTGTAGTGCGATGTCAATATGGTCAATCGTACCTCGCCCGATAGGAAGTTTCCTGAGGGATTGTGTCGTATTTGGCTGACATTTATTCAGGTTAGGCATACAATTCCAAATTTTTGCGCCGACAAAGGATACTGTTCGACGGCCGTAAACATTGTGGACTATCGGCAGGTTAAGATTTAATTGTTCCGCCTGTCGAGTGTGACCTCTGGGTTTCAATAAGACTGATGAGGGAAAGGGTACATTTCTATTCATTATTTTGTGTAGCAATAATTCGCTTTTGTATTGCCTAACCATATTAAAAGGCATTATGTTTTCTGAAAATTTCAGTGGATGGTGCATTCTTGGATGCTGATGCAACGGTTCGTACAGCTCGCTTTTGCAAAATGGTAACGACGGAGCAGTATGAAGCATAAGTGTAGCTCCATGATTCGATGCAATAGGTTACGTGAGAGCGAAAAACGTTAAAGTATAATGTACGGAGTGTGTGTAAGTTAAAGTAGTTTCTAGCCTTAAATAATGTAAAGCATACAAGACTGAGTTTTCAACACAAATTGTCTATATGAGATGTCCAGTGGAATGAAGGGTGTAAAGTCACGCCAAGGTAAGTATACGCGTTTACCTTGTCAATGAGAGTTTCCCCAATGTACAGACCACATGTTTCAGGTATCACTTCTCGGTTAGAGGCGAAAACAACGTACTTGGTTGAGTTTGTATTTAATAATAAATTGTTTCGTTTAAACAACTGAGAAGTTGCTTGCAGTTCTTTATTGGCGAGTGATTCGGCTTCCTGAAGAGAGTGACGTGCTGTGAGTAAGGCGGTATCATCCGCATATAGAGCTGCATGCATATGGGTTAAGGATAGAGGGTAATCGTTAAGGAAGAGGGAGAACAAAATCGGTCCCAGTACTGAGTCTTGCGGCTCACCTGTCTCAACGAGCTTCCCGTTTGACTTGCTACCGAGTATTTGTACATTTTGAGTCCGTTGCGACGGGCTCAATATGTACAACTGCAAATTAAGCAACGGAAACATGAATTTTATTTGGCCATTTAGGAAGCAGGAAATTCCTTTAACGTTGAGCAGAAACCGGCGACAGCCTTCCAGGCGCTTATTCTGTTGACTTTACAAATCTTGGTGAAATGCGTCCCATGCAAGTATTCCGTTTGTGTCACTCACAGACAATCATCTAGCACTGTCAGATAAAGGTTGTATCTGCAGCTACAGGTGCGCGATATGTACGGAAGCAGAAAATTCCTTTAACGTTGAGCAGAAACCGGCGACAGCCTTCCAGGCGCTTATTCTGTTGACTTTACCAATCTTGGTGAAATGCGTCCCATGCAAGTATTCCGTTTGTGTCACTCACAGACAATCATCTAGCACTGTCAGATAAAGGTTGTATCTGCAGTTACAGGTGCGCGATATGTACGGTAAACCTCGGTGTTTTTTTTTAACGTAAAGCAAAACAAAATCTTCCTTCCCGACTCGGAGTTCATCTAATTGCACTTCATTGTCTGGATTACGAATGCCTACCCAATTGCATTTGCTCAAGCCATCACTTAAATGGCCCGCGCATATATTGCCTGCATTAGAAGGAGTGACGGCGCACACACCTGTTGTTGTTGTTTTCTGGGGTTTTACGTCCCAAAACCAGTTCTGATTATGAGAGATGCCGTAGTGGAAGGCTCCGGAAATTTCGACCACCTGGGGTTCTTTAACGTGCACTGACATCGCACAGCACAAGGGCCTCAACATTTCGCCTCCATCGAAATGCAGCCGCCGCGGCCGGGATTCGATCCCGCGACCCTCCGATCAGCAGCCGAGTACCTTAGCCACTAGACCACCGTGGCGGGGCGGCGCACACACCTCTCCAAAGGGCCGGGCACGACCGAGAATCCTCGTGTCCTGAATGATGGTGTTGATTATGGCGAAGCCATCGAAGTCCTTCATTGTCACCTTGTCGCTGAAGTTGCTCCGTAGAGTGCTGCGAAGTGCCTCCCGGAAGTACGTGGTATCCCACAGACTTGCCCTGTATGAATGATAGAATCACAGAGCGGCCGTGGTTGAGCCACGAGAGCCACGAAGGAATCGCCTAGAGGAAGCTAGGCGTCGCGCCATTGCACAACTTCTGTAACGTCTGTGCTCCGATGCACAAAAGTTCGAAAGCAAGGGACAGTGTAAAACCACGGGAGCACCTGAGTGGGGATAATCGCTCGTTATTGTTCCCCCTGATGGTCTTCTATTAATAAAGTAATCATATTTGCATTTGGGCACACTACCATATGCTCGCACACCCACAGACGTCAACGTTCAAAATACGCACGGCGCCTGGATACAATATACCCAGACCACCTGAACGTGCTTTGAATGTTTGCTTGCCTGAGCGTGTATGTAGGCAATGTCAAGAAATTCGGCTCCAGTTGACTTACCGAAATTAGTTGTCAACTTTTGCGAACCGCGCCCATTACCTGTCTAGTACGAGCGCGACAGCGATGAAGCAAGTGACTTACCCGCGTTCTTTACAACGAGCAGGTGACATGCCGACCGGGCATTCGGTATCGGACTGGCAGCAAGTGTGGTCAGTCAAGTGCGGGCCTGTGTGTTTCGTGCCCCGTCGGAGAGAAAGCTATACTCGCGTACAGGTCAACAGAGAAGCGGCGTGTGCCCGAGAAAGGGCTGCCCCTTCAGTCAATAGTGCCACTCTGTCAAAGTGGCGTCGCGGTTGACCTACTCTGCGCGGTGCTCAAGACAGTAATCGGAGAGCGGCACGGAGGCGGTCTGCTGGGACGTCACGTTCACAGAGCGGTGCTATTGGTTCGAGGGGGATGCTTTAACTGGGCGACGCCGTTTCATCCTTGACGTGTGCCCGAATGGGCAGTGGTCATAACCCTGTCCCATCATTGGGTGGACGGTGAACCCCACAAACTTAGACCAACGCAAAGTTCTAAAGCTAATTGGCAGGCCCAGAAAACAAAGGCCAAAGACAAGACCGTCTGCATTTCTTTCTAAAATTGAGAAAGCGTTCTTCTGGATGATATCCTGTCTCCTGTCGATTTCGTAGCCACATTAGTCTCTCTGTTACTGTGCGGCGCGCGCAATATTATGAATGACATTCATCTATCAAAGCTGTTAATTGTAGTACACTTAGCATATTTCGTTCGTTACCCTTTCTTCTTGTCGTTCAAAGGGACAGTGCAAAGATTTTTCAACATTGTTAGAAGGCAATACCGAGCACTGCTCGAGGTTTCTGCGGTCATATCAGCATAATATTATTGCACTGCAATCACCAGGGAATTCGCATTTTGGTTTCAAACCCAGCTGGAAATCGGCTGCTGTTCTTTCAACAAGTGACGTCAGTTGGAGTACCGACTATGCCGCATGACTTTCTTCGTTGCTTTTTAGGCACATTTTATTCACTTCGTGAATTCAAAGAGAAGAACCAAAGTATTGCAGATGACCTTTCCACTATCATGAAATCAGCGAATACTACTTCTGCCTGAAACGATGTAGTCATCGCCCCCAGCAACGTCACTCGTTGAAAGAAGAGTGGGTACTTCACACGTGTGTTTGAAATTAAATGGCGAATTACATGGTTTCCATTGCGTTAATATTTGGCCCACATTATCACAGAAGCCCCCACGAGTGATCGACACCTCTTTCTGTCCTTGTGGAAAGTGTCACAGTATCGCTTTAAGCAAATGAGGCCGGACGTATGTTTCTGAAAACAAGGGCTCGACATGCACACAGCCGCCTCACGTTTTCTTGCATATAGAATTACCTCAGCTTTGTGCCCTCCAAAAATGAAAAACATTTATAGCGCACAACTTTACAAGGAAAACCAAGGCTGTGAACATCCTGCATGGCGGGGACGGGGGATAAGTACTAAATGCGTCCAGCTCTTCACACACTACGCTGGCGACCTGGGTCGCACGTAAGTCCTCAGCCGTTGAACGTTACCATGCCTTTGGCGATGTTGAAATGACGGAACGCTCCTGCGAACAGGTGCTCCTCTCCATCATTTTAAAACCGAAAACCTCGTCTCCTAGGATCAGAACGCCCCCACGGGTGCTCGGTTTCAGCAAAGGTGCTTGCGACGTGGGGGTGGCTTTGCACATCCTCTGCATGACGTCTAAACTTTTAGACGCCGTGCAGAATAAGTAATGACAATAAACGGTAGTGAAAGGGAAAAGTAGCATCCACCCGTTTCTAGCACAAGGCTACAAGAAAATATACACGGATTTCTCAGAAAATGAAAGCTTCCTAGTTGCCGAAACATTCGCCATGGTCAAGGGTTGGAACCCAGGGCCAATGCCTGACCAGGGCGCTCGCCCTGCCAATTGAGCTAACCAGGAGGCCAGCGATTGACAGCGCGAGGGCGAATCCATCGACAGCTCGAAGCACGTGGGCGTGAATATATGGCAAAATGAGTTCTGCGCAAACCGTCAATGTGGAGTAACGTTTGTGAAAGGGAAAAATTAGCATCCACTGGTGGATGCTAATACCGCCACCGCTTCCTCCGGAAAATCTCATGGTTGCTTGGAATGCGTCTTTTTTTTACTCTTGATACACACAAGAACATTTGAAAGCAGGAAGAAACAATACTTTACAATTACATTCGGCTTGCAAAGCACATCTCATCACATCGTCGACAGCCGCCAAACCTACGTCCCTCGACCGCTTCACAATGCGTGCACTGAAAGCACCTGTGATATGCTAGCACACGTGCTGTAGAGGCCGAATAATAAGGTGATACACAAGCGAGCCCCCTATGCTCGCAGGCTACCTACTACGTCTGAAAAACAGCACGTCCAAAGAAAGGCCGCAGGGTCCTTGAAGTCACACCAAACACCACGTACGAGGCGTCGTACTAACCTTCACTTCTCGGAAGTTGTTAACGAATTGCACTCCAGCCAATGTTTATTGCAGTTGTGACGTTTCGAAGCCTTTTCGGCTTCTTCAGGGCTGACTACTTCTACGAGGCGAACGGAAAAGAGCTTTATGTTATCGCCATCTAGCGTAGCCCTTTCTAACTTCCTGGCCCTGGACGTACACACTCTCTAGTGTACCCACGTTCCCGTTGACTCAAAGTTTGAGGGCCGCAAATTTTTGAACGCTCGAGCAAGGAAACACGTCCTGTTTCGTGAGTATATATGTGATCACGCCGTAGGTTTCCTGGGCATGTGGCTCGTACTGGTCAGTACAGCGCGGAGGGTAGCACGTGTGCGCAGTTATTAGGATCATGAAAGAATAATGTTGATTTGGTTAGCTCCCATCCTCTACACGCAGCATTTAACATAGAAAGTGGTTTCTGCAAAGGTGGGCAAACTTTCAATATCAATACTTTCCGGATGATTGCGATCACTTGCATGATCTGCGGGCACGCAACAACTATACGCACTCACTCTCATCCTTGTGACTGTGAATGCATGCTTTGATTCGTCCATATTGCTGAAATTATTGGATTCTTACGTCAATAAATTATAATTATACCTTCACATTTTACCAGGCGCTCCATCATACGTAACATTATTTTGGAATGTACTACAGGCTGCCTTGACTTACGTTATAGGCTGCTGCTATGGGACATCATTCTTTACACCTATTTGCCGAGTAACAACAAAGGTCTCCAAGACTGCCTAAAGTAATAAGAGCCTACGCATGCATGCATAGATGCGACAAACGATTATTTTAAAGCACAGTGCGATATCTGCGAGGAATCATTTCACGATTATCGCCGCGCCCCATTCCACCCTCTATAACATCACTACATACGTTTGTTTACGGCTAACACCGCTTGGTGCAAAATTTACTCGCGGTGATTTTTTTGGAGCGTAAAAGAACCGCTGCATTTGGAACAGGAAGTAGCGATATACGCTAACGAACTGGGAAATCAATGAAGCCATGGAAATTACTCCACTCGGCTACGCGCGCTTCAATGTCCTCGCCACCTGTTTTAGAGAGAAATATAGAACTTCAAGTACATCTGCAACTTACACAAAGGCTCTTATCGCGAAGAACATTGTGAACTAACGAAATATTTTTACTGTTACGCCCTTGCAATCCTTCACGAAAAGAACAGTCTTCATGTTTCGTGCTCCTTAATACATGATTTATCAACCCATACCAATGCGCTTTCGCACGTTGTTACTTTGTTCGCTGCAGTAATCCGTCAAAAGGCAGGGAACTTGCAAAACGTTTTTCCACTCGTGACACCGCAAATCCTCCGCTAAATGATCTCAGGGCTATACCAACTATCAAACACTTGGATTATTCTTTAAAAGTGCGTTTTCATGAGGCATATGAAATTCGGTAGAGCTTGTTACTTAGCCAGCCACTTGATATAGCGTTACGTGCGAAAAGCACTTCCGTCATATATCGCAAATCTACATGAAAATATAGGGGGAGGATACAAGTTTAGCGCTCACCTTGTCCGTTCGCGACTTCATGTCAACTGAATGCTATGCCGTTACAGTGATAATTGCGCGACACCGTAAAAAATGATGCACATATGGTACAATAGCAGCTCACTCTTCCAGTGTGATCGCCACTGCCCCAGTTTTTGAATTCGCGTCGGCGATATGATCTCTTCGGCGCTGTTTCCCGCCACTAAGGCTCCAAGCTGCGTTTCGATTCGCATTGTTCTGCTGTGACCGAACCTAGCACGTTCAGGCCTGAATTGTGACTACGTTAGCGTATTTCCGACAGTTGCTAAACCATTTTTGAAGATGTCACATTCGTTATTCGAGCCTGCATTTGGCTGCCTGTATGGGCTATTACAGAATGGAGTAGGAAGCGGCTACGTGGACACCTTTGTGCCATGACGAGGACGAAATGTACCCGGGCAGGCGACATAACGAAAGAGGGAGGGAGAGCGGTGCCTCTGACGAGAAAAATAAGATACGGGGGATGACATTACAAAATTGAAGGCACAATACCGAATCATATCGCGCGGGAGACGTGAGAATGAAGACAGTTGGGAGACGCCTTCGTGCTGCGGTGCACATAGGTTTGGGTGGTAATGATGATGATGATGGCTATGTTGATGACGACGACCATGCCTACGACTTGGCAGTTGCATTCATATTGACTGTATACAAATAAGCAGCTAAAAGGAGATGACCACAGGAACATACACCAGCTGCAGCCAGGCGAGCACCAACTTACAAACGATACCGTGCTGGCTTAGAGGTAAGGCGTTGGATTGCGGAGCTCAAGCTCGCGGGACGTAATCCCCGTGGCCACTACCGCATAGGGTGGAATGCAAAACGTGCCCGGTATTTGCATTCGAGGGGACATTACCTGGACCCTAACGTTAAAATGAGATCCAAATGACTTTTCTAGTATTCGTAAATTGCCTTTTCACAATACTGTTGTTTAGAGCAGACGTATTCTTGGCTAGAAGTTGCGCCATATGGAAATTGAAGCGCTGACGCCGCCGTTAGGTCCGCGTACTAATACGCTTGGCGTCACACATCTTTGATGTCGTCTACGAAGGTATACCTAATTAATCACGTGTAAGAGAGATATAGAGTGCATTCTAAGCAAGCAAAAGACTCAACATAGCGTGTTTCAGACAATTCGACTGTACCAATATGCAAAACTGCGAGAAAATGTAATGACGCAATCTGCTCAGTGGTATGGTGCATAATTGAAAGATTAAGCTTTCACTTTGATTTCCTCTTCTAATAATGCCCATAAAAATATAAAAATGCCAGCATTAGAGCACGCTATTCTTTCCAATGGAGGCACTATTGCATCAAGATAAGCCGCCTCAGTGCTTCCCTTAGGTTCCCCATTAAAAAAGAACCCGAGGCCGCCGATATTACTCCGGCGCGTTCCACAAGAGGCGTGTCTAAAACCTCAGCCTCTTTTTGGGCACGTAAAACGTCATAATCAGCTGCCAAGTGAACACCAAAAAAGCAGATAAATTTGCACACAGCGCACTGCCCAATAAACAGGGACTAATATGTTCGCAGGCATGCTCTCGGCTAGACCGGGTGTAGAGGTTTACTTGATTGATTTGAAGGGGCGCCGAGAAAAAAATTTAATCAGCCATTTTTTTTGTGTGCAATACGTAGTTGGGTACCTGTTAGCCATAACACGGCACATCAATTGCTGCAGCGCGCGACAGATAGCTATTTGTGGCCTATTTGTTACCGACTAGTCTCAGTTAGGTTTGGGAAGGCTCCAAAAACGACAAAGCGCCTGGTAGAACTGGCGTCATCTAGCTCTCACAATGGGGTAAACAAGTTCGACCGCGTGAGCACACATAACTGTGACGCACTTCCGCACGACATGCGACACTTGCTCGTTTTCTTCCGCCTGTCGCACGTCCTGCGCGTTGTTGTCACTGTTGCTATCATCATCGTTGGGTGGCAACTAATTTCTTGAGGCCTGGCGTCGACGGGAGTCTAGTAAGGCAGGCGCAGCGAATATGCAATGGTGGCCATTACGTCATCATTGCTAGCTGCACTGGTCGGAGCTCTGCTGCCGTGGTGACGTCGCGGAAGTTGGGCGTCCCCTTCGGGTCACCTTTGCTATTGTCTATGTCGCGAGGTACAGCGTCTAACGCTCGATTGCGCATGCGAACTTCAATATTCATTTAAATTACCTTCGGAGCTGTGTTCGCCGCTCAGATTTGGCACATGACATGTGCATGTGCACGAAAATCGATCTAACAGGCTACCTCAGCAGCGAAATTTTGGTGTCAGTGCCCCTTTAATCTATGCGATTTTACGTCCCAAGACTACAACATGATTATGTTAGACGCCGCAGTGGAGGGCTCTGGAAATTTCGACCACCTGGGCTTCATTTACACGTCCACAGACATCTGACTGTAGTCAGCCCTCAGCACTTCGCCTTCACAGAAATACAGCCGTAGCCGCCGGAATTCTATCCCGCGACGTCCGGATCAGCAGCCGATTTTCATATCCACCAGAGCGCCGTGGCGGATATAGAGGTTTCTTTGCGGGAGCACCCTTTGCTATGATGGTCCGATTGACGCTACGATCACACTTATTTTCGCCTTGTACATTCAATACGCTTCCACGATCTCTCTTGTTAGCTTTCATGACGTTGTGCATTCCTGGAACTGTTTAACACTGGTGTGCATGCGGGCGTGTTGCGATGTGCGGGCGCATGTTCTTTTTTCTTTACATCGCAGATAGCTTCATGTAACAGTGAAACATTACCCAGTTTATCCAATTTACACCCTTTCCAAAGTTTATTAGTATTTCGTTAATGGTATCCCGAGGATGCATAAGTGTTTCGCGCAATCAGCACTGATTTTGCGCGTTCTTTCGCTTCTTCGTTTTTTAGTACGTAAGCATTTATATGCAGACCCAGCGCTGTATGCCGTGCCTTCGTCACGTAACACAGATCGCTATCAAGAAGCTCTACATCTGGAAAGGTAGCCTACCCGTCCTGTTACCGCATGACCTCGCAGTGATTTTTTGTATTATTTTCAAAGGACTGACTGTGGACACTAAATAACAGTTATGGACGTGCACATTGCTCCGCAAACATGTTTTAACCTGAATTATTTAGCCCACACATGGACGTTCAATAAATCATGCATACCCGTCTTGCTTAACTGTGCCCTTCATACCATTTCACTAGCAATATCTGTTTGGAAAATTTTTCGCAAGACGCGACTTTGGTAGGTTCGCTTGACTGGTGCGTGAAGTAAAATTCACAAACGGACGCCTTCACGATTTCACGGCGTCCGTACATGAAAAATAGGCGAAGTTCTGTCTAGGGAGCACAGGCAGAACTAATTTGTAAAACAGTGTAAATTGATTCAACCCAGCACTCTAGCAAAGTGTGTATTGTCTGTGTGCAAGAACTGGGGGCCAATTCCAGATCACGCGCGAAAGACGTCTGAGGTGCGACAAGGATAAATCATTCCACTCGTAATATGTGTTTGAATAAAAACAGTGAAATAATAACGATGGAGAAAAGTAAACACGTTAAGCAATGGTTCACTCATTATGCGCTTCAAGAGGAGCTTGCTTTGAGTTGCCGCAACTATCCAAATCACTCAACCCCTTAATAATGACGTGCTATCCATTCGGTTTTGGTGAAGAACCTGAAGGCTTAGCCTATGCAACCACTGAAAACATCAGCAATCACGCAGCTGCGGCCACTAACACTTTCATCGAATACAAGTGGATACATTTTTCCTCGTATGACTGTGAATGGCATTTTACAGTTTCGCTGGTTATGTGCTTACGCGAAGAGGAATGGCTTTTTTTTTGTTTCAGTTGCCTTACGCGTTCTTCACACTGTACTGTTCCCCATATGGTACGCGCAAAACTCACATGAGCCGGCTGAACGCGGCGCCCCACATGCCGAGGAACCAGCGCGACAAAGGGAAGTTTTGCTTGCTGTTCTTGACGAAGTTGTCCAGGGCCCTGTACGAGCCAAGCTTGCGCCACACGGCGGCTGTTTCATCGTAGTACAGGTTAGCAACGCCATCTGCAGTGTGCAACAAGCGCCGAACGCGGGAGTCAACTTCAAGAACTTTCTGAGCAGGCATCAAGGAAATGTGCTCGCATAAAGCGTGTCTCACCACACCCGGGGCGAGCTAAGTAAACCTGACTGAAAACAGACATGATGATGCATAAATGGGTAGAGTGCTCAGCGAATGAAGCGTGGCACTCGGAGCACACGGCTTTCGATAATTTATACTTCACGGATTCGCCCTGGGGACACCGAGACGATTCGTTGTAGTATACAATGAAAGCCTGGTGCTTTTGGAAACATTGAGATTTAGTTTGATCCCTCCGTGATCACCCATTACACTTTAGCAGCACGAAATGCGGCGGATATCACGCGATCCAAGTATCGTGATTCAATCGCTGAGCACTGTTCATATTAAACTCACTCATGCATCAAAGCAATGACGAGTAATGTGCATCGGTAACCTTCAAGTAGTTTCTATGTTGGACCAGATGTTAACAACGTAGGCTATTGGTCCAAGTATTCTGGACGCAGCATCGTATGTAATTACCACTCAATAACACAAACCTTGGTTTGATCTGACATGGCGACAGAGGAAACGGTCGATTTGTATTTAGCTGACGCTTTCTGCGAAACTCTGTTTGCTGTGATTGCCTAATTAACAAGAAGCTACTGATCAGAAAGTAATCAGTCCCATAGGTCCCATACTTCCCATACATAAAAAGTAATCCCATACATAAAATGTAATGAGACCCATACTTGAACAAGTTTATTCCACCTTACCGCGTTTCCTTTAACATTTTAATATTGCTAAGTGATGGCGAGTGGGTGCCTTGCACACGCAGTTTTAGTGGAATTAAATGAAAATTTTAGTTTTCTGTTGGACGTAGTCCGGGGTGAGCGGTTGTGACAAATCATGACGTGACAGCTTACCCTCGTACACCAAAACAAAACGTTGGCCAAAACTGCCGCGGACTTACAACCCCTCGACTGTAGTCAATGCATGGCCTCTGCGTAGATCCAATCTGCTCTGAAAAGGCCCTACAAAACTATCTGAAAATACGCAGAAATCTGCGCCATCAGTCGTGGATGCTGCGAACATGTGAGCCATACGTTATTGCACAGCACACACGAAGGAATTCACAGTTTAGTTTAAAACACCGCCTGAAAGCGCCGGCTTTTCTTTCAACAAATGACGTCACCGACCACGATGCTTGAGGCAGTAAAAGCATTGGCTGATCCCACGGTCGTAGAATGATCACCTGCTGCGCTTTATATGCTTCTTTTCAATTCAGCGAATAGAGAAAATGTGGGTATCTCTGAGCCACTAAAAATGTGAAGTGGCAAAGGCGATGTGCGCAGTGACATCATTTGTTGAAAGAGAGGCGCACAACCTTTGAGCTGTGTTTCAAACGAAATTTAGATTTCCCTCGTTAGCGCAGTGAAATAATCCTTGGCTCGCACGTTCACACGAGCCTTCACAACTGATCGGCACACTTTTCTGAGAGTTTTCAAAAAGTGTGCGGACGTGAGCGCAATAGGTTCTCACTGTTATATAGCTTCTGCGGCGTACTGTACGGAATCTACACAGGCAAACTCCGTCAAGTGTGAAAGAAGCAGACATTCCAGTTTCCAATGTAACGCACAATCTGACATAAGGCTACGTAATCTCAAAAGGCACGTCCCTTGTTGTATCTGAAGTTGTAACGCGCGGTGGAAGGTAACAAACGTCAGACAAAGGAAGACACTGATCAGAACTACCACCTGAGTGGAAGTTTCGGCTGTGCCGTTCAAAAGGTTTCACCTGAGTGGCAGCTCAGATTCAATTCGCTGATTTTCATGGATAGGTATGAATGTGTTTCCCCTTTTCAAGTGTTCATCATATCATCATATCTGCCTGTGTGAGCAATGCGGGTGCAATGGCCGCACAGTGTGCGTGCAGTGTGCGTTGCCCTTTGTTGCCTATTAATGTCTTCCTCTCTTTGTACTTGTCGGTCTGCTCTATCGTCCCTTGCCACGGTGGCTTAGTGGCTATGGCACTCGTCTGCTCGGCCCAATGGCACGGGATCAATTCCCGGCCGCAGCTGCTGCATTTCGGTGGAGGCCAAATGTTGAGGCTCGTGTACTGTGAGGTGTGAGCGCACGTTGAAGAGCCCGAGGAGGTTGAAATTTCCGGAGCTCTCCACTATGGTTTCTCTCATAGTCATTGTCACCGTGCCTTTACTACACGCAAGTCGGATTCCTCAGATGTCACCGACTCGTGTTGCACAGGCTAATAACTTTCTTTGATCAAAACTCAGGGCTAATTATGGCACGTTTACGCAAACTTGTCGTCTGTAGCCTGGGAATATAAAGACCTCCCTCGAAATGTTTAAAAAAGCCTGGCGTTTGCACCTATTATATTAATGAAGCTTTATGTTATTCATACTTAGGGTTGTCGCATTTTAGTGTATACGGTTTCTTTTTTTGTGCTCACCTGTAGATTTTGTGGAACTTATGTTTCATGTATCGTGCTTATATGTAATTTTGTGGAAGTTATTTCTATCAGTGCCACTCTGTACCATAGTGTTGTTGCTCCGATGCATGACACTATAGGAGGTCTCACCCCCCAGTATCGTGACCTTGAGACCTCCTTCTGTATCGGTGTATTTTTCATATGCAATGTGTTATGTATTTCTGATAATAATAAACCTCAAACCTCGTGGTGTATGGACGCAAAACCCCACAGACCAATCGTTGTCACTCGTGTTCTAGTGCTCACCTCGTTCTGTAGCGCCTAGTCAGACGTAAAGATATTCCGCCGTCATTTAATAACTATGGTTGACTACGTCTGCGGATCTCGAGCATCATGCACCACCGCGTTTCCGACCTTGTCTTTATTAAGCATACCCTATATAAATTTACGGATACGTATTTTCTTTAGCGCGCTTCCAGACAGGCTAACCTAACGGCACAGCTAACTGGCGCCGACTCCCCACACAAGCGTTTCTCCCAGCGTGTGTGTTACTACTAGCGCATATTCTTCATTATTGCAAGAAGTAGCCTCCCTTTCTCGTATTTTCAGGGCCTGCAGGTAATAGCATACCCATATGAACTGGTACTCCTTCACCTGCGACACTGCAACACTTGCGTTCATTCGAAAATTCGGGGGTCCAGCTTCGAGCCATGCATTCCACCGGGAAGGTGGCTTGCCATGCGTGGCCTTATGGACTAGCTCTGCTTCCGGATGCTATAAATCCATTAAATGTTTATTGCTGCTGCCTCATTAAACGCCGTGAATCCAGCGGCCTCTCTAGATATGTTTCGTTTTGTTATAATATGAAAGAAAAACAAATGATGGACTATTGCTGGTAATGCGCGTATGTATGTATGTATGTATGTATGTATGTATGTATGTATGTATGTATGTATGTATGTATGTATGTATGTATGTATGTATGTATGTATGTATGTATGTATGTATGTATGTATGTATGTATGTATGTATGTATGTGTTGCTGCACACTTATGTGCCTTCGCGTGTGTGCAAAGCACGAATTATACAGTGGTCGTATCCTCGAAAACGTGCTATGCTAAACACGTTCGCGAGAAAATATTTGAGCCACTCGAGGGTGCTTCACGCATTATTATCAAAGCACTTCAGCCAATGAGAGAAAACACCTTCGAAACAGTCTTGTTGGTACACGAGGCACGTGAAGGCTCACCTTTTCGCTTCTTGCGTTCGAACTTCAGTGGCTCCTGGTTAACGCGATACGAATAGACGAAGAATCGAATGTACACATAATCCGTGCACTGGGGCGTATTCCGGGGAATGATGTTCTGTAGGTACTCGAACACACAGATAAGAGTGAACGAACCTGCAGTGAAACGACCAAGGAGGAGGCAAGAGATTTGGATGAGGTGCGATAACACAATACGAAGTATCTACTGTTTTACTATACGGACCAAAACGTACGAATATTTGTGATCCCTCCTTTTCAGTGACAATATATTTACTGCACGGTATAATAAAGCAGAGTTTTATGTTTCAAACTGTATCACACAGAGCGGATGCTTTTGTTTTCTTTCAAACTTACTGAATCTACCAACAGCATGGCAAAAGTTTGCAATAATACTGAGCGCTCAAAGCGTGTGCACTGCTCACCGGATCTCCACTTTGCTTTTTCCCCTCCGCCCCCGATGATTCTCTCGGGAATCAATAAAGTTGATTACCTATCTACCTACCTTGCGCGCCCCATAGCCTATCTTGTCTTGCCACGTTATATCGCCGAATTTATTTCAATGATTATTTATATATTGCAATGCGTCAGCTTCGTTTGGTATCCGGGTGAGCAAATTTCTGCATCACTTGGAGCGTGTTTGTTCTTCAGCAACGCCAGTATCCACGTGTCTCTTCTCAGGCCGGTCAGCATTTTCGACAGTTTGTAATGGTCGTGGTTACACCTTGCTAGACGGCACATGCACGTGCTCTCATTACTCTGTTCTGTCTAGGCTATACGTGAGATTGTTTCTCTTGTCATTTTTTTTTGCAGAAGGATGAAATTAGCGTACTGTGTACCTGACGACCATTCATACGAGGTGTTATTACATAAAAGGTTACAATTTACAAGTTACCTATAGCTCGCGTATGTAAAAGGTGTGTTCTTTCTGCCGTACTTACGGCGCGCGTAACTTGGCGGAGGACCTGTGGAAAGAAAACAAAAGAAAGAAGAAAGCGATCACCAACAATGACAAGAAATTTACACTTTTCACGACGAAGACAGAAAGCGAAAGAAAAATATTCGGAAAAAGGGAGGCTTCAAACAAGCATTACCCACAAAACGTGAAAGGGGTACATAGGGTGCCAACCAGCAGCTCTTGAGAACGTAGCACTAAGAATACCCTTTCGATGTACTTCCCAACATGAAGTCGACGCGAACCACGGCCAATATAGTCATTCGTTGATAGGATGTTCTTCTGAGCAACAGGACGCAGCACTGGTAAAGTGGTCACAGTTCTAGGCGGATTACCTCAAATATGTTGGTTCGAAGGGACCAGCGGCGGTCGTGTTTTGTGACGGAGGCAAGGATGCGAGAAGCCCATGTCATCACCAGCGCCACCGTCATCGTCATCACCAGCAACACCCTTCTCTGTCGTGCGCGAGCTGATTTCATTGGAAGCCTGCCACTTTCTTCGTTTCGTTACCGCATCCTATTCCCTGTTGTGCAAGGCAAGCCCCCCCCCCCGCCCCTCCCTTTTCCTTTTAGTTGAGGAGAACCTTAGGGGCTGGGCTTGTCCGTGTGTCCTGCGGCTCTAGTTACAGTGGACCCACCCTGAAGACAGTGCGGTAACCTAGTGTGTGTGCATTTGTGGTTTGACAACGCCGGTTAGCGCAGTAGAGGGCGCCACCACCTCAACAGCAGCGGGCCACCAGTGCTTCTCTGGCGCCACGCGGTGAGAAGGAGCGAACAACGCGAACGACGCGCGTTAACTCTGGAAACGTATGTGACGTTCTTTCTTAGATGCACGCTCAACTTGAAGCTCGCAAGGAGAGCGAACGCGATCTCACTCGCGAGAGACAACGCCAGCGCAGGGCCGATACATCTGTACTTGCCCAGCAAGCAGCGGCAGCTCGGCAGTGCAGGCAAGCTGACCGTAGCCTCTGTACAATATACTTCAAGCAAAAACTGTCTTCTGTCTCTCATTGCCCATTAGAAGCGATTGACGTGTTCCAGTGAGAAACACCGGTCCATCACTGCGTGCTTCGCAGCTCCCCAGGTTTCATGCCATTGGAGCTGAGATTTCAGTGCCACATGAGTTTATCAATGCGGTCAACATAAGCCCCGCGAGCAGTCTTATCTGGTACCCATTCCGTCGTTCTAAGTGTCCATCGGTTATCCGGCGTTATGATCACATGGTCCGCCACGTCCATGTTTTGTTCTTGACGTCGATTATTATGTCGTCCACTCTCTCCGTTCGCTGACACACTCGGCTCTCTTGCTGTCTTTTACTGTAGCGCCTATTATCTTCCTTTCCATCCACCGCTGTGTGGCCCTTAAATTGCTCTCGACATTGTTTTGTTATTCACAAAGTTTGAACGCCGTATTCCGTACTGCCGAAATGCAGTAGTTATATAATTATCGCTCCAGTGAGAATGGGAAGTGTCCGTTCACGAGTTGGAAATGGAAGGCGCCTGCGCGCTAACCCAATGTTATTCTACGGTCGATTGCTTTAACATGACTGGGCTCCCTAGTCAGTAGCTGCTATAGATATAGGTATTCTTGTATAAGTACTAAGATCTGCTTTTCAGTCGCGAAGATTCGTTTTTTCACCATGCCACCTAGCGGTATCTCCGTTTTCTTCATCTTCATCTTTAATCCTACCTCACCGCATTCTCAGCTTCAATCTTTAATTATCTTCTGCATTTCGTCGCCATAGCATGCATTTCGTCGCTGAGAATACTCTGTCGTCAGCAAAGCGTAAGTTGATTAGGTATTCGCCGTTAATCCTTATTGCTATTTCGTCTCAGTCTTGTATTATGAAGATTTCTTCAAGCATGCAGTAAATAGTATTGGAGGAACTCTATCCCTTTGTTTGACATCCTTGTTTTTCAGCGTTTCTTGAGGAGTAGGGTGGCTGTAGAATGGTTATAGATGTGAGCTATAGTATTTACGTAACTATCACATTTTCCTTGACGGCGCCATGTGTCTCCAATACTACTCGTACCTTTAACGTGAGAAAAGCCATCTCATAGTCTATGAAAGTCATATGGACGAGTTTGTTGTATTCGGCGGTATGCTCAATTAATTTACTGACCACACAAAAGTGATATATTGTACAGCATCTTTTTCTGAACCCTGTTTGCTCTCTCTTGGTTGGAGAAATTCAAGTGTTGCGCTTATTCTAGCTGAGAGAAACGTTGTGAATGATTTGTATAGTGCTCAGAGCAAACTGCATGGCCTGTAGTTCTTGAAGTCTTTTACATCTCCCTTCCTGCGTAATTAAGTATTTACATATTTGTAGACTTACTGGAGCAGCTTTGACGGATTGTGTATCTGGGGCCGAAATCACAAAACCTTTCTTTCGAAAGTGATTCTTGCCATTGGCAGGCCGGCTTCTATAATGACATGTCCAGCATCAGGAATGGCTGAAGTTTTTCCGGAAGACCATTTTTATCGCAAGTTGTTTTTGTGAATACGTGCCCTGGTGTCGTCAACTTCCAAGATGGGAAATCTCCTTCATGTCTGATCAAGTCCGTGGTTATGCAGTCTTCTCCAGTTTTGCTGGGGGATATGCCCTGAATTACTTCATCAACCGCGTCCACACAGGTGTGTGGAGCTTCACTGTCCTGATAAACGTTTATTAAATTCCTGGTGGAGTGACACGTGTTCTAGTTGTAGAGTTCATAGCAGAAGTCCTCGGCCACCTTGGATAAATTATTGGAGTTACTGGCGCTGTTACCCTGCGGGCCTTATGTTTCTTCCAATGCAAAGGTTCTTCAGTTGTTTCGATGCTGGTTGTTTTCTGACGGCTGCGTGTATTTCTTTCATGTTATGGTTGCGTGTTTCACTCAGGGTCCTTTTGTTGAAGAGCTTAGACAGCTCGGCAAATTCTACCTGATCTCTTCATTTAGATATTGGCACCGTTTGGCACTGTTTATTTAAGCTTTTAAAAGTTTGCTAGAGCTTATTTACATCTTGTCCTAGCGCTTTGCCCGCTCCATCGACTGCGGCTGCGGAGATTATCCTAGCAGTGTTTCGTTCGTATTCTCTATGTCCTAATTTTCTTCGTGACGTAAGGCCTTATACTACTTCCCAAGTGAAATCCCCAATTCTTCCATGTTTTCCCTAAAAACGTCGAAGGCGGTCGGCCTCTTTGTGAATAACTTCGTTTTTGTCCGCTTTAGGCTGAAAGTTGTATTCGACCATAGGAGTTGTGATCACTGATCACAATTGTGCCATATTCGCGTTACCACTGCATGTAAGCCAACACAAGGCGTTCGAAATTTCCAGAGCGATCGACTGTGGCATACGTCATAATTGCATGCTTATTTTTTACTGACGGTCAGATGTCTCTTTGAATCAACGGAGCATCACCCTTTACAACACCACTGAGGAGCCGTTAGGATAATTTAGAAAGCCGCTACAATAATCTTTTCCTCTTGTCACTGCTAGTTCAGCTGAAACGGAAGAAAACAAAGGCTTTGTGGGAAGTTCTGGCTGGTTATTATGGAGAATGATCAATGGTGCCTTGTAAGAGAAGAATTCTGATTCCCACTCACCAGAACCTTTAATTACACCAGAAGATTTTGATTACAAGGTGTGGTAACCCCGAAGTGCGCTGAGGCGATGCTCGCGCCACACTTGTGCGCTTTATAAACGGCTGCCTGCACGCTGCCCCGGGGACTTGGATTCTGGCTGCCATGTAGGCTGGCACAATGCCGCGCCTGCCTGCTTGATTTTTGCTGTTTTTCGACCAAGAAATCAACTATCTCGCTGTTACGCTCCCGTGTTACTGTTGCCGTTGTTGCATCGTGCCGACGTGGGTGTACGGCACGTTGTCGGCGAATAAATTGCTGTTCAAACGGGAAGCAGCGAACCCAATAGCCGCAGGTGGTGCTGAACAGGTAGTCCCGTCTGCGACGAGGAAGGATAGACGTGGCCCTAAAGCTACTTCTGGAAACTATGGAGCTACTCAACATGGTCTCCGCATCCTACTGCGCGGTGTGGCGGGACGTAGCATCCACAGCTTACTGCGCAGCAAAGGCCGTTGCAATATCGACCACGGGATGCTGACGCTCGCTGGTGCCCCAGTTTCGGCAGCTGTGCACACCGGCGCATCAAAGAGCCCAAGGTCACGATGTCCGACGAATCGGACCATGAGGAGGCAGATTGCAGCTCGAGGTTGAACAATTCTGCAGTGGGCACTGGACTTGGTCCTTCCCGTCCACAGTTAAAGGAAAGCAGACGGAGACTGGAACTGGAATTGCATCCACGGACCCCACACTCCGAGTGCAATTGACTTAACCGGTACCTTACGCACTCGCCCTGCGAATTGTTGCCTCTTTAGCGCTGCTTCTGCTGAGGAAGTGGCTTTTCTTTCTCCGTGCACCGACTTCTGGAGAGCGTGAGTGCCGTTATTTTGGCTGTTTTAAATGGACACAGCTTTGCTGTCCGACTGACCTCGCTGTCCGGAACTGGCATTACATATATGTACTCCTTTTTCTGAAGCACTAATGGATCAATCCTGAAACGGGCTAGTGTAGGAGCCAGTGGTTCTTACGATTGTTGAGTTAATAATTTTTGAAAGGCTAAATGCAGGATTATTCATTATCCTTTTGTGCAGTATGTTTTTACTCATCTGAACGACTGAGACGTATGGCTTGATACTTACGCTTGGTGGTTGTGGTAGGGGTTGTGCTGGGAGTTGTACTGGCGGTTGTGCTGGGGGTTGTGCTAGGGGTTGTGCTTCGAGTTGTACGGGTTACCGTAGGCTGTTTGCTTGTAGGCGTCCGTATGGGTGGTGCCTTTGTTGGTGGTTGGGTGCCACCTGCATCATCGAGGCCACAGCATTGACCTTATTGTGTGAGCACCTGTTGACTTTCGAAGAATGCAAAATTTGCTAAACTGCAGTAAAAAAGCACGAAACAAGAATTTCGTGACGCTTTAATGCAATGGCGGCCATTATTTATGATGGACTCTCGTGGAGAATTACATACTTCGTTCCAAAATCTAACTACCGCACGGAATGCGACTTCACCCAGAATAGACTTGTTTTGATATTAACGCAGTAATACCGGGTGTGTGCATAAGTGCCTTAGCACCAATGCGCACACGATTAATTTGTTTGAAGCACAGAATCTTTGGCATAGATAATAAACTGTATTGCAGGAATTGAGTAAACGGGTTATAGAAAGGATGTCGCACAAAGTAAGAAAAACCTGCAAGTTTTGATAAGGCTGACGCGAAGTGTCGAGTGCTACTGACAGCTATCCTCAAAGAGCTTTATACAGACGGACCTCCGTGATGTTGTCGCTTATGTTCTAGCAGAATAGATTGTGTCACAAAATGCTAGAATCGCTAAGCTGGAGTACACGTCAATGGAAAGAATATGCTCTAGCACTCTGTAGTTAGGTGACATTCCCAGTGCTGGAGACGTTGATATGCTTGGATCATCGCACTGGAACTCCACACCAGAAGAACATGAGCTCGGCGTTAGCCCTTTTATCTATCTGCCTGTAAACTGTGCCACTAGCATTTTGGTAACGTTTTTGTTTACATAGAGATCACCTGGAAAGGGACTGTCATTCTGACGCAAAATGTGTTACCCACTGCGTTTATCCTTCACTTCCACCCGTATCGCCCCGTATATGGTGCCCCTATATTGTCAGTCAGTTTCGGCATGGGGTAACTTGATGTCGAAGAACCGAAGTGGATGTTTTTCAACATAAAATTGCACTGAATGACGAATTTCACTCCTATAAGCTGGAGCCTTCGTATATCCCCTTCATACATGGTTGTCAGCGACAACCATATAGGCTTATTTCGCTGTTGTCTTGAGCACCATAAATTTTTTTTCAGTAAGATCAGGTAATTTATTAAAATTAGGCGACCTTTCAGATGATGTTTAAACGCCGAATATGAATTGGGGAAGTTGTATAGTATAGCGTCAGGGGCATACAGTTTCGTAATATTATGTAACTGGTTTTCATTTGCGCAGGCTTTGAAGAAAGCGCGCGACGTCTGAGAGTGTACCACGTGACTAGGCACATGCGCGCCGTGGCATTAGCGTTGTAAAACATGCCACGAGAGAAAGATCAGTGATGCACGCAAGGAGAGAGAACTGCACACCATGCACTATAACCTGATAGCATGTGGACACGCCGAACGTTACTACGTTAGGTTACGTTTTCAAGTTCTACATCCGTTGCATGATCACCGGCGTCTCCAATTCTGGGATGGCGGCCAGTAGCCGCAATCCTTCAATCTCCATCCACGAAGCCGATTCCTCACTCTTCGCTTCCCGCTCTATTGCTTAAATCGGGCCAACATTCAGGCCAACACCTAAGCCACAGTTTGTGGTCTCAAGATTTTGTTTTCACCAAAGTTGTATGAGCAGCGTTAAAAAACTGATCTGCGTTCGTCAAACTTCAATAACAGTACGCAAGTGTTAGCGCGGACATCTTCGCTAACCAACTTCGCTGAAGGCGAGATTCCTATTTCTACATTTCTTTCCCGGTTCCGTGCAGTTTAACGATCTAATTCTATACATTTTCCAGTTCTCTGCTCCCCCTGAAGTACTCTAGGCCTCTAACACTCGTAAGTATAACACTATCACTAACGACGATCGAGCTGTGCTAAGAGGAGCGCTACTTGGAAATTGGTTGGCGTGAGCTATGTGCGCACTCCTTCCAGATAGAACAAACATGGTTGATTTTTGTTAAAAAAATCAACCACACAGACAATTTTAGATGACATTTAAGGTAAAGGAAATTGTAGAAATGATATGCTTTGTAATCTACACCCATAATCGAGATTATACCTTTACTGATAACCTTCACATTTATAAAATAGACCAAACACACCCAGGCGGAATGTCTAAAAAACGGGTGAAAAAACACAACGTAAAAGCTACTACTGCGTCCGCTTTCTTGCTCGCTTTACTTGAACGTGAATGTGCGTCGGTTCTGTTGGATTTATTTCTCGTAAGGATCCATGCATGCCCTCGTTGTTGGCAGCACTCGACACAACTAAGGCTGTTTTTGGACAGTTGTACAACGGACCAAAAGAGGTCTCCAGACTTTCTTCCATTGGATTTATTTTTCAGTAACCCTCGCTTACTGGTAGCATGGATGGCAAGTCCCATTGTCCGCGCCGATGGTTTGCTCGTTATGGCACGGGGCTACTCATCTGAAGGTCGTGGGATCGAATCTCGGCAGCAGCTAGGGGCCGCATTTCAATAGAGGCGAATGTTGAGGCCCGTGTAATGCGCCATATAAGTGCACCTTGAAGAAACGCAGCTGCTCAAAATTCCCGCAGCCCAATATTATGGCGTCACTGAAGCATATCCTGGTATCCTTGAAGGAAGATTGAATTCTTCGCAATCTATTTCTATCTAATTATCCTTCCAGAACTAATTCGAAATCTATTTCTAACTAATTATCCTCCCGATGTTTTCTGCAGTAATAAATGCTCTTGCACAAAATGAGATGGCATTCGTGTTTATCGCGCTTGTTGTGTGCGATGGACGGGAGATCGACCGCCGCGCGCACACAGACCGCAGCATCTATGGGCTGTTCACCTGAGCGGCGCCGACAAATCTGGGAGTGCGATGGCAGCGCCATGGCTAGATAAATCAGTGGTGGTTCCGCGCAACAACGTGTTGTATGGAAAATAAATTTATTCTAGTACGTTCGACACACCTTTCGTCCTCTCGGCCTGTTTACGTGCGCTGTCTGAGTGCGTAAACGATGTCTGGCTTGTAAAATGTCAGAAGACCCTCATGTTGCGCTCAAATGTCTAGTCACGTGGCACTTTTTGAAGTTGCGCGTACTTTCTTTGGAGCCGAGAAAAATAAAAAATATGCAGCAATATTTTCAAAATGCACAATCTGAATAATAATTAACCCACTCTACAACCTCCGCACTGAACATTTTGAGTTTGATACGGCAGTTTAATTATCAGAGATATCCTCTACTAATTTATTTTCTGAGTATATTGAAATATATAGTCTGAGATGGCCAAGACTGCAGTAAATAAATAAAATACCAATCCACCGTGGAAGCTTAACGGCTAGTGTGTTGGGTTGTTAGGTTGGAGGTCGAAGGATCAAATCCCGCCCGCCACCCCCGCATTTCAATTGTGCAAAATTCAGAAAACACCCATCTATCTAGATTTAAGTTCATGTTACAGGACCATAAGGCTCAAACACCTGAAACACCTGACTCAAACACCTGAAAAATACACTTAGCGTAACATATAATTCCCGTACAGCTCACTAAGTCCTATTGCATCAGCATATCCTCCTGCGCTGCGTGCTTCACTCAAAATACGAGGTTTACTCAAAAAGTAAGGACCGATTGCTTATATTTCATGAACGATTCCCCAGGACTAAGTTAAGAATTTGTAGGTTTATCTTATGCCTATGAACGTTTCTAAAGCCACCGAATTCAATCTAGTGGTTATTTTCACGAATAAAAACGCAGATGTTGATGCCCACAAAAACCGTCACTGACGCCGCTCCCGGCATGAGGACTTCAAGAACGACGCCTCTAGAGCGTCCGAAGAACAGCGGGTCCTATTATTTGAAGCAGTGAAATTGTTGAAGTGAACCAAAAGTTGCGAGCTTATCGACGATAGGAGATTAATGTCCAGAACAATCAATTCCCTCCTTTCGGGCACCCCTTATTTACACGATCGTAAAGGGAAGTGGTGATTAAACGAATTCGGAGAAAATGGGCGCCGAATGTATTCACCGACCAAAATAGAATGTCAAAGGAACGAGACTTTCGGAACCACAATCCGTAGAATGGGCATGGGTTACATCTACTACTTGTTGAGGGCCTCTACATAGGATATGCTACGCTAAGGCACTAACAAAACCAAATTCAATACACTGACATACTGCTTAAGCACCGAATCCCCTGAAATCAAGGCCGTCACTGTTAACTGGCGTCGTGAGCGAGCGCAACCTGCAGTATAGATGGGGTGCAGAAGTTGGCTGAGCGTTAAGGCGCATGCTTGTTACAAAGCACAATTTTGCTGGAATGTTTCCGGAAGGTGAAGAATCACACGCGTAACTGAATCGCCACGAAGAGGAATTTCGAATGATAATATTTTTCTTCTCGAGCAAACGACGTCATGATTGACCCTCGCATAATTTGATCGGTTCCCATTATTTTGCAATTGTAAAGCGTTGCAAGTTATAGCATGCGAAACGATCCGCTGCCTGAATGGTTGATGATACACAACAGAAATGCTCCCCCCCTCCCCCTTTTTTCATCCTGCCCATTTAATCTTTCCGCTACAGGATGAAGATCAAAACTGAAGAGAGCTTGCTGCAAAACAAATATTTGACTCGGGGGAAAAAAATTGATAGGCGCTGACCATGTTGCCTGAAATCGTTAGCACATTTGACCTGAACATTTCGTAGCCTATACCCGAGTACAGGTCAAGAAGAAGGCGGACTCTGCTCGTCAAAGGCCCCCTCCTCCAGTCAATGGTGCCGCTCTGTCAACGTGACGCCGCGGCAGACCGCTTCCGCGCCGCGCTAGAGAGATCAGTCAGAGTAAGGCGCCGATGGGGTATTCCGCGACGTTACGCTGACAGAGCGGCACCACTGGCTGGACGGGGCCGTTTGACGAGTAGATTCTGAGCTCCTTTCGCAGAAATTCCGGTGTCGGTGCCGGTGTCGTTGGTTGTGAGCGGAAAATCACCGCAGTCCGTGGGCGATAACTTTAGATAGATGCGAAGAAAGAAAAACAAACCTTCGGAGCGAGTTGGAATAGAACGTGCCACCCCTCGCACCGAAGCGCGACGCGTTAAGCGCACAGCCACAGGCCGCAAACATTGACAACTGCTAACGACGTGCCTTCTACATACACCATTTTCCGTTGAGCAATTCTCGGAGATGCATCTCGGAGGTGTTTCAGCGTGGCTTACTGTTAGCCACGCTGACGTGGTTGACTGTTGGCCATTTTGGGAGCATATACGGGGACACTAACGGCGCCGTGTTTCGCCGCCCCGCATGCATGGAGCATTCAGGAGGACGCAAGCACTCTGGCTTAAGGACGCGTATACGTTCATTCACGCCATGTTGACATCTTTGTCATAAATTCTCTGCTGTGTACATTTGCCAAGCGAACTGTGGTGCCTTCTCCATCGGCAAGTTTTGAGTGCGCATCGCCACTTTGCCCCATTTCATTGTAGTAATTCACAATCTCAAACCCACGAGTAAAGATATGTAATAACGAGTGTGGTGTCATGACAATTACGCGGCTGAGCAACTCAAGAATATGGCAAAAGAAAGTGTGCGATAAATATGGGACCCGCATCGTTATCGCGTTGAACTCTTGAGGCAAAGCTTAAGGTGACCACAACTTTCTTCACCTGTACTCCAGTTTAGACTAGGATCTTGACGCTTAAAGCGACAAGCGACACAAAAGTAGTTTGAAATTGTCGAATTTAACGGAAATTCGGGATCTGTGACCTCGGGTAACATGCCTCCGATGTTTGTTCTTTTTTTCTTTTTTCGCGATATGCAGTCAAACAACATCGATATGAGCGTCCAAATTCGGTCCGAGGGAATGCCCCACGGGGCGCGCCGAGGGAAGGCAAGGAGGGTGACAGAGAGTCAAACGAGGAGAAGTGACGTCATTCGGAGGCTAAGCAAGGTAATCGCACTGGACAGCGGCTTTCGTCCGCGCACAGCGCAGCGTCATGCAGGGGAACTCGCAATGGTTTCTCGGCACTGCAATGCTTTGTTCTCATACTTCCAGATTTTTGAGAATGCAATTTCACCAATTATGCTACAGTATTGCCAGATCTGCAGCCCTATGTGCCAATTTCACGTAGTGTACTTGCCACACCGAGTGTCTGTGCGTCCTCCAACATATACGGGGAAGTGACTACACCTATGTTTCCGGGGTAGCAGAATTTCACAAATTCTCTGAAGATTAGGTGTCCACTGAGTGGATAACTGGTGTCAAGAAAGAGAGATAAACATCAGCTGAGAAAGTGTGCCATGCCGGGTACACTTTTCGATACAGCGACAACGCTCAAAAACCGTCTCGAATACGGTCGGTACACTCGTCGGTGAAGGCTATATACACTACTCAACCGCAACGCTACCCCTTTTATCTGTTCACATTTAGAGGATCTCGACGACGCAAGAACAGCGCGGCAAGCACTTGCCGTTTCAAATGAAGCAGTACGGCGCTGGACAGCCGGTTATGGCCGGGTCGATCCCGCCTAGCCTGGAATGATCAGTTTGTTCGCTACTGTGGAAGTGACTACACTATACATTTTTTTTTCACAATCGAAGTCACTTCTAGTTGAATAGAGTCAAAATCCCACGACCTCTAGGAAAGCGGTGTCCGGTACCAAACTCTCCGCAGATCGAGAAGAATAGCAGAAAAATGGAGCGACAGCGGCTGCTGCTTCTCGCATAAAAACGGCAAGCTTTTCATTTTGGTTGCAACACTGAGGAGGTGAAGAACTAGTCACACATAATGACGCAAAACATAAAAATTTAAACGTTAATCATGTTGTAAATGTGCGCGTTCATGAGCTTCCGCAGGATTAAAAACAGCGTTATTCGCACCGTCCACTTAGCTATGCCTACCGCGTCACGTTCATAGGATGGTAGCGACGCCTTCATGACGACGCATTGTTTCTACATGCTTGTCGTACGATGAAGAGGTGCTTGTTAATGAAATTAGTTGGTGCAAAACTAAACAGAATTATGCAAAGTTGTTTGAGTTGGAACCGTTGAGGAATACGAAGTCTCCCGAGTTTGTATATACTGTATGCCTAGTGCTGTTCCTGGGCAGAACCTACGCGTCTCTCATTCACTCGAATGATTCACTGCATATGTCGTGAATTGCTTTATATGCCACAGGCTCGAACCTGTGTGGGCACCAGGTGATCAGGATCCGGGTATCACATTTCTGCTAGTAGACTGCGGGGGGTAGCTTGCCGTTGTCAGCACCATCTGAATGAAATATAGCGTCACAAAATAGTGCCCACTGTGTTGAAGAACCCGACGTCAAGTTATAGATGGTCCGCCGAAAAAAAAACAACAAAGAAAAAAAAAGCACGTGCGGAAGAGATCAAAGGCGCCCCAGGTCACGCAGCAGCTGGCGGAAATCTAGACGGTGAGTTCCTAGAAGGTGCCGTGAAATTATAGAATGCAGCGGTGAGTCACCCTATCAGGGATGATGAGCGTGCGAGACCAAAGGAGAGAGAGGAGGCGAAGATTGCGTACCGACATTCATCGCGATATGTGTCAGAGAAAGAGGTCCTGCCCAAGGGGCGAATATTCCGGTTGCATCAGGAATTCAGTTTTATGCGCGTTTGGATCACTTGACCCGCGTCAAATCTTCGAGAATGACTGACGAAGACAATATAAAGAGTCCACTATAAAAAATTGGCAGATCCCACGCGCAGTGGGAATCAAGGAAATGCGAAGCACGCATAAGGAACGTAAAATGGATTTGCATTGTTGTCTCGCTATACCGAGTTTGGTACATATGAAGTTAACGAAACGGCCACAGGAGCACCAAGACTGTGGCACGTAAACCATGCCGATCATACACGCATGTCATGATTCTAACGTTATGACTTTTTCATTTACGTTCGTCATGCAGTCGTGTTGTGCCATAGCAATTTTGGTATACATCTCTTTAAGGAAACGAGTGGCATGTAGATCATGCCGCTAATGACATGCGTGTCATGATTTTCATCTTATGACCTGTCATTTATGATCGTCACGCAGTCATGTTGTGCCAAACCAATCTTTGTATAGGCTCCGTGCAGTCGAGCTTTCCATGTGCGACATCAGCGCCAGCATGCACTGCCTGGCGGAGAGAAGAAGCAAAATTGGGCAAACTGTGACAGGCAAATACGCGAACGCGATGCGCGTCTCCAACTCTATAGCAGCAGCGACCGCCCGTCCCACCTTCTTTCGTTTTATTTCCTTTGAGACGCGCGCTCCAAACCTGCGGCAAACTGTTCCAAAGGGCGACGCCGCGAGCGTTCGTGTGGTTCGCAGCGCGCCCGGAAAGCAGCGAAGAAACGCGCGCGTCGCTGTCGCCTCGGTTTCCACTAGAGTTACTGTATATTTATGCTAGCATGCTACCTACAGTAGCATATAGAGTAACTCTAGGTTTCCACCGTGCGCGACTGAGCCGTCCGACGAGAGCTACGTAGCGCCCTCTAGTCAGTAGCATGGAGCTCATACATCCCATTAACAAAACGGCAGTATAGCGCCAGGGCCATGGCATGTAAATCATGCCGGTCATGACACGCGTATCATGATTCTAATGTTATGACCTGTCATTTACGTTCGTCATGCTGTCGTGTTGTGCCATAGCAATTTTGGTATACATCGCCTAACGAAACGCCTGGCATGTAAATCATGCCGCCCATGACATGCGCATTATGTTTTTCATGTTATCACCTGTCAGTCATGTTCGCCATGCAGTCATGTCACGGCATAGCAGTTTTCGTATACATCCCATTAACGAAACGGCCAGGAGAGCACCAAGACCGTCGCATGTAAGTCATGTCACTCATGACACGCATGTCATGATTTTCGTGTTATGACCTGTCATTTATGTTTGTGATGCTCATGTTGTGGCATGCCAATTTGCGTATATGGCCCATTAACGAAACGCGTGGCATGTAAATCATGTCATTCATGACACGCATGTCACGATTTTCATGTTATGACCTGTCATTTATGTATGCCATGCAGTCATATTGTAGCATACCAATTTTTGTATACATCCCGTTAACGAGACGACCAGGAGAGCACCGAGACTGTGACATGTAAATCATGCCGCTCATGACACGCATATCATGATTTTCATGTTATGACCGGCCATTTATGTTCGTCAGGCAGTCATGTTGTGCCATACCAATTTTCGCATACATACCATTAGCGAAACGGCGAGGAGAGCCCTAAGACCGTGGCATGTAAATCATGCCGCTCATGACATGCATATTATGATTTTCATGTTATGACCTGTCATTTGTTTGTCATATAGTCATGATGTGGCATACCAATTTTCGTAAACATCCGATTAGCGAAACGGCCAGGAGAGCACGAAATCGTAGGCGGCTAGATAGATAGATAGATAGATAGATAGATAGATAGATAGATAGATAGATAGATAGATAGATAGATAGATAGATAGATAGATACGGTCAAACTCGCCGAAGTTCGCTAAGAAATGCTTCGCATTTAAAAGATGTGAGCAGCAGTCTTAGTCGTATGTTACTCAGTGAGAAGAGGAAAGAAGGAGGAAACGACGCTGCTCCGCGAACACAGCGACTAGCCCGGCCTGCAAGGTTGATGTTGAGAAGGCACTACGAGTGACTCTGCTGAAGAGAACATTTTTTGTGTTTTATTTCCTATCGTAGTGGATGAGCTTGTATTTTTGCTTCGGTGTTGTGTAATGTTGCGAATATGTTTGTATTTTAAAGAGCCGTATTTCTGCATGCTCTTAACTGCTTGTTTGTCTAGAATATATTTGTCTTGTATGATCGCTGCTGGCTCTGACTCGGACGTTTAACCACCTGCTGGCGTTTTGCAAGTGCGCCGAAGGGACCTAAGATTGAATTGCCCAAGCATTCGTGGGATCCTTTTCGGGGACGGATACGTCAGTTCTTCGAATCTTTGCCGGCGATTGCGTTCCGAGTGTCGCAGCTGGGGATCGCTGACATACACATACTCGAGCGCGGGTGACCATGTGCGTAGTTGTACAGAAAACTCATGGCACTTGCAACATTTAGCCATAATAATAGCTATATGCTTGTCTTCGGTCAGAAAAATAACTAACACAACGCACAAGAGCAACACAAGAAATCACGGCAGGGTTAGAGGAGTGGCGCGCACTAGCCTAGACGTGGCAGAGTCGGCTGCCTGCGAGGCACTCATGATGACGACGTGAACCTCCTTAACCAAACATAGGAAGCGACGAGGTTTGCTTCGCAGCCTCTTACGTGCTGGGCATTTTCGCCAAAATAGTCATTGGCTCAAGCTTATTTCCATTTGTGACGTTGATTTCGGGTTCACCATACGAAAAATCGTGAAAGAGTACCGTAGCCAAATTTGTTTTTAAAAGTGCTTCAGTGTCCCTTTAATGGCAACATACCTGAAACATCTAACTTACTCATACTCAACATACCGAAGTCATCCGGAGGAACAACAACGATTACTTTGAACGTGCGCAAATAAGAACAGGAATCGACATATATTTTTGTCGGAAGCCCCCGCACAACGTATCACCGTCAAACTAATGTTGAGCTGAAGCATTTGGGTAAGACATGTCTGATTCACACACCTACAACTTCTGCGTAGGTCATAAAGAACCGTAATGATAGGCATTGAAGTACATCGTAATGCGCCGTCGAGAAATATGCAAATATAGTACTATCCACTGAATGTAACGCAGCCACCAGCTGTCTATTGTAAATAACACCGACCTGGAATAGGCCTCGGGCTTGGTCGAGCAGTTGGAACATGCCTCCCACCGGGGCCATGTCCGGTACCTGGAACATCTGTACCACCCGGTACGGGAGCTTTACCAGGCATCTGTCCACCACCACCGGGTCCATGGATACCGCCAGGCCCGTGTCCACCACCCGGGGCACCCCCTGGGAAGTGTCCGCTGCCAGGCACGTGAACACCACCAGGTTTGTGTTTGCTACCAGGAGAAGGTCTCCCACGAGGCACAGGTCCTCCACCTGGAACACTTCCAGGAACTTGTCCGGTACCTGGGATACCTCGTCCGCCAGGGACCTTTCCTGTGGCAGCAGAAACGCACAAACCACAGGGCTCATGAAAGTTTCGCGTGCTGGCGTGCCGGGGCGATGACGACGACAAAGTTAGCAGAGGCTCCCTTCCTCTACATTGGTGACTACGAACCATGGAACACAACGTTCCAGAAGTTTCCATCGGGTCGCTACCAAAGACCGAGTGAACCGTGTACACCCTACCGTAGATGGGCCAATACGCAGTGCGGCTGCCTCAGTTATCGTCTGAGCATCCAGACATTTGGTTTATAGAAGAGGCCCGCTTGCAGGTATCTAATATTACCTCAGGGAGAGCAAAGTACGTCTACTTACATGGATCTCTTCCTCAAGACCTTGCGCTCGAGTTGGCGAAGGGAATCCTTAAGCGCACTGCACTTTCAGAGCGCATTGCTTTTTTTCTGCCCTCCGCTACAAGTGCATGGCAGCTAAACCACTGCGCTGTTGGCATATTGTCACCAAGCTAGCACAGCCATGAAATGTCCACAAGAGAGAAATCGGCAAGTGCCCAAGCTAGAGCAAGGAAGAAAGCTCCAGAAGCGAGAGCTTGGCAGCAGGCATCTGACTTCAACGATGGCTGATCATCCGAGAGCACGTGCGTGTTTAAGAACTTCGTCTTTCTCGCTTGAAGGGGGCGCTGGTTTCACGTTCCAATCTACCTCGTGTGTTTTCTTCCCCTCAAAAGCGACCGTCCCGGTTGCTGCAAGGGCAGCGGTACAGCACTATGGTGAAAGGTGATAACACGAAAAACAAAAACACACAGATGTAGACAGTCCATAAGCGGCTTTGAGAGTTGCTCATGTCTCTGTATCAGTACAGCGTAAACGACTTCACTACGGAGACAAGTCGGCTCTAAGCAAGGTCAGAGCTTTGAGGAACCGCCCCGTAGTCACTTAGGTGGCGTACAATTTCGTAAGGACCGAAGTATGGCGCGACCGTTTTTCAGAGACCCCAAAGTGCCGGATTGGCATGCACACGAACATGCGGTCGCGTGGTGAGTAGTGGACATTGTGGCGACCCAGGTCGTAAGAGCAGGCGTCGGTAATTTGCTGGCTACGGATGCGGATCAGAGCAAGCTGACGAGCTGCCTCGGCTTTCTCGATGAAATCTGCAGTGGTCGCATTTGTCGTCGCTCCGTGGTCGTCTGAGAGCATCGCATCTAAGGGTGTCGTAACGCGACGGCCATTACGAGCTCGAATTGCGTAAACTATTTCTCTTCCACAGCAAATGATACTTATGATACTTAAGCAAATGATTCTTAAGCAAATTATTATACTTAAGCAAGCTGATACTTATGGCAAAATTTTATCCCGAGTTTTGTGCTCATCATCGACACACATCAAGTGCATATCGGCCAAAGTTCTCTTTAAGCGCTCTGTGAAGCCGCTAGTTTGGGGATGATAAGCTCTGGTCTTTCGGTGGTTGGTGTGGGTTAGTGTAACGACTTCTTGAAATAGCTCCGCAGTAAACAAACTCTCAACCATGGCCAGTAACGAGTACAGTGGGTGCACCATGACGTAACACGACGGTCTGGATGAAGAAACTCGCAACTTCTGCTGCAGTTTCTCGTGGCACAGCTTTGGTGTCCACATATAGGGTTAACTAATCCGTTGCCACGACTAAGCATTCGTTGTCACAGGATGACAAAAGGAACGGGCCAAGAAGATTCATTCCAACTTGCTGTAACGGCGCCGGAGGCGAACCCGACGGTTGAAGCAGGCCGGCAGGCTTGGCGGCTAGGGCTTTACGCCTTTGACAGTTAAGGCATGCTTTCACATATGGCTAAACAGATGAAAAATGCTGTGGCCTGTAGTATCACATGGTCGTTGCGCACGCAGCACTGAAGACGAAGCACGCAGAACTGAAGGCTATGTCAGACGAACTGTTCAATGGGCGAACTTGTACCAAGCAAAACAAAGCCAATCACAATACACAGCAATAGCGGCGTCACCAGCCATCGGTCGACGGAAAGACTGACAAGCCGCGTAATACCTCAGGTTTCATACACACGTGATAACGCGTTCTCGCATTATCTAGAAAATTCGAGGTCACATAAATATACGTGGCAGGCATGCAAAATTTCAAGAATGGTCGACACGCTTCGCGAAGTGACATGCAAGATAAACGTGGCCCCCGTTGCGCGCAAGAGAAGCTAATAACGGCATTCCCTGCAAACAACTGAAACAAGCGCGCGTGTCACAGGGAAGTGTTAAAGGCATTACACTTAAACAGGACAAAAGAACCGTATGCGCCAATAGTATCGCTGGCGTATGCATGCTACTGTGCTCGCGAAGCCTATGCGACCAGCGCATTAGTCGTCGTGACACGCCCGGAAAACTTCCTCCCGTAGTGCTGCCGGAAAGCTGAGAAGGAACGCCTCCTTGCTGTTCTCGAAATTGTTCCTCTAGAGGACATTGTTCCGCAGGTAAAACGATGTCAGTCCCCGTGAAAGCGGGTGTGGGACAACAACGTCAGCTCCCTCAAGGTACCGAATAACTGGAAGCAGCTCAGAGTCTTGGGGATGATGGTCAGCCATGTTCGCCGCGTTGACGACCCCCGGAAACGGCAAGTCTTGCTCGAGATCGCATGATGCTAAAGGAATGTGAGAACGTGACAGGCAGTCAGGATCCCTATGCTTATGGCCGGACCGGTAGACCACAGTTATGTCGTACTGATGAAGACGGGGGCTCCAAAGAGCGATGCGGCCCGACGGATCTTGGAGATTGGCAAGGCAGCAGGGCATGTGGTGGTCGCTGACTGCCCGGAGTGGCCGGTGTATAAGTAAGGTCGAAACATGCCTGTTGGCGCAAACGACTACTGAACATTCTTTTTCCATTGTCGAATGGTTAACTTCTGCCTTCGGGAGACTGGAGCTCACATAAGTAACTACGCGTTCTCTGCCGTTTTGCCATTGCACCAGAATGGCTGTGGTCCCACACTCTTAGCAGGGTACCTTTTAGTAAAAGGCATATTTTCACATTACTGTGCACCTATAAACCATAAGTAGTAAAGTAACCTTTGTATAATTAACTTCTGATTGGGGTATACAAGATAGCGTTGTAACTGGAGGTTACAAAAATAACCTTTAGTATCTGCTCACAAAACAGTGGTTTCGCCAATGAATAGAGGTTACATGGTATAGTACACGAGAAAAATTTACATAAAACGGCGCGTGGTTGACTTTATATGACTACTATGCTGCGTGTCGCGTATGGTCGTCTTCTTTCATTCGCTCTTTTGCGACACGTTCCAGAAGGGTACGCTCCGTCACCTAGCAACGGAGGCACGGGTCCTTTTTCTATTGCGCTTCATTCTGCGCGCCTCATCTTTCTTTCGCTCTTCCTTCTGCGGCCCTAATACACAGCGAGCATATACACTGTGTCGGCTAACTCACTACAAGGTTTCAAAAACCCACGTGTGCCTTACGATAATGCAAGCAACATTGCATTGTTTATTGTGCCCTTCACTACCTCTTTATTTAAAGTAGGCTGAGGTAATTAATTATTGTAAATGCATTGCACGCATAATGTTCAACGGAGAACTTATAGAGCATGTTCCCTGTGCCCACATTATTTCTTTCAATGATATTAGCTGCAATTATTCTAACCTTATCGGGCTGCCATGAAAGAGCGCGATAGTTGAAAGAAACCATGTGGCTATAGGCGCTGCGGTAGCGGCGTTCGTTAGGGCACGCAGACATGCCAAGGACAAAGGTTTGATGATGCACGACGAAGAAAGGTACGAATAGGCGGAAAGTTGTGGGCAGTTTCTCCTGTTTTACGCACTATAATGTGAGTCTACGTGCATCACCGATCATTCCTTCACGGCATGTTTGACGGGGATATTGTCGCTGCACCTATAAGCACCTATAACGTGATAGTTTTGCAGATGTCGCGCGTTCTTTCATAAAAGTTCTATGCGTTATTAACGCCACTTTAGCTCTCATCATGGTAATAAGCTATGTCGACACTTATCAGTGCCCGACACTTATGAGTGCTGACACAACGTCAGCACTCAAGATTTCGCATATTAAGCAAGAATGTAAAAATTGACCGCCAATTATAATGAATTCACGGACCTCACCGGATAAACATAGCACAATGATGAGTTTTTCCATGGTTGAAACGCACATGAGCGTTTTTTAAGGGTGGGCACGAGTTACCTGGGTACCCTGCACGTGCACTCTGAAATGACAGCGTTCACGGTGGATGTCACATAGCCTGAAATTTCGAAATGTTCGCACTGGCGCTTTCGAATAACTAAAGTACGTGTCTGCTTTACGCAAGACAATTGTGATGTCTCCAGCCAGAGATGTCGTTTCGCCTTGTTCCGACAGCTCAACCCAAAACATTGCACTTCTGAGGAAAGCTGAAGCTGACATGCAAGGCAACATCACGGTGCTTATCAAGCTGACTGGCCGTCTTATGTTCAAGGGAAGGTTTGTCGAAGCAAGATATTTTCTTAAAGATCGCACCGCATATGTCAACAGAAGTATCCTCTGTCGGTGTAGTAGCTTGTAGTAGCTTGTAGTAGCTTGTAGTATAGCTCAATACTGCGATATTGCTTTGTTTGGCGCTAGTGCGTATGAAAGTGCATTTACAGTGTAGTTCGTTTTCTTAAAATCATTTAGTACTATGGAAAATAAATAACAGCTGTGAAAATGTCCCGAGACAGTTTTCCTGAGATAACGAATAGATAGCTACAAGCAAAGCACGAAGTTGTACGAGCAGTGATGCCTTTCAAGGCCGAAGAGAATGTACACATTAGAGCTTGCCGCAAAAAATTGGCCAACAAGGCATACAAACTGCTAAGCATAATTGACTTGAAGTGTATTCTTCAAGAGGTTTTAATAAATTTCTGAAACAAACCGCCCGACAATTACTTGCCTCCTGGTATAAATACATGTAAATACAGAGGGATCTCATAAGAAGTAATGACAATACATGTAAATGCATGCGCAAAGGCTAGATAATTTTAGCAGCCAATACCGAGGTTCTGAACAGTGAACCTATTCTTAGCAGGGCAAAATTGCACGATCAGCATATGTACGCAGGGCAAGAGATAATCGTCATTTAACGCATTTGGGACAATTGATAAGAAAATGTATGGCTCCCATCCTCTTTTGGATGGTCTCTTGGAGATGCAATCCGCATTTGGTACGACAATCCTTGCGGCTTAAGGCGTGACACCACGACGTGTGCAAGCTACAAGTGACCTTGAAGGCGCATTTTTTAGGGGCGAAGCTCCTTAGGGCATAGCTGAACTTGAAGTCATGGCGCAAAAGGTTAGACAGGACCGAAGAAGACACGTAAGACACAGACAAGCGCGTAGCCTAGTTTATTCGGTGCGCTTGTCTGTGTCTTACGTGTCTTCTTCGGTCCTGTCTAACCTTTTGCGCCATGACTTCAAGTTCAGCTATGCACCAACTAACCCGACAGCAAACGTTATTAAGCTATACTCCTTAGGGCGTGGGTCTGTACATCCCATGGTGTTCGTTGGTGATGTACGTAGCCACCTCTACCTTTATGAAAAAAAAAATTCCGAAAGTTGTGTCCTCTGCCTGGATTCGAACCCAGGCTCTCGGCGTGGCAGTCGAGCGCTCTACCACTGAGCTACGCCTGTGGTTGAAGAATTATCGCTAAAAGACCTAAACAGGTATAATGTCTCCCGCGGAATCGCATTAACAAACGTAATGTTACGTTGAAAAATAGTAATACACCGCTACACGACGCGAAAATGGATTGTATAACGAGGTCGAGGCATCATTTGAAAGAACACAGTGCTGCGTGCTTTGTAGCTTTGCACCCATTACGGAGGCACTGGTAATTATGGCGTAGTGGGTACTTCCCTACTTGGCAAAATGATAAGTTATGGCGCAGGAGATACCTACCACTTCTACTTGCACTAGTTTCCTCAAGCGTTTAAAGTGGCCTCTAAGAAAGTAGCTCCTCCTGCTTACGCTGTCACTGTCCTGCAGTTCCGCGCAGGCCTGGCTCTAGCACAGCATATCCCCCTTAAACGCGAGATCCCAGCGTAGGAATACAGTGTTTCTCACGCCTTTACATGATGATCGACTGGGCGATTTACGCGAAAGATTCACGGTTTACCGATGATTCCCTCCGGAGCTTCGCCCACTCATCATCATTCACCCCGTGGATATGCTGTGATTTTTTTTCACGTATTTTCTTTTCTTGCGATGAGGAAAAGAGGCATTCTTTGCGATGGACGTGCAAATGTTTTGCCATGTACACAGACGTATTGAAATTCTTATATTGGTTCAGCACGTTTAATCAAACAAGGGCAGGCTGCTCGACATCCTCCATGAAGGTCTTGATGACACCGCGGATGTGTATGCTACATAATACGGCCGCAGAAGGAAGCATGAAAGATCAAGTGTACACTGATTGATTGATTTGATTGATTTGTGGGGTTTAACGTCCCAAAACCAGCTCTGATTATGAGAGACGCCGTAGTGGAGGGCTCCGGAAATTTCGACCACCTGGGGTTCTTTAACGTGCACTGACATCGCACAGCACACGGGCCTCAACATTTCGCCTCCATCGAAATGCAGCCGCCGCGGCCGGGATTCGATCCCGCGACCTTCGGATCTGCAGCCGAGTGCCATAACCACTAGACCACCGTGGCGGGGCAAGTGTACACTGAAGGAACCGTCAGAACGGGAGTCCTGTTTCCTTTTCTAGGCGACATGTCTCTGACTCATGCGTGGATTACAATGCCCGGGATTGTGTCGCAAAAAAGAAGAGAGGAAGAAAAGAAGAGGGACATACCATTTGGAAGACGGGTATTGTCTTGGTGGAGCGGTTTTACCATAGAGCGGTTGTAGTGCATAGAAACCCTATAAACAATGGGTGGTCAGAACCTTGCTCCTCTTTAAATATGGTAATCCATGCGGCATAGCTTGCCTGAAAACTTTTTTCGCACAAGAAGGACCTTGAGAACGAGAGGGTGCACACGCACCATGTTATAGACTATAGCCCGCTGTTTTACTGTCGCAGATGGGCTTACTGAATCTTTGGCGAGCTGCAAGACGAGGGACGTCGAACATTCGCCGAAGGATGATCAACATAAGAGTTGATTAGCCAAAATTTTCTAGTTCACCCTCAAGTCAGATCTACAAATAGGAAGTGGTAACGTCCATATAAATCACAATCTTGCTGCACGCGGACTAATGTTTCTTTAATGATAGTTGTCACTTGCTGATTCGGCCATCTCCTCGCCGGGCAGTGGATTCTAACAGAGGACGAAAGAATTGCGTTGTATCTCACAACCTTTACTGTCCCTGTGCACCTAATGCTGTCAAAAGCCAACGTAACAGTGTTTTAACGACAGAGAGAGCTAAAGTTGTCACTTTTTACTTAAAATTCCCAAAAGCCTAGTTTATTCGTTAGCAGAAACCATGTACTGGTAAACACCAATTTGAACCTAAGATTCCCTATAATATCCAAGTAAATCACAGCTCCTGTTTACTGGAAAAGATAGCACTACAGGAATCTTAATTTACGGATTAGTAGCCAAAGCACAACATGAAGTGTCTAGAAACAGAAATGTTGAGAGTAATATTATTTAGGGTACCGTACTTAACAATTCACAATTTCTAGGGTTCAGGATCATGCACCCCAGAAAGCAGATGAAATATATTTTTACTTGCCAGATAAGTACTTAAAGCACCAAAGGCTATACGACCTGGCAGGATGGCTGGTTTTCATGTAACACTGTAGAGCAGTGAAGCCACAGTGTGCGGCTGATTGTGTAGCTTATTATGAGCGGCGGCTTCGATTCATAGGACCTGCGGTACGACGTAGTGGAACGCTTGTTAGGGATAAAAACGTGAGCGCTGAGCATCACGTCTCAAGCCTCAGAGCCACTCAGAGCTCCTTGCAGACTTAGAATACGGAAGAATACAAAGGCAGGCGCCAGGCTAGGTTGATAGTCGGCCATGCAGTTTGGTTTTGCCCATGGGTGAGCTCATTGTACAGCGGTCATTTTGTTGGTGGGACACCCAGATTTTGGATCTGGGCTAAGGTCTATTTTCGGAATGGTCAGATCGGTTTCGCACGTCACTCAAGACAGTTTTCGAATCGGAAAAAGTCTACATATTGGTGTGGGCCGCCAACATTGTCGCACTGGCCAAGTCAGTTTTGGGACTGGATCACATCAATATTATAGGTTAACTGAAAATAACTGGTTGCCCATGTCACAAATTATGGAACAGAGATGGCGGCGCAGTCCGACAGAGTTGTTGGTACGCGCACCCCCTCCCCTTTCCTCCGAAAATTTGCAATTTTGTGTGTATATAAACTTACACGAACACACATGCCTGCATATATCAAAAGGTTGAGGACACCCCTAAATAATGTCCCGGCAATGCTTCTCTGCAGTGCACAAATATCGATGTGGTATGGCCGCAATTACAGTCAAAATGAAACACAAGAACATTCTGTCAATTTTTAGCTTACTTAAAATGCACTCTGATGGTTTTATAACCTCTTTCTAGTACTTACCCTCTCATGGTAATTGCAGGTCAAACGTCTTATACATTGCGCTCGACCCTCTCCGATATTATTCTAAAAAATTGTTGACAGTCACTTGAGTGACCATTTACTCTCGTGAAATATTTTGTGCGAAAGAAATTTTCTGCCAGGTACGGTGATTTGAATCTTCGGGTACTGGGACAAACAGAGGTAGCGAGAAAATACTGTAACACTACAGTACTGCACAGAAAACCTGGAATATGGCCTATTCGGCGAGAAAAAGGCTAATCCACGGCCGCTATTTTGTCCAAAGATATATGCTTTCTGGTGAAGGAAAACGCCAATTCTGTGCCAGTTTTGATTATTTCTTATAAGTTCTTCAAAGTCTACACACTCAGGATAACCTTGTCGACAACTCAGCGGCGCCGATGTGAAAAGGGTGCAAACATTGGAAAGTGTGCAAACTCTTCCATGTTCAGGCATCCTTATATTGGTGAAGCGGTCCAAGTAAAAATACAAGTTTGTGCTCCTTCGAGCTTGTGGAGAAAGGAGATATATTTGCGAAAGTTTATTTATTCGCATATCAAGATTATTTATTTAAAGCTAACTTTACCGAGAAAAAAATTGGCAGATCCCACGTGCAGTGGGAATCAAGGAAATGCCAAGTACGCATAAGGAACGTAAAATGGATTTGCATTGTCTCTCTATATCGAGTTTGGTACACATGAAGTTAAGTAAACGGCCGTAATAGCATCATGACTGTGACATGTAAACCATGCTGCTCATACACGCACGTCATGATTCTAATGTTATGACCTGCCATTTACGTTCGCCATGCAGTCGTGTTGTGCCAGAGCAATTTTGGTGTACATCCCATAAAGGAAACGAGTGGCATATAGATCGTGCCGCTCATGACATGAATGTCACAATTTTCATGTTATGACCTGTGATTTATGATCGTCATGCAGTCATGTTGTGCCAAACCAATTTTCGTACACATCCCATTAACGAAACGGCAGTATAGCGCCAGGACCACGGCATGTAAATCATGCCGGTCATGACACGCGTGTCATGATTCTAATGTTATGACCTGTCATTTACGTTCGTCATGCTGTCGTGTTGTGCCATAGGAATTTTGTGGTATTCATCCCATTAACGAAACGCCTGGCATTTAAATCATGCCGCCCATGACATGCATGTTATGCTTTTCATGTTATGACCTGTCATTTATGTTCTTCATGCAGTCATATTGTTGCATACCAACTTTCCTATACATTCCACTAACGAAACGGCCAAGAGAGCACCAAGACCGTGGCATGTAAATCATGTCGCTCATGACATGCATGTCATGATTTTCATGTTATGACCTGTCATTTACGTTCGTGATGCAGTCACCTTGTGGCATGCCAGTTTTCGTATACATGACATGAACGAAATGCGTGGCATGTAAATCATGTCGGTCATGACATGCATATCACGATTTTCATGTTGTGACCTGTCAGTCATGTTTGTCATGCAGTCATATTGTGTCATACCAATTTTTTCTATACATCCTATTAACGAGACGACCAGTAGAGCAGCAAGACCGTGACATGTAAATCATGCCGCTCATGACATGCATGTCATGATTGTCACGTTATGGCCTGTCATTTACGTTCGTCATGTAGTCATGATGTAGCATACCAATTTTCGTAAACGTCAGATTAGCGAAACGGCCAGGAGAGCACGAAATCGTAGGCGGTTAGATAGATAGATAGATAGATAGATAGATAGATAGATAGATAGATAGATAGATAGATAGATAGATAGATAGATAGATAGATGCGCTCAAACTCGCCGAAGTTCGCTATGAAATGCTTCACATTTAAAGAAACTTGGACCATCTCCCCGAAGGGAACCCTGATGGGATGCAAAGCAGCAGCGTTGCGCACGGGTGGCGTCACTGGTTGAACGGCGCTAACGCGAGTGCTGGAAGAACAGTTTGAAGGGAAACTCGGTGTAGCGTTTACTGGTATAAACGTTTGTTTGAAACGCAGACACGGGAGGCGAGCGGGAGTTGGAGCCGGCAGCTGCTGGCACTCCGGCGGGTGAGGGAGAGAGTGACGTACGCGCGCACCTGCGAGGGAAGCGTGCGAGGGGAGCGTGACGTCAACGCCCTGCTGCGGCGTGACCTACTTGGCACCGCTCCAACACCTGCGCCGAGGGAAGCGCGTTGCCTCGCGTTTGTGCGGAGGGACAGCAGGAGAGGGACAGCGTTACACAGGCTAGTCAAAGAGCTGCTTCTAAAAAATGTTATCCTGAGCGTTTCCCGCAACCCTGGGCGCTAACTCAATAAGTCCGCTTCAAGGCACTGCGACACATCACCGGCACGAAAGAAATACGCAGCAGCCACGCCTGTGCAAAGAACGCATGCTGCTTTATGTGTCCAAGTTTGGATACACATTCTATACGGCTTCCCACAGCCGAAACAACGAAGCGTCAGAGGAAAAGAGTGCTCGCGTAAACGTGCCTCACGCCATTCGTGCATTGGAGAGTGCTTCGGGTTTGTACACTTGGTTCTTCGGCAGAGGTGAACTTTGCTACGGCGACTGCGGCGCCGAGCGAGCGCGTGCTACTCACGGGTCGTCTTTCGGCTCCATCCTTAACCCTGGAGTAAAGATCACAGCGAATGCTGAGTATTATTCGCGTCACATTTACACGGATAGCCTTTACAACGAAAAGTAAAACCGAGAAATATATAAAGGGGCAATGCCGGCTTTAAGATACTCAGCGGAAGGCTTCCTAGCAGGACGTATGGCGAGCGGGATGGAGGCAGACAGAGACGGGGTGGGGGGGGGGGGGGGTTACTCTGACTGCGTGCCGTTGAATTAGGATCGAGCTTGAAAAGTAAACATGATCATGAAATGATCGCTACTCCGAAAGCGGCTGATGTGGTAGAAGAGAGTTTCATTGTGCGAAGTGCTCCCCAAACTTATCCCTCAGAACCACCGCCACACCACTTCATTGCATACTATCTCTGCAAAGAAATTTAAAAAGCCGTCTTCGAGCGAAATACTCATGATATCGTAGTGTCTCGAAGACAGTATAGAGCTGTCGTGGCTACGTTTAAAAATGAACTCTTCAACGTACTAGAACATGAATTTACCAGTGTAAAAAAATGCCCGCCACGGTGGTCCCCTGGCTATGGCATTCGGCTGCAGATCCGAATGTAGTGGGATTGGATCCCGGTCGCAGCGGCTGCATTTCGATGGGGGCGAAATCTTGAGGCCCGTGTTCTGTGCGATGTCAGTGCACGTTAAAGAACCCCAGGTGGCCTAAATTTCCAAGAGACCTCCACTACGGTATCTCTCATAATCATAGCTGGTTTTGGGACGTTAAACCCCACAAAGCTGAAATCAAAATCCTAGCGTCAGAAAATTAAATACAATCAGTACCTTTCGGACGGAGCGCTTTTTTTTCCCTCAAGCTATATTTCTCCGACTACGGCAACATTTCGATCACTGCAGCGGACATTTATTTTTCCGCAAATCGATTGTCCACAGTTCTTTAGAATGGACTCGGAGAGGATCTAGCGCAATGTCTGGGACGTTTGGCGTGGAGTGACCTACATGTATTTTAACCCCATGACACTATGAGAGTACGAGGAAATGCTGATTATCCTGACACACTTTGTGCACCCCGCGGGATAAATCATTTACTTGCGAGCAACGTGTGAAAGACGGCTGAGAGTGCCTTGAAATGGACTACATGGCTGCACATATTCGGCTCGTCTGCGGCATTCGGACAATGTAGACTACGGCACGTTGCAATGTAAACTTGGCCTTCGTCGAGCTCATTGAAGGTGTCAAAATGTCGACAGCATGAAAGCTCAGCATCTATTCTTCCATCGTTTCGTACACACACAAGTAAAATAAAATTTCTTTCCGGTGATGTAAAATATCAAACCGAAACACCCATCCGATAAACAGTATGATACAAATAGCACTGCCACCACATTCATTTCAGAATTCTTGACGTCCATGTGGATGAAGACAAAAGAGACTGGCTACCAATTTTTTTCGGGTGTGGAGGGTCGCTGCAGCCTAGTCGTATGAACCCACGTCCGCGCACGACGCAACTGTACACAAGCACATAAATTAGTAAAACAGAATTTACTTAGGTGTAGGTCTCATTTACTGCAGCCTTCGGCGTTCGTAACACGAGATGAAACACAGCGGATGCTCACGATTCAAGTGTGATGAATCTGCAAAGCAGCTCGTTAAAAAGGGCGAACACCTAACAAACATATTCCTGTTGCATTGCCTCGTCGCTCTCTCGCAGAGGCTGGCTCACGTTTAGATATGTCCTGGCTTGCTTTCACGCCCCTCTCGCACTTTGTAAATGTGTCATCGTAAAGGTACATTGCAAGGTTACATGCACTTCGTGGCGTGGCCACCTTTAAATTAACAATATACTGCACTTGTATACCTCCATCAATGGGGGCGGAGAGGGGAGGTGGTACCGAATGAAACACAAAGATTAAATTGTTTAGAGACCGTGTAATTTATAAGGGAAAAGTTACGGGGCCTTATGAGTTACGCTAAAAGGTACAGTCTTAAGAGTGTACGCTGATCGCTTCGGCGTGAATTTCAGTTTCCGCGGCGTCGTGAAAATGCGCCAACATTGGTGCTGATTGAAGGCGTTCGCTGCAAAGACCCGTTCTTGGTCATCCGTCCACACAAAGGAGGCGTCTTGTCGCGTTAGTACTGTGAGAGGTTCCGCAATTGTCGAGAAGCTTTCATCAAAGCGACGGCAATAAGCGCAGAGGTCCAGGAGCCCTTATCATTGAGGGCAAGGGAACTCTGCAACGGCCGTCAAATGTTGCGGGTGTGGTCGAACGCCTTGGGAGGTGACCACGCGACCTAGAAACTTGAGTTCCCGGAAGTCAAAATCACATTGTTTGGGCTTGATGGCAAGTGTTTGCAGCTGTGTATATACCACGGCGCACTTCACGCAGGCGGCAATCGGCGGTGGAGGCGGCGTTACGGCGAGTGCCTGATCGCATCCTTTTCGTGTTACAGGTTACAACCTCACAGTCTTCTACGCTGTTTTTGGTGCTGTGCCGCTGGCACCAATGCAACTGCTACTTTGTGTGCTGCATTAGCCCTACTGTGTAGACACTATGTCGAAGCAATAAGTAAGACATCTTCAGGATTTCAAGGAAGAGCAAAAAGTAAAATTTGGAACGTTTGAAGAAGCGATGGAAAGAAAGATGCGCATAGTAAAACGAAAAGTTGAAAGGGGGTTGGAGGAAACAAAGAAAAGTACGCAATTCCGTAGTAAAAGCTCTGATGAATCCAATCATCTGGCATCAACCGCTGTCGCTGAAAGCAAAGCGATAATAAAACAAAATGAAGAGCTTCACTAGAGAGCATGCCTGCTTGAGAAGAATCTTGTTGAATGACAGGCCAACCATGGTGAGGGCCGAAAAATATTCGAGAACCAGAATTTTGGAAATCAAGGGAGTGTAGCGAAATCCCAAAATAAGCATTCCAGATATCCCGAAGAAGCTAGGTGATGCCTTTGGCGAAGCTATCACAAGTTCTGATATAGAAGTATGTCACACAGTGAGCACCAGAGACAAAAAGGACACTAACATTATCGTACACTTTCAATGGCGAAGCAACAGCGGCGAAGTGCTAGAAAAAGGACGAAAGAAACGATTGATGGACACTCATCCTGGAATGCGATCACAACGAAAAGCTTCCGAAAACCCCCCAATTTGCATTAATTAGCACCTCTACCCATATCTAACAAAAAAAAACTCTTCGGAAAGACGACTGAGCGCAAGCGCGAATGTGGGTGGAAATACGCATGTTCCGAAAATGGGTCCATTTGCGCTCGTCGAAATGACACACCACCTGTCCTGCTAGATGGACGTTAAGGCGACCTTGACAAGATCAGCGCGTAACATACCGTGACGTACTGAGCTCACTGCTGCGTCCGAATGATAGCCAACGGCGCAATTTACCAAGAGCACATGCGCAAATTACAGTAGTTATATAAACAAACATGTCGGTTAAATTTTTGCATATTAACGCTAGATGAAACAGATCAAAAGAGATGACGTAATGACATTTATTCACACTTGTAATAGCGCGTTTGATGTAGTTACGTTCACGAAAACCTGGTACAATGATGACACGGACCACCTTCTGATGCCAGGGTACAACCACTTCTTAAATCCTAAAGGAAGGTGAGGAGGCCTTGCAAACTAGTGTTTCTGGATTTCAGTTGGCACTTGACTACATTTTTCTGACGGAAAAGTACGAGATTGTGTGCATTAGGAAAGACGGATATGTTCGGGGCCATATATCGACCACCATATGGTAGCGTACAGGAGTTTCTTGGTTTTTTTCAACAAGGTGCTCTCGTTCGCGAGCAACAATGCATATAGCCTAACTATAGGTGGTGAGGTGAATATTGGTGTGTTAACAAATTCAGGGCCTGCAGTTGACGTGCTGCTTGCACTGCAATGGAATGGGTTCCGCGATGAAATAACTGCTCCAACCCGTGTTACCACTACATCCACATCTTTGCTTGACCTGTTCATGATTAACACAGTTGCTGAAATCGTAATAATCAGAATATCAGATTTCAATGATGATTTCCCTATCGTGCTAATATTCCAACAGCAATCAACGCTTAAATGGCGAAATGAAAGGAAAACATCCCGAGAGATAACAACGCGTACAATTGATGATTTTAGGCAACGACTTGCTGATTAATTGGAGTGAGGTAACAGCCCTCACAAATGTTAATAGTGCGTACGATAAGTCCTTACACATATTTAAACACTGTTATTACGCTTCCTTTCCAGTTGAAGCATACCACAGGTGCAAGAGGACTCGCAGGCCGTGGGTCACTCGAGGCATTAAAATTAGTCAACATGAAATACAGGATATGTGAGGCATCCTCAAGACACACAACAGCGAAAGGCTGCAGGAATTCAAATCTTTTAGAAATAAATTCAACGAAGCCATTTCGAAAGAGAAGGAAGAATATTTCAGAAGAATTTTCGACAGTGACTTCCTTCGAAAGAGTAACCTAGTCTGGAAAAAAATTATCTCTTAAATAGAAAGCCATTATCATTCGCCGTTGAAAGTATGGTGGTTGATAACGTCTTACTGAAAGGGGAAAACTTGCCAATAGTTTCAAGGACCTTTTTGTACAGATAGGAAGAACTGATAGCCCGGGCCCCGGCTGCCTCTTTAGGAGTTCCAATATTATCACGGTCTTTCTTTTTTCAGCCTACTTCCGTTTCTGAGGTTATAACTCGTTTTTACAACTTTAGGAACAGCTGCAGCTATGATGGAGACGGAATAGTAAATAAACCTGCCAAAGTATTTGTTATATTTGGTCGCCCGTGCCCTAACACACATATTTCACAGAGCTGTGTTATGTGGCGTTTTTCCAGGTAGCAAGCGAATTGCTAGATTCGCATTTATTTATTTATTTATTTATTTATTTATTTATTTATTTATTTATTTATTTATTTATTTCCAATACTGCTGCTCTCAGCTGAGAGCTTAGGAGGAGGGCAATGCAAAAAGTCAGTACAATAAGTGAAAGGTTTAGACAACGACCAAGTCTGCAAACGAATGGAGGTAAAGAGAGATTAAAACTATATCACAACAACAAACAGTGGCTACATAAATACAATGAAGTTCCATACACTCATAACATCACTAAACCAAATGGTGTAGAGTTGAATACCATGTGCACAATGATACAGCAATATTGCATTCCATGAAAAGTATTCAGAACACAGGAAGGAAGGGGTTGCAACCGAGAAGGGCAAATAGGGATGGGGATGGACATTATGGTGTTTGATTGGGACAACGTTAGTTATTCGTTTCTTCAATTTTCATGGCGAATTCCGAGAACGATTTGGTGTTTGTGATAGATGGGTGTAGTAGATTCCATTCTCTAATGGCAAGTGAAAAAAATGAATATTTGAAAGTGTCATTACTAAATGAATATTCTGTTAGTTTATTCGCATGATTTTGACGTGTAGGACGAGATTCAGAAAATGAAATGTATTTCGATGCGTTTATCGTGAAGCTGTTGTTGAGGGTCTAAAAATTTTAGGCGGGCTTCCTTCGCTCTTTCTGTTAGCGTTTTCAGATTAGATGCGTTGAGGAGCATAGTTGGCGAGTCTGTGTGCCTGTACTTATTGTGGATAAATCTTATGGTTTTTCTTTGCACTGCCCCTAGTTTTCTTATGTTAGCCTTTGTGTGCGGAAATAAAACCACATTGGCATATTCTAAAATTTGTCTTATAAATGTTTTGTAGGCGAGCTGGTTAACTCGCAGTCTAAGTGTGTTAGTATACTGTTGTCGTCCGCCTTTTCAAAATCAGTTATCACAGAGACTTCAGTACGATTCATTACGGTGTCGCGAATTGGTAAAGTGCATAAAGGAATATCATGATCCGAAATGCCTGGGATAACACTCCATTTAATAGCGCTCATCGGGAAGTGTTGACTGAGGAGGATAAGATCCAGAATGTTTTTTTGCAGCACCTTGTGTGCGTGTAGATTCACTCACGATATGCTGAAGGTTAAATGTAAGCATAATATCTAACAGAGATTCAGAAGCTAATGACGAGTAGTGTAGGATATCCCAGTCTATGTCAGCAAGGTTGAAATCATCCATTAACAATATTTTTGAATTTCGCACATTCTGCTGCATAAATTCTTGAATAGCGCGTATACATTCATAGCCTGCTGACGGGCTGCGATAAACACAACCAATGAACACAGTCCCGGGATAACACGCGAGTTTACAAAAGACAGCTTCAGCTTCTAAATTTGTGGCATAACCTGGAAAGAGAAAGAATTCTTTATCTACAGAGCAACGCATCCCCCCTCGCGTCAGGCGGTCCTTGCGGATTACAGAATAATTTGGTGGTGCAATTTCAAAGTCGTACACGTCGGGGATGAGCCATGTTTCAGTAACAGCCACAACATCAGGCTCATATTGAAGCAACAGATTTTCAAGAGCTTCGATTTTGTTTAGAATACTTCTAGCATTTATATTTAGTACAGTTATTTCTTTGACTTTGCGTTTTGGCGAGTGTAAGGCTGCCCCTTCGTGTCGTCGTTTTTTTTTTATGAAAGGGAGCTCTGTTTTCATCATTCCAAACCAAGGCTTGGCCATTGATATAAAGTTGATCAAAGGCTAGTGACACCTTTTCTTGTTTTTGTCGGTTTTCTTTCGCACTCTCCCAAAGTCTTTTCCTAAGTTCCCGCATATTACGCGAAAAGTCTTCACCAATAGACAAGCCTGAGTTCTTTAATTGGTACCCATATTTTAGTATTGCTTGTTTTTGTCTGGAGTCCAGTAGTTTGAAAATAAGTGGCCTGGTTTTATTTGGCTTTGTTATCCCTATGCGGTGTATACGTTCAATTGAAACTGGTTCGAGGTTAAGCTTTTCTTCAATAATACCTTTGTTCACAGCTTGCTCCAGGCCATCGCTTTTTTCTCCATCCTGTTTTGTTAAGCTATACACAATAAGGTTTCACCGGTGGCTGCGATTTTCAAGGTCATCTATTGTTTTTTGCATAGTTTCGACTACATGCTTCATCCTTAGTATTTCACTTTGATAAGCTTCGACTTTCTTTTCTAGTGCGCATATTGCGTCAAGCTTTTTATCAATATCAGTCAGACGCTTCTCTTTTATATCTTTTATGTCGGCAGCGATTTCCTTTATCTGTTTTGCGATTTGGGTTAGCTCAGGCCCCGGATTTGCTTCAATATCGCCCTCAAGGACCAAAAGAAAGGTGACGAGAAAAGCAGCTTTCTGACCTACCGTCCAGCCTCAATTTGCGAGTTTTTTCTAAAGGTCTTGAGAAAGTTATTAATACCCGCATCGAGAGGTTTTGTAGAAGACATAACCTCTTAACTACCTACAAGTTTGGATTTAGAAAAAAAATCGTTTCTAAGAGGACGCACTCGTCCTGCAGAAAGAGCTCATATTAAGAAACATAGAAAATAGGGCAGTGACAGTAGGACTATACTTCAATATTAGTAAAGCTTTCGATAGTTTCAATCATGCTATTGTCTTACAAAAAACGGAATGCTGCGCATTTCAGGGAGTTGCATCACGAGTTCTTTCCGACTTAGACGAAAGAATTCAACATACCGAAATAAGCACGGACAAATCACGTTTGAGGCGAATCGCTTGTGGACTACCACAAGACAGCACTTTCGGCTCCATACCTTTCCTCTTTTCCATTAATGACATAATAGAATTAAACGCCTGTTGTTCATGACTTGTTGTTCATTATTTACGATGAGGATTGCACCGTATTTTTAAAAGGCAAGGGATTCTGTAGCAGAGAAGACGAAGCAAGCACGTTTTATTTGAAACAGAACGAAGGTGCAAGGCGAACGGCCTTGTATTGAATGAAGATAACACTAAGTGTGTTATATACAGGGGTGGGCAAAGATACTTTGAAATTGTATCGCGATACGATACAAGATACTCGGGCAAGAAGTATTTCGGATACAGATACAACATACCACCTCAATAATTGTATCCGATACGATACTTGCCATTTGTATCTTAAGATACTTCGATACATTTATAAATTTCATATTATGGACATATATAATGCAGCAGAAAACGCCTATGAACAGGAGTGTTTGCTTTAGAATTTCAGAACTGCGACCAACCAAGTTTAACTTGAATGAAACATGTGTTGGTATCTCAACAACTGTTGTTTTCTGGCTGTAATTATACTGTTTTCATTCCCAAACAACTGATTGGGGCTCTTTTGGCTGCTAAACATGACAGCTATGTATAAGCTACGCTGTCGGCGGTTTTTTGTAGTTTTTGTAATTCATGGAACTCGATGCTCTACTTGCCAACCAGGTAGTGGTTTCCCACCTAATAACAAAAATGGCGATGCAAAACCTCGGCACGATGCCGCAATTACGACTTTGAGTTTAACCTGGTCAGTACGCGTATACCGTTTACGCAGTACCGGACCACGGGACAAGTGTACAGGAGTAAGAACGCTCGTAGCGACATATTTTGTGACGGATCTTCTATACAGAAAGGACATAAAACCGCAATGACTTCCTAAATTCTAGTTATGTGCTCGCGTAAAGCGCTCGTCATCGACGGATTCACGAATGTGCAATTTTTGTAATAATTTCGCTCTACGAGAGAATTCCAGAATAGCGCGTATACATTCATAGCCTGCTGACGGGCTTCGATAAACACAACCAATGAACACAGTCCCGGGATAACACGCGAGTTTACAAAAAACAGCTTCAGCTTCTAAATTTTGTGGCATAACCTGGAAAGAGAAAGAATTCTTTATCAACAGAGCAACGCATCCCACCTCGCGTCAGGCGGTCCTTGCGGATTACAGAATAATTTGGTGGTGCAATTTCAAAGTCGTACACGTCGGGGATGAGCCATGTTTCAGTAACAGCCACAACATCAGGCTCATATTGAAGCAACAGATTTTCAAGAGCTTAGATTTTGTTTAGAATACTTCTAGCATTTATATTTAGTACAGTTATTTCTTTGACTTTGCGTTTTAGCGAGTGTAAGGCTGCCCCTTCGTGTCGTCCTTTTTTTTGATGAAAGGGAGCTTTGTTTTCATCATTCCAAACCAAGGATTGGCCATTGATATAAAGTTGATCAAAGGCTAGTGACAACTTTTCTTGTTTTTGTCGGTTTTCTTTCGCACTCTCCCAAAGTCTTTTCCTAAGTTCCCGCATATTACGCGAAAAGTCTTCACCAATAGACAAGCCTGAGTTCTTTAATTGGTACCCATTTTTTAGTATTGCTTGTTTTTGTCTGGAGTCCAGTAGTTTGAAAATAAGTGGCCTGGTTTTATTTGGCTTTGTTATCCCTATGCGGTGTGTACGTTCAATTGAAACTGGTTCGAGGTTAAGCTTTTCTTCAATAATACCTTTGTTCACAGCTTGCTCCAGGCCATCGCTTTTTTCTCCATCCTGTTTTGTTAAGCTATACACAATAAGGTTTCACCGGTGGCTTCGATTTTCAAGGTCATCTATTGTTTTTTGCATAGTTTCGACTACATGCTTCATCCTTAGTATTTCACTTTGATAAGCTTCGACTTTCTTTTCTAGTGCGCATATTGCGTCAAGCTTTTTATCAATATCAGTCAGACGCTTCTCTTTTCCCCGGATTTGCTTCAAATCGCCCTCAAGGACCAAAGGAAAGGTGACGAGAAAAGCAGCTTTCTGACCTACCGTCCAGCCTCAATTTGCGAGTTTTTTCTAAAGGTCTTGAGAAAGTTATTAATACCCGCATCGAGAGGTTTTGTAGAAGACATAACCTCTTAACTACCTACAAGTTTGGATTTAGAAAAAAAATCGTTTCTAAGAGGACGCACTCATCCTGCAGAAAGAGCTCATATTAAGAAACATAGAAAATAGGGCAGTGACAGTAGGACTACACTTCAGTATTAGTAAAGCTTTCGATAGTTTCAATCATGCTATTGTCTTACAAAAAACGGAATGCTGCGCATTTCAGGGAGTTGCATCACGAGTTCTTTCAGATTTAGACGAAAGAATTCAACATACCGAAATAAGCACGGACAAATCACGTTTGAGGCGAATCGCTTGTGGACTACCACAAGACAGCACTTTCGGCTCCATACCTTTCCTCTTTTCCATTAATGACATAATAGAATTAAACGCCAGTTATTCATGACTTGTTGTTCATTATTTACGATGAGGATTGCACCGTATTTTTAAAAGGCAAGGGATTCTGTAGCAGAGAAGACGAAGCAAGCACGTTTTATTTGAAACAGAACGAAGGTGCAAGGCGAACGGCCTTGTATTGAATGAAGATAACACTAAGTGTGTTATATATCGTACACGCGGAGCGCTTGTTGCAGCACCCGAAAAGTTTGTCCTCTGTTCATACACTGTTCGCATCGAAAGATACGTTGAAATACTTGGCACCATCTTCAATGAGCACACGTCGTATAATGACCAAGTAAACACTGTTACCCTAAAATTGGCTAAGCGTGCAGGCTTAATTGGCCGTCATCGACGCATCCTACCAGTTGCAATAAAAATGATGCTATGCGACGCGCTTTTCAATTCCCAGCCATGTTAGTGCTTTCTGGTATGGGGTGAAACTACAGCCCTCAATATGTCAAAACTGAGCAGTGTTTCAAAAGAAAATGGTTTGTCTAATTCCAACTGCTTCGTTTCTAGAACATACCGCCACTCTTTTCAAACATCAAATAGTGAAAATAAGAGAACTATCTACTTACAAATTACCTCGCTGCTACATGAAGGCAGCACTCGCCAAATCGGACGCACTTCAACCCGCGAACTTTAAATAATATGCACCTGCCTGTCATGTCCTACATCAACCACCCTGGCATGTTCAATTTTCACGCACACACTGCGGAACTCAACGCATCCGGCAGATCATACCAACAACATTGAACTATTCTGAAACGCAAGGAAGAGGCGTTTTATTCCTCTCGAAAATAGAAATGAGAAGACTGTACACGTAACAAAGTAAACTTTCCTATTGCAATATTGGTAAACAACATGCAAGTACATGCATATATACCTGGGTGTAGCATCTGCGAATACGTATCTACATAACTGCGCATCCTACATTCGGACTTACTTGTAGTGCTGGGTGTTTGGCAATGCATTGTCTTTCGTCTTCTCTTTCCTTGTTTTCCATCTTTTCTCCATCTTTGTTGATTTACTCAAAGCGCGTGTGTGTTCAACTAACTAAACTTATATGTGCGCTTGTGCGCGCACGCGCCCGTAGCGAATGCACTACTATAGCTTTGTGTAACTGCTGAGCAGTTCTTTGTACTCATGTTCTCTGTTACTTTTTCCGTCGTGTTCCTTTTTTTTTTACATCACATGCTGTACTCTGTCATTTAACTGTCGCTGGGTGGCTGGGGCTTTGTCAAGTTGTCATTGCACAGCTTTTTCCGCGCCACCTTTTTCTCACCACAAATGTTCTTTTTTCGTTTTTGGTGAAAATACAGGTCTCCGATTTATTTATTTACTTATTTATTTTATTTATATAGGCATTATTTATTGATGCATATGCCTCGCATATACATAACAGAGTGGATTAACAGAGTGGATTAAGGGCAACAGAGTGGATTCCTAGAGAAGGCAAGCATGGCAAGGGGCGGCAGAAAGTTAGGTGGGCAGATGAGATCAGGAAGTTTGCGGGAATAAATTGGATCCAGTTAGCACAGGACAGGGATAATTGGAGATCCATGGGAGAGGCCTTTGCCCTGCAGTGGGCGTAGACGGGCTGATGATGATGATGATGATGACGATGATGATGATGATGCCTCGCATATTGCGTCAGCACGCTTCTTGGCCGTAAGACATGTTCATCGACCATGCTGGAGAACACAACAACGTCGTCTAAGTGTACGAGCCACATCTGCCACTTTATCCCAGTGAGCACAGTGTCCATCATGCATTGAAACAATGCAGCAGCAGAACAGAGACCGAAAAGGCGAACTTTAAAATCGTATAGCCTGTCAGGAGTTACGACGGCGGTTTTTTCGTGGGCGCACTCATCGATTTCAATTTGCCAATACCCCGGTTTTAGGTCTAATGAAGTGAAGAACTGAGCGTGGCGCAGACGGTCCAAAGCGTCATTAATTCCTGGCAGGTGGTACACGTCGCGTTTCCTCACTCTGCTCAGACGCCTGTAGTCGACGCAGAAACAGTGAGTGTTGTCTTTCTTCTTTACTAGTACTACAGGCGACGCCCACGGACTTGTCGACGGCTGGATGACGTCATCATTTAGTAATTCTTCTACTTGGCGCTTAATCGCCTTCCGTTCCGAAAGTGACACACGGACGGATTCTGACCAACAGGTCATGCTGACTCCTCTTTAACAATCCGGTGTTCTGCAACGGAGGTGCGCTGAACTTTAGATGCTGTCGAGAAACAGCAAGCGAATTCTTTCACGAGGCCCTGCAGCCCCTTGTTTTGAAGCTCAGTTAAGTCAGCATTAATGCGAACACGGGTACTCAAGCTGACATGACTCGATGCGTCAAGCGAGGTGACTTGCAGCGTGCCGGCGTGGGAGAACTCAGCAGTGTCATTGAGCCATTCGACAGCTGTGCCTTGAGGGACGTGCTGATACTCGTTTCGAAACTTTGTCAGCGAAACTGGAGAGCATTTATTCTGTAACCGGACGTGGCCTTGCACGACACAGATTATCTTTTGAGCAGCAGTGCGATATTTGCTTGGACAATACCCCCATGATTGTCGAATGCGTCGCATTCTACATGTGCCAATACGCTGCTTGTTGGTGGTATCGTGGCGTTGTTGTCGACGATCCTCAAGGTGTTGACGTGAGTTTCGTCACAGGTGTGCCTTGTTATGGCGTGCGCCATCGAAACGTTACCTGAGGCTTTTGTAAATTAATCACAGCTCCATTGGCGTGCAAGAAGTCCATTCCCAGAATGAAGGTCCCTCGAAGAACCTGGCAAGATGACGAAATTTTCTCGGTATGTATACCCACCATTGTTCACTTGTGCTGTGCAGCTTCCTACTTGGATAAGGAAGTGGCCCCCTGCAGAGCGAAACTCCGACCCAGTCCACTGTGTAGGAACATTCTTCAGTTTTCTGGCAAAGTCCATGCTCATAACTGACGTGCGGGCTCCAGTGTCAGTTAACACCGTTATTCGTTGTCGACAGTGACGGGAATGTTCGACTTTACCACTTTGCGTACATAAGTGACTGCGTCTGCGTGTCTTCACCGTTCTGTTGTCGTCGTTGTCTTCGAAATGGAGGTTGTTATGGAGAGCGAATGTCAGCGTCTTCACCTCCGGAGGTTGCTGAACTGGGTTTCCTCCGATCTGGTGGTCGCTCACCAGGCTGTGGACGAGGTGCATTCAATGAGAATGCACGAAGCCCCACACTATGGCAACGACACGTTCTCTAGACGTGTCCAGTTTCACCACAATGATAACAGAGGGGCCTGTAGTGGGGGTGTGCCAGACGTCGCACTTCCTAGGTCTTGCTTGCCAACGTATGGTGGGCTGCGAGGCCCGAAGCTTACCTCCATTTACTCTGCTGAGGGTACCATGCCGTACGCATTAGGAGGTGACGGATGGTGTATGGCTTCGGCGTAATTCAGTTTAACTCACCGACCCTGCGTTTGTAGCCCGCCGTGAACGTGTACGGCCTGTCGCACCTCGGCACGCACTATTTCCGCAATGGCAAGTGCCTTTACTAGTGTAGCTGCGGTCGCCTGCATCATTTGCAATTCCCCCTTGACAACAGCCCTGATGGGCGCTCGCTAGGCGCAGACGTCGTTGCCCATGGTAACGGAAGACAACTTCCTCGAAATCACGGCGTCGAAGGTTGATTTCTCTAGTCCGTGCTGTATGGCTTTCTCCATGGCAGTGGCTTCATTAGAAAACTGCGCAAAGTTGACGGTGGGTTTCGAATGAGGCCTGCAAATATTTCTTGTTTCACGCCTCGCATTAGGTGGTACATTTTCTTAGTGTCTGTCATCGAAGGGACCGCACGTCTGAAGAGCCGGACTGATGTCTTCTATGTATGCCGTCACTCGTTCTTCGGACCTTGAATTTCAGCCTTGATTGCTAATTCCGCGAGATTCTTTTTGGCAACTCTCGCAAAGCCACCCAGGTATTGCCGGCGGTATTATCCCTACGACGTCAGCTTCGCCTTTTGGTTCTCAAACCACGTTATCGCAGAATCCTCAAGAGCGAAGTATATATTGCGTAGCTTACGCTCTTGGTCCAGTCGTTGAGGCTGGCAACTCGTTCGAACTGGTCGAGCGAATCGTCGGCGTCTTCTGAAGCATCTCCGCGGAACGGGTTTGACGACCTGGTGTGATTGACGACCGGTGGGATGCTGCCGTAGCTCGACGCCGCAAAAACAGCGCGGCAAACACTTGCCGCCGTTTCCACTGAAGCAGTACGGCGCCGGCCAGCTGGCTCGTTATCGCCGGGCCGATCCCGCATAACCTCAAATGATCAGTGTGTTCGCTACTGTTGAAGTGATTACACTATACATTTTTTCACAGTCGAAGTCCCTTCTAGTTGAATAGAGTCAAAATCACACGACCTCTAGAAAAGGAGTGTCCGGTACCAAACTGTCCGCAGATCGCGAAGATTAGGAGAAAAATGAAGGGAGAGTGGTTGCTTTCTATTCGCATAAAAACGGCTCGTTTTTCATTTTCGTTGCAGCACTGAGGAAGACAAGAACTAGTCACACATAATGACGCAAAACAAAAAAAATTAGGCTTTAATTATGTTGTAAGTTTGCGCGTCGATGAGCTTCCGCTTGATTAAAAACAGCATTAGTCACACCGTCCAATTAGCTATGCCTACCGCGTCGTAATCATAGGATGGTAGCGACACCTTTATAACGGCGCATTGTTTCTACATGCTTGTCGTACGATGAAGAGGTGCTGTTAATGAAATATGTCGGTGCAAAAGTAAAGTGAATTATGCAAAGTTGTGTGAGTTGGAACCGTTGAGGAGAATACGAAGTCTTCCGAGTTTGTATATTGATTGATTGATTTTGGTTAGGTTAGGAAAGGACGCTAATTTCTGCAGCCCATGTAGGGAGCACGGCTAAGCGTCCGTAGGGGTGGGGGGAAAGGGAGTGAAAGAGATAGAGAAGAGAGAAAGGCCGTAGTGGAGTGCTCCGGAAATTTAGACCACCTGGGGTTCTTTAACGTGGACTGACAACGCACAGTACACGGGCCTCTGGCATTTTCGCCTCCATCGAAAATGCGACCGCCGCGGCCGGGATCGAACCCGCGTTTTTTGGGTGGCAGCCGAGTACCGTAACCACTACACCACCGCATATACTGCATGCTTAGTGCTGTTCCTGGGCAGAACCTACGCGTCTCTCATTCACTCGAATGATTCACTGCATATGTCGTGAATTGCTATATATGCCACAGGCTCGAACCTGTGTGGGCACCAGGTGATCAGGATCCGGGTATCACAGTTCTGCTAGTAGACTGCGGGGGGTAGCTTGCCGTTGTCAGCACCATCTGAATGAAATATAGCGTCACAAAATAGTGCCCACTGTGTTGAAGAACCCGGCGTCAAGTTATAGATGGTCCGCCGAAAAAAACAACAAACAAAAAAAAGCACGTGCGGAAGAGATCAAAGGCGCCCCAGGTCACGCAGCAGCTGGCGGAAATCTAGACGGTGAGTTCCTAGAAGGTGCCGTGAAATTATAGAATGCAGCAGTGAGTCACCCTATCAGGGATGGTGAGCGTGCGAGACCGAAGGAGAGAGAGAGGAGGCGGAGATTGCGTACCGACATTCATCGGGACGTGTGAGAGAGAAAGAGGTGCCGCCCAAGGGGCGAATATTCCGGTTGCTTGAAGAATCTTCCTTCAGTTTTATGCGCGCTTAGATCTCGTAGCCCACGTCAAATCTTCGAGAATGACTGACGAAGGCAATATAAAGAGTCCACTATAAGCTGTGAGCAGCAGTCTTAGTCGCATGTTGCTCAGTGAGAAGAGGAAAGAAGAAGCAAACGACGCTGCTCCGCGAACACAGTGACTAGGCTGGCCTGCAAGGTTGATGTTGACAAGGCACTACGAGTGACTCTGGTGAACAGGACCTTTTTTGTGTTTTACTTCCTATCGTAGTGGATGAGCTTGTATTTTACCGTCGGTGCTGTGTAATGTTGTTGCGCAGCTGTGTCTGCATTTTAAAGAGCCGTGTTTCTACGTGCTTTTTTTAACTGCCTGTTTGACAAGAATATAATTGTTCTGCTTCATTACCCTTGGCTCTGACTGGGTCGTCGAATCATTGCTGGAGTTTTGCAAGTGCGCCGAAGCGACCTAAGATTGAATTGTCCAAGCATTCGTGGGATCCTTTTCAGTGAACTGATACGTCAGTTCTTAGAATCTTTTCCGGCAATTGCGTTCCGTCTCTCACAGCTGGGGATCGGGGATATATACAGACTGGAACGCGGGCGACCACGTGCGTATTTGTACAGAAAACACACCGCGCTTGCAACATTTAACCATAATAATAGCTGTATGCTTATATTCAGTCAGACAAATAACTGATAGAACGCGCAAGGGCGATACACGAAATCACGGCCGGCTCATATCAGCGGCTTGCTCTAGCACAGACGTGGCATTTTCGCCAAAATAATCATTGGCTCAAGCTTATTCCAATTTGCGACCTGAATTTCGGGTTCACCATACGAAGAATCATGAAGGAATACCATAACCGAATTTGTTTTTAAAAGTGCTTCAGTGTCCCTTTCATGGCAACATACCTGAACCAACTGACTTACTCCTACTCAACATAGAGAAGTTGTCTGGAGGAACAATAACGATTACTTTGAAGGTGCGCAAATAAGAACAGAAATCGACAAGTATCTTTGTCGTGAAGTCCCAGCACGTCACCTCACAGTCAAACTAATGTTCAGCTGAAGCATCTGGGTAAGACATGACTGATGCACAACTTAAAACTTGACTGCGTAGGTCAAAGGAACCGCAACCACAGGTACTGAGGAACATCTGAATGCGCCGTCGAGAACTATGCATGTATCGTGCTACCCACGGAACACAGCCACCAGTTGTCTATTGTAAATGACACCGACCTGGAATAGGCCTCCGGCCTGGTCGAGCAGTTGGAACATGCCTCCCACCGGGGCCATGTCCGGTACCTGGAACATCTGTACCACCCGGTACGGGAGCTTTACCAGGCATCTGTCCACCACCACCGGGCCCATGGATACCGCCAGGCCCGTGTCCACCACCCGGGGCACCCCCTGGGATGTGTCCGCTGCCAGGCACGACAGCACCACCAGGTTTGTGTTTGCTACCAGGAGAAGGTCTCCCACGAGGTACAGGTCCTCCACCTGGAACACTTCCAGGAACTTGTCCGGTACCTGGGATACTTCCTCGGCCAGGGATCTTTCCTGTGGCAACAGAATCGCATAAACGACAGGGGTCATGAAATTTTCGCGTGCTGGCGTGCCGGGGAGAACAAAGTTAGCAAAGGGTCCCTTCCTCTACATTGGTGACTACGAACCATGGAACACAACGTTCCAGAAGTTTCCATCGGGTCGCTACCAAAGACCGAGTCAACCGCATACTCGCTACCGTAGATGGGCCATTATGCAGTGCGGCTGCCTCAGTTCTGGCCCTAGCATCCATGACATTTGGTTTATGCAGGTAGGGGCCCACTTTCTGGTATCTAATATTACCTGGCCGCAAGCAAAGTACGGCTATTTGAGGCTCTGCCTCATGAACTTGCGCTCGAGTTGCGCGACATCCTATCGGCGCCACTAAGCCAGACGCCCTATGACAATGCTGAAGAAAGGAATCCTTGAGCGCACGGCAGTTTCAGAGCACAGTGCTTTCCTTCTGCTTCCGCTACCGAACTAGCCGAGCTAACAGAGGCAACAAGTGCCCACAAGCACGAAATCGGGAGGTGTCCAAGCTAGAGCTGGGAAGAAACCTTCACAAGAAAGAGCTTGGCAGCAGGCGTCTGACTTCAGCAACGGCTGATCATTCGAGAGCCCATGCGTGTCCAAGAAATTCTTCGTTCTCGCTTTAAGGCGCCGGTGGCGTTGCCTTCCAATCTACCCCGCTTCATTTGCCCCCACTCAGTGCGGCCGTCCCGGTCTCTGCAAGGACAGCGTTACAGCACTAGTGATCAACGGTGATAACATGAAAAAACAGACAAACACATAGATGTAGGCGGTCCAGAAACGGCTTTGAGATTTGCTTATATCCCGCGGGCGTAGGAACGCTTGATCCGTACAACGTGGACGACAACAGAACGGGGCGAAGTCGGCTCGAACCAGGATCAGAGCTTTGAGGAACCACCCCTAATTAACATCACTGAGGCAGCCTAAATTTCACAATGACCGAAGTAGCTGCGCAACCGTTTCTTGGAGAGCGCGCGGTACCGGCTAGGTGTGCACACGCGCACGCGGTCGCCTGGTGAGCACAGGACGTTCTGGCGGTCTAGGTCGTAACGGCAGGGGTCGGTAATCTGAGGGGCACCGATGCGGTCCCGAGCAGGCTGGCCAGGTACCTCGGCTTTCTTGACTAAATCTTCACGGGTCGCATTTGTTGTGGCTCCCTCGACGACAGGGAGCATCGTATGTAAGGGAGGTGTAACACGACGACTACAAACGAGTTCGAATGGTGTGAACTCTGTTGTCTCCTGCACAGCGGTATTATAAGGAGACTTCACGTATGGCAAAACTTCATCCCGGGTTTCTCGCTCTATTGGACATACATCTAGAGCATGTCGGCCAATGTTCTGTTTATGCGCTCTCTAAAGCCGTTAGTTTGGAGATGAGAGGCTGTCGTGTTTCGGCGGTTGGTGTGGGTGAGCGTAACGACTTCTTTCAATAGCTATGCTGTAAACGCTCCGTCACGGTAAGTAATGAGTACAGTAGGTACACCGTGACGCAGCACGACGGTCTGGACTAAGAAGTTCGCAACTTCAGGTGCAATTCCACGCGGCACAGCATTGGCCTCGCACTATCCAGTTTAGTCGGTTGCTACGAATAACCATTTGTTTTTACAGGATGAGACAGGGAACAGGCCAAGAAGATCTATTCCAATTTGCTGGAATGGCACCGAAGGCGGATCCAAAGGCTGAAACAGGTCGGCAGGCTTGACGGGTGGGGCTTTATGCCTATTACACTCATGGCACATTTTCGCATATCCCTGAACAAATGAAAAAAGCTGTGACCAACACTATCACGTGGTCGTGACACACGCAGCACTCATAATGAAGCACGCAGAACTCAAGACGATATCAGGCCGATTGTTTTTATTCGGCGCACTTTGTGCCCAGCAAAACAAAACCAATCACAATGCACAGCAATAACGGCGTGAACAACTGTCGATCGACGGAAAGACTGACGAGCTGCTTAATGCCTCGGCATTTATACACACCTAAAAACACGTTACCACATTATCTCTGAATTTCCAGAAGTCGTTCAAATGTGCGCATCACATGCAGAGTTTCGTGAATGTTCGGCACTGTTCCCTATGTGACATGCAAGATAAACGCGGCCTGTGCTGCGCGTAACAGAAACTGATAATGGCACTCCCCGCAAACAATCGAAACAAGCTCGTGCGTCATAGTGAAGTGATAACAAATAACCGTACGTGTCACTATCCCCCTGTGAAAAAGGATCGTCCCGATGCTGAAAATAGAAGCATGCAAGTAATAGGACTTGCAGTAAATTAAGTTAACAATACGTCACAATTAATCCTAGTGCGTAATAAGGTTTAAGTCGCACCACATGTACCACTTAGGCTAGTGCGCAGCGCCGCTCCGATTTCGTTAAGCTACGGGGCATGACCTCATAGTCTTGCGTACCACAACGTTCGAGTAGATTGTAAGGTCCAAAGTGCCACCGCCATAGCTTCTAACAGCACGCGTCGTCGTATTAGCGTCCATACCCAGAGGAGGTTGCCGGGTGGGTATTCGGTGTGGCATCGTCGAAGGTTGTAGCGGCGTCTGCCGACCGTCTGCTGGTTCTTGATACGCAAGCCAAAGACCTGTCGAGCTTCTTCGGCGCACTCCAAGTACATTCCAACGTCGAGGTCTTCTTCGTCGGTGCCACCGGTAACGTGGAGTCAAGCGTCGTTGTTGGGCTCCGTCCGTACACAAGCTTGTATGGCGTAAGACACTCGTTTCTGCACGGCCGTCTTGTACGCGAAGATCACACAGGGAAGTATGCCGTCCCACGTCTTGTGTTCGACATCGACGTATACATGGCCAGCATGTCGGCGATGGTCTTTTTAGGGGCGAAGCTCCTTAGGGTGTGGGTCGTTCCCTCATCTGTAGTAGCATGTATGTAACCACCTCGCGCCGCCGGGAGGCTTGCGCTCGCCCTCGGCGCGTGCCTCCCAGCGCGCGAGCTCTCTCACTCTTCCATCTGCTGCCTTAAGAGAGAGAGAGACAGAGAGAGAGAGAGCGAAAGGCGCGCGTTGATTATGGAAACGCTCTTTCTTTGGTGAACGCTCTACCAGCTCGCAAAGAAGGAGAACGCGCCCTCACCAGCGAGAGACAATCTTGGCACAGGCAGCGTCTTCTGCCGAGTTTCTTGATTGAAAAATACCGACTGCTCGCGCTGGAGAACCATTCACTGGCCACCCATACATAAATATATATAGGCACTGGATCTTGACTTACAATGAAGTGCCGGTGGGAGTTTTCACTTGTGCCTAGTTGAACCATGAGGATTCGTCGCGTTAGCTAAATTAATCCAGAACTCGGCACGATGTACGATGAACTTCCGGAGCTTCGCCCACTCATCATAATTCACTCTGTGGATATGCTGTGGATTTTTTTTAGAGGCTCGGTCAGGCCATTCGTGTGCCGGTGGTAGACGGCGTTTCGGCGGTGGCTCGTGTGAAAGTACAAGATCGCCTGAGCTAGGTCAGCCGTACAGGCCCTACCACGGTCGGTGATGAGAACCCCTGGCGCTCCGTGACGCAGGACGATGTTCGCAATGGAGAACTTGGTGACCTGGGCAGCAACGCCTTTGGGCAGTGGCCTTGTTTCTGCATAGTGGGGTGAGGTAGTCAGTCGTTATGACGATCCATTATTGCCGGAAGTCGACATCGGGAATGACCCCACTGTAGCAGCGTTTGTATAACGCCGGCGTAACGGTCTACCGGGAGCTCAGTCAGCGGCCCAAAATCATGATCCCTGAGAGCGAGCAGCGACCACGAGCAATGGGCGTCTGAACGATCGAGAGAGAGAGAACAACTTTATTTAGTAAAAAAATCACGGTGGTATAGCGGTCAGGCCGTGCCTCGCCGCCACCTCCTCTGGTCGTCTGATGGCCTGCAGTTGCCTGGTATGCCAGGCTTGAGTCGCGGAGAACGGCGTCCCACGCTCTATGCGAGGGAGTGGTCAGGAGATCGGGCGGGGGTTGGCCTTCGCGGCAGTCCAAGAGTATGTGCGCGAGTGCAGCGACGTACCCGCACTGGGAGCTCGGAGACGCCGTTTTAGACGAGAACCACAAGAAAATTCTAGCATTAGGCCCTAAGTACTGTTTTCATCCTAACCTAAAAGAAGTTGACGTTTTAAGCTTACCTCGATCGATAACTAAGGTTTTCCGGAAGTTGAACGGTCTCGATGTATTTCAGATTGCTTCGCCAGCATCAAGCATTCGAACGATCTCGTTAAGGCCTCTGACCCTATCCGACCGGTTGTAAATTACTGTGTGGAACATAAGCTTCGACCTGTTTTATCTGATAAGGAAGGTTGTTTTGTAATAACGCCGAATAGCACTTTTTCTGAAAAAGCCTCAGCAGCTGTAGAAAAGAATTTTAGACCTGTGAAACTGAAACCTTCTGTAGTAAAACAACGAGCTGTCGATCTCTTGTTGAAACATAATCTAGATAAGGTAGCTTCCAGTGTTAAAAAGGCAAAACTGCTCACTTTAGAATTATTTTTCTCGGCGAAAACCCACAAGCCAGAAATTCCGTTTCGCTCGATTGTATCAGAGTCAGGGACTTGGCAAGTTTGTGTAGCTAGCTATTTGCAGAAGTGCTTAACATCCTTAAGTTTTTCTGACCCCTTCCGTGTACGTAATTCTCAGGCTCTAGTTCAGTTGTTAACAGAGGAATATCCTGGCCACTGCACAGCGTTTAGCATGGATGTAGAAGATTTGTATTACTCGTTGCCGCATGAAGGTTTACTAAATTGCGTGAAAGAATGTATTCAAGAACAAGGGCAGGAGTCCGGTTTCATAGATAGATGCGGAGTTTCCACGGGTACCTTTCTAGAAATTCTCTCCATGTACTTAACGTCAACATTAGTTGGATACAGGGAAGGCGTGTTTGTGCAGAAGTCAGGGATTTGTATAGGTTCAAAGGTAGCCCCTATTCTAAGTGATCTATACTTGAGCAAGTTTGACTGCCGTTTAAAAGAGGCCTTAGGGGATCGCATCATTAGGGTATTTCGGTATGCGGACGATTACTTGGTACTTTGTAGTAAGGATGATTTTGAGTCCGTCGTCACCTATGTAAGCGATCAATTTAAACTTAATGGGGATGGTCTAAGGTTTACGAAAGAACTACCGGAGAGAAACGTAATACAATTTTTAGATATCTCGTTGTCATTTGAGCAGAATCACGTGTGTTGGCAGTATTCCGCTAGAGCATCTAAGCCGTTGTTAAACTTTGACTCCAAGCATTCGAAAGTAGTAAAAAACGGAATAGCCTTGTCCTGTTTAAAGTCAGCCCTATCGAAGTCGTGCGTGCACCGTTTGACCATTAGCTTTAATGCGCAGGTCGAGCGCCTCTTAGATGCAGGTTACCCTAGACTAGCCATAGCCACAGTAGCTGAGCGTCTTAAGAAGTCGATTTCGACCGGAACAAAAGCTGTAGCAGAGGGTAACATTAACAAGAAGAAGGTCGTGAGTATTCCGTATATCCACGCAGTTTCGCACAGGCTTAAGAAAGTGGGAAGTAAATATGGGGTTAATGTTGTGTTTACGGCTCCCAATAAGTTAGGAAGGGTTTGTGCTGCAGTGCATAGAAGAAATGAGCAGATGGAAGGTAAGAAGCGAACGGATATCTGTCCTGTTAAGCACCTAGCCAAGAACAATTTCAGCGACTGTCGCATGGGTGTAGTTTATAAGATTCCTTTTAGCTGCGGACGTTTTTATGTAGGGCAAACTGCGCGTTGCATTAATGAAAGATTAATTGAACACAGAAGGTCGCTATCCGGTGGGACGCCGTCCAATCTATCCTTGCACTGCCAGGTCTGTAGCTGCATGCCCGAGTTAGACAAAACCGAGATCCTGTACAGGCATAAGAACGAAGATACGCGTTTATTGGTTGAGGCCTGGCATATCAGTATTAGTGGAAGTGCATGCGTGAGTCAGCCGTCGATTAGCTTAAACAGAGAGGAGATAGAAAGCCTTAGGAGTTGTCTATCGCGAAGACCGGCACGTGTAACCGATTGACAGGTGGCGCTACCATTCCAAGCATGCGCAGATAAGCTGTGTGTCTTCTTTCTTTTTCGCCTCTGTGCTGTGCATCAGTTGTTAGTCGGCGTTCGTGTTGTTCACTGCTCTCCTTGTGTCCGGGTCCTGCACGCCTCTTCTTTTGATTATGGACTGTTACCAACTCGGTCAACTTTCTGTCCTTTTGATCAATTTGCTTGGTCGGAGGTGACTTACATTGAGAGCACGTTGCGGAGTGTGCTATTAGAGCGTTCTGTGAGGCCATTCGTCTGCGGGTGGGAAGCAGTGGTTGTGCGATTAACAACTAGGCACTCTTTGAGAATGGCTTCGACGACTTCCAATAAGAAGAGACGATCTCGATCACTAAGCAATTCCTGGGGCGGGCCGTGTCGGAGAATGAAGCATCGGAGTAGGAAGGAGGCGACATTGCGCGCTGTAGCCGCGGGGAGGGCGGCTATTTCGGCGTATCGCGTGAGATGGTCAAAAGCCACGATGGCCCAGCGGTTACCAGCCGATGTCAGCGGGAGTGGCCCATACAAATTCATGCCGACGCGCCCAAATGACCGGATAGGGCAGACCTACTGGTAAAGGTTGCAGACCTACTGGTGAAAGGCGCGGCGATGATTTCCTTCGCTGGCAATCGAGGCAGTAGCGAACGAACTGCTGAACGTAGCGGTACATTCGTGTCCAGAAGTACCGCTGTCGAATGCGCTCGTATGTTTTGTATACACCAGAATGTGCACCCTGAGGATCAGAGTGGAACGATGCACATATTTCAGAACGCAGACTCTGGGATACAACTAGCAACCACTGGCGGCTCTCGGCATTGTAATTGTGTCGATAAAGTAGGTCTTCGCGAATGGCGAAATCGTGGGCTTGCCGGCGCAGCGAGCGTTTGGTCTGTTTTGTCGATGGGTGAGAGAGGAAGTCTATCAACGAGGCGATCCAGTGATCCTTGCGCTGTTCGGTAGCGATGGTGCGAAGATCGACGGAAGAAACGGCAATACGAGATACTGAGCAGTGGTCATCGTCGTTAGGCAAGGGAGAGCGCGAGAGAGCGTCGGCGTCAGAGTGCTGACGCCCGCTACGGGAGCCTACGCGAATATCGTAGTCTTGTAGGCGGAGTGCCCAACGTGCAAGGCAGCAGGAGGGGTCTTTCAGTGGCAACCAACAAAGTGCATGGTGATCCGTGACGACATCAAATGGGCGGCCATACAGGTATGGTCGGAACTTAGTGAGTGCCCGGATAATCGCCAAACATTTTTTTCGTCACTGTATAATTGGTCTCGGCTTTAGTAAGCGTACAACTTGCGTATGCAACTACATGCTCAGGGAACCCCGGTTGGTACTGAGCAAGGACAGCGGCGAGACCAACACCGCTAGCGTCCGTGTGTACCTCTGTAGGGCTGTAGGATCATAGTGGCGTAGTATGGGAGGTGACGTCAACAAACGACAAAGCTTTGCGAACGCGTCGTCGCACTCTGACGACCACGAATTGAGGGCCCCGTTACTTCCGAGAAGCTTCGTTATCGGCGATATGATAGTGGTGATGTTCTTAATAAAGCGTCGACAGTAGGAGCACAGTCCTAGAAATCTGCGCAGTGCCTTGACGGACGTCGGTTTGGGGAAATGGGCCACGGTCTGAAGCTTGGCTGGATCGAGGAGAATTCCGTCCTTGAACACGACGTATTGTTAGCTGCCGCGCTGCAAATCGGCACTTTAGATTGAGATGTAGGTCGGCTTCCGGCAAACGCGTCAAAATATGCCGCAGGCGTTGAAGATGCGTGGGGAAGTCCAGAGCGAAGACAACAACGTCATCGAGGTAGCACAAGCCTGTGTGCCATTTCAAGTCGCGCAGAAGGATATCTATTATGCGCTAAAATGTAGCGGGCGCATTAAACAGTCCAAACGGCATGACGTTGAATTCGTACAGGCCTTCGGGCGTGAGAAAAGCCATCTTCGGTCGAGTGTCATCAGCCATGGGTACTTGCCAGTACCGCAACTGCAAATCGAGGGATGAAAGGAATTCTGCTGCTTGCAGGCTGTCAATCGCGTCATCAATTCGCGGTAGCGGATAAACGTCCTTATGAGTCATCTTGTTTAGTCGTTGGTAGTCCACACAGCACCGTACACAACCGTCCTTCTTGGCGACAACAACAACAGGAGACGCCCAGGGACTGTTTGAAGGTCGCATAACATCGCGCCGGAGAATGTCATCGATTTGCTCGTTGATCACTCGACGTTCTGCGGGAGATACGCGGCACGGACCTTGTCGCAGTGGCGGTTGGGTGCCAGTGTCGTTGTGGTGTGTAACAGTGACGTGCGGTCGAGAGAAGTTTGCGCAACATCGAAAGAAGAACGAAATCCGTCTACCAGGCACAGAAGCTGGGAACGTTGGACAGGCTTAAGTTGCCAGCAATGGAGGAACCAAATACATCAGGGGGTGAAGAATCAGACGTGGAAACGGCACTGAGCCCACTGGAACTGGGACTGTGAGCGGGTGCATCGATAACGTGCGCGTGTTCGAGGGGTTCCACTCTGCCAAGACATTCACCTCGCATCAACGAAATATGTACCGGGGATGGGTTGGTCACGAATATAGCGGTGCTGCCCTGAGAAAATTCTACAGTCGCAAAATGCACCAGCAAGCCTTTCCTAGTGCCAACGCGGTCAGATAGCCAAAGGAGGGCAACGGTGTTGGCAAGATTAGCGCAGTACCCAGACACAGCCGTTGACAAGTTCGGAGGCACTCTGCTGTCTTCTCGGACGAGTAGCTTGTTCGAAGCCGATGGTTCGCTTGCTGGCGTCAAATCTGCGAATGGCGAGAGTTCTGTTTCGACTGGTGCGCAATCAATGACGGCGTCGTGGCGCGAAAGAATATCCCATTCTAGGGTGACGTCGTGAGAGCATACAGGAATTATGAATTCCATGGCGTGCATGGGGTCCTGAATGAATACGGGGCTGTACATACCGCCGTAGGATGAATACTTTGAGCGCTAGCTGTACGGCGGCACAACCCAGAAGGCGGTGTAACATTTCGCAGTACACGGCTTAGTTTTGCATCCATAGCTGAAACGGCGGTTCCGCTGTCCACAAGGGCAGATGCACGAACACCGTCGACAAACACGCATATTATGTTCGACGGGCTTCGCCGAGGGCATGCACAGTTCGATAGCGCCGCAGCCCATGCCTCGTGGACTGTGACGACTAGTTTTCCTGGTCCCCTACGACCGCACGTGGCCGCATGGGTGACAGTGAGCAGCGTCGTGTAGACGGTGAACGGCGGGTAGAAGAAGCTGGCCGTAATGGCGGTGACATAGGCAGAGGTCGGACGTAATACGGGCGGCTGGACCGGCCAGTGGTGGCTGATTCGACTCGAGGCGGCTGCACGCGATTGCAGTAATGTGCGACGTGACTTGCTTAACTGCACGCAAAGCAGATGGGGCGGTTGTCGGAAATGTGCCACCGGTTCGCAGGTGCAGGACCTAGGCATTTTGCAGGACGCGATGGAAAGCGCTGCTGCTGACCCGGCTGCATGACGTGCTGCAGCCGGGCCCTCGGAACGACGTTGGTGTATGTAGGCGGCACCCCTGTTTCGAAGGTCTCAGGTCTACCGGCGACTTCGGCGTAACTAAGTGGAGCAGTCGAGGGAATCAGATGGTGCGGCGTGGCTACGACTAGAGCATAACTCAGGGTTGCAGGCGCCGGAGAGTGTTGGTGGTATTTAGGAATGACCTCGGTGATTTCCTGCTCAACCGCTCGGCGGAGGGGAGGCAGAATTATGGTTGACGGCTGTTAGACGTGCTGCGGTTGTGCAAAAGCCAGTAGCGAGAATTTGCGTGACGCCTCATCGCGCTCGAATTTCGACTTCTGAGAGCAACGCTCAGGGGCCAGAAATGGTTGACAAGCCAGCGAGATGGAAGCCGCGTGATGAAAGTCGACGGGTCATGGACCGCTGTCGTCGCAACTCCTCGTAGCTTTGGCAGAACGTTATGACCTCGGCCACAGTGCGAGGGTTTTTGGTGAGAAACATGGTGAAGGCATCGTCGTCAATGCCTTTCATGACATTCCTCATCTGGTCGGACTCCGACATGGTCAGTTTGGCATTTTCGCAAAAGCGGAGGCTGTCTTCGATAAAACTTGTTAAAGAATCACAGGCCTGCTGACCTCGGTCGCGTAAACGTTGTTCTTCTTGCAACTTATGTACGGCAAAGTGTCCAAACACGTCGATAATGGCGGTTTTGAAATCTGACCACGTCGGAAATTCTGATGCATGGTTGTTGTACCTGAGGCTCGTACACCTGCGAGCTAGAACACCAAGTCGCACAGCTTGCCTGCCTCGGCCCATCTATTAGGTACGCTAACACGTTCGTAAATCGTGAACCAATCTCCACGTCAGTGCCATCTGCTACAGTGAAGACAGGTGGGTCACGGACACGAGGGACACCAGGACATACGGTCGGTTCAGGCAGTTGCGATCGCTGGGCGGCGTCTCGAGGCATGGTAGATGGAACAGCATGGGATCGAAGCGCCAGGGGCACGGACGGGTAACGCATTTGTTTTGATAGTACCCAGCTCCTGCACCAATTGCAAAAGCGTTTATACAACGCCGGCGTAACGTCCACCGGGAACTGAATCAAAGGACCAAAATCACGATCCCTGAGAGCGAGCAGCGATCACGAGCAATGCGCGTCTCAACGAGCTCAGATGTCGAGCGCGAGCGGCGTTTTCTTAGCAGAGCGCTGAAGAGCCAGCTCCACTTTAAAGCGCTGGAGATGACGGCCCAATGCAAAGTTGCCATTGTCATGGGAGAAGTGCGCGCCTGTGGTGTTGGTGCTGTGGCGAAGACGCAGTGAAAAAAATTACAGCATATCCACGGAGTGAATGATCACGAGTGGGCGAAGCTCGGGAGGTTCATCGCAGATCGTGCCGAGTTCCGGATTAATTGAGTTAACGCGCACGCTACGAATCCTCATGGTTCAACTATACGCACAAGTGAAATCTCCCACCGGCACTTCGTTGGAAGTCAAGACCAGTGCCTAAATATATATATATATATATATGGGTGGCCGGTCAACGGTTCTTCAACGCGAGCATTCGGTATTTCTCAATCAAGAAACTGGCTAGGAGATGCTACCTGCGCCAACGTTGCCTCTCGCGGGTGAGGGCGCGTTCTACTTCTTTGCGAGCTGGTAGAGCGTTCATCTAAGAAAGAGCGTTTCCATAGTCAACGCGCCCCTTTCGCTCTCTCTCTCTCTATCACAAGACAGCACGCGCCGAGGGCAGGAGGCATGCGCTGAGGGCGAGCGGGTGCCTGGCGTCTTTCGTTGGTTTATTTCATCAATCAACGGCGTTTTGAACAAAATTTTTATTGTCTAATCACGTACAGGAGAAATCTCACCAGGCACTACCTTGGAGGTAAACAATGGCTGGTAATAGGAATGAGAGACAGAAGAAGTCGGCTTTTAGCTAACACGTACACTTCTACTTCTACTAACGTTTCCTACTGGAACATGCCAATGGCTGCTAATGGGGAATGAGAGACAGAAGAATTCGGCTTTTAGTTAACGCGCACACTGCGAATTTTTTATTGTTCAACAACGCACAGGAGAAATCTCCCACCGGCACCACCTTGGAGGTCAAGATGTGGTACTAGCGTTAAGACTGGTTACACACTACAACGACGAGGGACGAACGGGTGCCGCTATAAGTCGCCCCTAAAAAGCGGCCACGAAGAAGCGACGGCTCAGCACGTGCAACGGAAAATTACGACGACAAGCTGTCGCACGAGGTGAGAAAAGAGACGGAGCGTGGCACGTGGAGCATGCACGTGAGGCGCCATGTTGGAGAGAAGCGAGGTGGCGTTCAACCAGCGCGGACGTGGCACGGCAGATCTCCACCAGGACTACGGTCGAGGCATAGTCCCGAGTGCCCGGCGGCCGCCAAGAGTCGAAGTGTATGGCTTCGCTTGGCACCGAGCTCCCAATGCTGTCCACGGATCGCCTGACCAGCCGCCTGTGCCACCGACAGCATCTTCGGGTGTAGACCCGAGTGCTGCCCTCTTTCTCGGAGCCCCGAGCGGCGACGCAACGCTTGTCGCGACGCCGGTGCCCGACGTCCTCCTCGTCCGCGTCCCTGACCCGCACCAGTGCCGGTCACCTTTTGTCGACCAGGCACAGCGACGACCGCGAGCTCGCGCCGACTCTTCCCTCCTGTGACTCACCCCTCCTGAGCCCATCAGCCTCGGTCAGACTTTCGAACTGTGACTTTGCTCGCGTGTCTCTTTGTGTTTCTTGTTCCATGTTCTGAAGTGCTGCGTTCCTTTATTTATTGAGTTGGTTCGTTCCATGTCGTTGTTCGTGGTTGTTTTCGTTTTGTGTTTGCTATAAAATCTTCACAGAAAGCAGCCTCGCCGTATTCCTGAACGCGTTGCGGTCGTAAGACGCAACGTGCGTTCTGTCAAATCTGGCTCGTTCTCTCGTTCCTCATCACCTTCCTCACCATCACCACTCTGCCGCTCGTCCCAGTCGGCCAGTTCCATTGCCTCACCCGAAGGTTCCTGCAGCATCGACTCCTCAGCACCACAGTGCACATTGCTAAATGCGACATTCAAACATCGGTCATGCCTCTGAATGTTAGTCTCTCTCAATATCGGGGTCCTCAATGCCACACTTGTCGTCATCAGCAGCTCCCGTGCGCTTTTCAAGTTCCTCGAAGATTTCTTTTTTCAGCTGCTTACTGCGCTCAACTGCATTTAGCAGCGATCCATCATCCTCTTCACAGCAATTAGAGTCTGCGGAAATTGCCTCGAAGCTCTCTTTCAAGCACTGTACTTTATCAGGAGTACCGAGCTGAACGTGCTTGTGCCGAACTGAAGAACCAGCTTTGGCATCAAGTATTAGTTTAGGCATTCGAGCACCAAACTCAAGTTGAGGTCGTCGCATTTGTTCCCCATCCGGTGTCACTGGTTGGCCCCAGTCAGCTGTTGCAGAAGGCTGAGACATCCAAGGCGGAGATGAAACACTGAGTAGGTCTATATGATGTTCTAGCAGGGACAGTGCGCCGATAGCAGCGTCTTCATATTCCAGAACGGAATCGTAATCTTCTGCCAACTACTCGTCTGTCATGAAGGTCTCCAGATCAGCGTTCACCGCAGATAATTCAGCCTTCACCGCGTGCACTCGGCTATGGAGCACGTGAAGCTCAGAGAGGTTGAACTGTTCTGAATGAGTGTGTTCACATCATTCACCGTCCTTAAGCATTCATTACGACGAGACGCCCTCTTATCGACACGATTCATGATGGTCTGGTTGCAGAAGGACTTCCCAGATTTGAAGCAACAGCTCGCGGGAGTGCAGGCTGGCTTCCCGGGTTTCGGCACTAAAAACGATGTGCAAAAGTCCTTTATGCAGCCTTTATTGGCGCAAAGCGCGATGCGGTCCGCACATGGCGTCCAAGCAGAAACCCCAGGCCAACAAGCTCAATATGCATTACACTCCCCTAGTTCCTCATCGTCCTCACCGCGACGTGCACAATATTCAACATCCTCCACCAGGCCTTTGCCCAGCACCCCCAGGGTCGTGTCCACCACCTGAGGTCGAATTGCAACAGATGTTAGTGATTGTTAGCTAGGGTTTATGACCGCAACGAGTATGGGAGAAATATTAGATCCTCATAAATGCTTGCTAATTTAAACTTCGCGAAATGCAATGCGCCTGTGCACACTCATTACTGCCGGAAAGGCTAGAAGCCTTCCTAATTCTCTGTCGCCGAAATATGCTGTGCTTTGTAGCGCTATTTGAACTTGTGATTTATGTCCTGTGAAAGCAATTTCCCGGTGAGATATATTTACATAATACCTGACAGTCCCCGGAATGTACCTGCCACGAGGAATAGGCACTTACCAGGTATGTGCCCAGTGCCTGGGATGTTTCCTCCACCAGGCGTGTTTCCGGCTCCCCCAGGGACGTGTCCACCACCTGAGGTCGAATTACAACAGCTGTTAGTGACTGTTACATAGGGTTTATGGACAAAAAGTACATGGGAGCGAAGTACATGGGAGCAATGCCGGCTAATTTCAGCTGCGCGAGATGTGAAACGCATGCATGCACTCAGTGTCATTCTACAGGCTAGCAGCACCCCTGAGTCTCTATTGCCGAAATAAGCTGTGCATTACAGTCATCTCTGAGCTTAGTATTTATACCCTCTCGAAGCAACTGCCAGCCTAGATATCGTAACATATGATGTGAGATGCGTTGAGATATGATCAGCTCCTGTATATGTCTACCACACGAATATGCACACTGCCTGGGAGGTGCCTACCACCAGAGACAGGCCTCTTTCCAGGCCGGTGCCAAGAGCCCGGAATGTGTCCTCCACCAGGCATGTGTCCGGCACCGCCAGCGACGTGTCCACCACCTCAGGTAGAATAATATAGTTGTTAATAACTGTTACCTAGGGTTTATGGACGCAATGAGTATGACAGCAACGTTAGGTGCTCAGCAATGCGGGCTAATTTAGACTTCGTGAAATGCAACTCGCCCCTACGCACTCAATGCCATGGTAAAGGTTAGAAGCACTGTCAATTCTCAATCGCCTAAATATGCTGTGGCTTACAATGCCATCTCAGCTTAGGTTGTACAGCCTCTGAAGGCAATTACCAACTGTTATATGCTCATGCCCTGGGACACGCCTACCAACAGGGACATGCTGACTGCTTGAGATGTGCCTACCTCCAGGTACAGGACCTATTCCAGGCAGCTGTCCGGCGCTTCGGATGTGTTATGCACCAGGCATGTATGCGCTACCATCAGGGATGCTTTCAGCAGCTGAGGTCGAATCGGTATACGCTCGTAGTTTTTAGTGACTGTCAGCTAGAGTTTATACACACAAAATATAAGAACAAGGCCAGAGCCTCTCCAATGCTGGATAATTTCAATTGCGTGAAATATAGCACGCCCCCGCACAGTAAAAGCCATGGTAAAGGCCCGAATGTTGTAAGACGTAGCGAGGGTATGGGGTATGGTTTGTCGGTTTAGGTTCAGGATTTGTTTTCCTCAGTACCTCAATATAGGCCCTTCGTCCCTGTCACAAATTGTATTCACGAGAGTGGTCTCTGTAGCTTCCAAAATTATGGCCCTTTCACTGCAGAAAATTCTGAATGCATGTAAAGATCTTTATGGTACTTAATGAAGAGCCTTTTCTGCAGGCTAGGGTGTGCATATCGGGTCCAGTGTTGCCCTATTTTGTGCGATATATATACAGCGGAAGTTCATAGAGTGCTCGACACAGGTTTTATTGTAGGGCAGGTAACTCGTCTTTCACGTATATGGCGACATGATTTACTGAGACAGCATTTCAAATGTTTTTCCTCAAGCACAATGGGGTCTAATTTTTACCTATGAATTCCCGAGTGCTGAGTGTTTGCAGTTCTTGGACAATGGGCGGACGTTTGACTAATGACATGTGTGCTGGAAGTATCTCCCACGTGTGAAAACGGCTTTGCTGCCTTATGAGTGGGTTCACTCAAAAGTCGTCTAAAGAGTATCGCATTGCAACGTGTTTATGCTGGTCTCAGACAGTCACGCCCCCATTAAATGTAGCGCATAGCTTTGACGATCCGATTGCCCGGCTTTTGGCAGGGGGTTTCCCTGAGGTTGTCGTGGTGAAGTGGCCGGATCGCTGGTGCAGAAGGTGGGGGAAAGAGCGAGAACGGCAAAAGCGGACAATGAGCGACAGAGTGCGAGTCCATTAGTCATGCCTTATTTCCGCAATATCCCGCACAACTTGAAAATGGCGAACAGGTATGTCGTATCTGTTCGCCACGGCCCCTAACCACCGTCTAGGCTCTGCCCTCGTATTTGTGGAGATGGAACGAGGTTGCAAAGTGGTGAACGAAAGCCACTACACAAAAATGTGTGCGATGGCAGTGGTGTGTTCAATTCCTTTGATAAGCGGAAAGGTTCATATTGGTCAAGCTTAAAGGTCAGCGGATGACTTGCTCACGGAGGATGCGCATACGTTCGAAAAAAAATATAAGGGCGCATATTTGGTTCGCCATATTCGTGTTTGTGTTTCCGGGACGCCATTTTGAGGCCACCATCCTAGGCAAATCAAAAACTGCATGGCAAGGTTGGCTTCAGATATTTTTCGTATTAAAAGAAAGCTTCCACACGCATAAGCGAAGCAAGCTTTTGTACGCACAGGACTGAACTTGAGCTAAGAGGTTTATTGCCAGAGACGCAGAGACAGGAGCAGCGGTCAGAACAAGAGGTCGGCCCAGCGAAACAGTCATGCTCATGCCGATGGCGATGCGGTTGTTGCACAGGCCACTCTTCTTCACTACAATCACCCTCCACTGAAAAAGGTGCCATCCTGGCGTCGGCGAAGACACAACGATGGGGTCGTAGTAAGGCTTGAGGCGAGAAGCGTGGATCAGTTCGCGACCACGATGGCGTAGGTCGGTCGACGGTGTGAGAGGCTCTACAACGTAGTTGACGGGGGACGTTTGCTCCAGAAGCCGGTAGGGTCCAATGTATTTCGCGAGAGGTTTTGAAGAGCGGCCGGGCGCGGTAGCAGGCACACGAAGCCAGACGAAGGAGCCAGGGGAAAATTCTGGTGCAGAACGAGCGCCAGGTTCACGGGACTGCTGCAGCCACTGATCCTCTGTAGAAAAGGAGCGGGCAAGTTGGCGGCATTATTCGGCATGTCGAGCAGCCTCGGACAGCGGGGTAGTTTCGGACTCATCAGGCTTATATTGAAGAATCGTGTCAAATGTGTTACAGGGTTCACGTCCGTACAGAAGAAAATACGGGGAAAATCCAGTCGTAGCTTGCACTGCAGTATTGTACGCGTAGGTGACGAAAGGAACAACTTAATCCCAATTCGAATGATCAGAGGCGACATAATGTGACAACATATCCCGGAGGGTGCGGTTGAAGCGCTGTGTCATGCCGTTGGTTTGCGGATGGTACGCTGTACTTGTCCGGTGGACGATTCGGCATTCGTCTAATAGTGCTTTCAAAACATCGGAAAGGAAGGCGCGACCGCGATCGCTCAGAAGTTCCCGAGCGGCGCCGTGGCGTAGAACGAAATGTAACAGGAACGATGCAATGTCTCGTGCGGTGGCAGTCGGCAAAGCGGCGGTTTCGGCATCGGGTCAGGTGATCTACCGCAACAATAATCCATCGGTTACCTGCTGGTGTGGATGGAAGCGGTCCGTATATATCGATACCAACACGATCAAATGGTCGAGTAGGGCAGGGAAGAGTTTGTGAAGGGTAGGCATTCCCGGGGAGCACTTTTCGGCGTTGGCACTGAGCACAGGAGCGGATGAACTTTCGCACGTAGTTGTACATGCCACGCCAGTAAAATCGGAGGCGCAGTCTAGCGTAGGCCTTGAAGAGGCCGGCATCTGCAGACTGGGGATCGGCATGGAAAGCATCGCAGATAACGTGACGGAGATGGCGGGGTATCACTAGAAGCCACTTGCGACCGTCGGAAAGATAGTTGCGACGATAAAGAAGACCGTCGCGTATGCGGAAGTGGGTGGCCTGGCGACGAAGGGCATGAGGTTGTGGAGTCGTGGCGTAATCGGAAAGTAGCTTGATAAGCGAATCGATCCAGGGATCCTTGCGTTGTTCCGTCTCCATGTGGTGTAGGTCAGGGGAGACGAGGGCTGGCTCAGGGGCAGATAGGCAAGATTTGTCTTCGGACATTGGAGAGCGAGAAACGTCGTTAACGTCCGTGTGCTTGCGATGGGTCGGTAGATAACGCGAATGTCGTACTCCTGTAGCTTAAGAGCCCAACAAGCAAGCCGGCCGGATGGGTCTTTAAGGGTCGACAACCAGCAAAGGGCGTGGTGGTCAGTGACGACGTCGAAAGGGCGCCCATACAAGTAAGGGCGAAATTTCGCAAGTGCCCAAATAATGACCAAGCACTGTTTCTCGGTAACGGAGTAGTTAGCCTCGGCTTTAGTCAAGGTGCGGCGGCTTGCGTAGGCGACGACATATTCGTGGAACCCTTCCTTGCGTTGCGCGAGTACGGCACCGAGGCCGACTCCGCTGGCTTCGGTGTGCACTTCGGTCGGGGCTGCAGGGTCGAAATGGCGAAGAATGGGAGGCGTGGTTAGCAGGCGGCGTCACTTGTCCAAGGCGTCGTCACAGGTGGGTGACCAAGTTGAAAGTTCTGTGTCACCGCTAAGAAAGCTTGTCAGTGGAGCACAAATCGAGGCGAAATTTCGATAAAACGTTGGAAGTGCGAAGCCAAGCCTACGAAGCCTCGAAGCTTTTTTAAGCTCTTTGGTTTCGGGAAGTCCGCGACCGCATGTAGCTTGGCTGCATCCGGAAGGATACCATCTCGCGAGACAACGTGACCAAGAATTGTGAGCTTTCGGGCACCAAAATGGCATTTCTTGAGGTTTAGCTGAAGTCCAGCGTCGGTGAGACATTTAAGAACGCGTTCGAGACGCTCAAGATGTGTAGGGAAATCAGCGGAGAAAACAACTACATCATCTAGGTAACAGAGGCATGTGTTCCACTTGAGGCCTCGCAGTATGGTGTCCATCATCCTCTCAAACGTAGCGGGACCATTACACAGGCCGAAAGGCATGACGGTAAATTCGTACAACCCATCGGGCGCCACAAATGCGGTTTTAGGTCGATCACACGATTCCACAGGAACTTGCCAGTATCCGGACTGTAAGTCGAGTGAGGAAAAGAATTGCGACCCCTGCAAACAATCGAGCGCATCGTCTACAAGCGGCGACGGGTATACGTCCTTGCGCGTTATCTTATTCAAGCGACGGTAGTCTACACAGACACGAATGGAGCCGTCTTATTTTTTACTAGAACGACGGGTGATGCCCAGGGACTGTGTGAACGCTACACAATACCACGCTTGAACATTTCGGCAACATGGTGGTCAATGACACGACGCTCCGAGGCCGACACTCGATAAGGACGTTGCCGTAGGGGGGCATGATTTCCTGCGTCGATCTGGCGCGACAGGGTTGATGTTTGAGCCAAACCAGAACCGTGGGTATCAAAAGAGGCAGGCAAGTTCTGCAGTAGCGTGAGAAGCTGGGTTTGTTCTGAAGACGATGTTTCGTCGTCGATGGAGCGATGAAAAACTTCGAGTAGTGATTGATCAGCTGGAGCATCATCACTTAATGTGCTGAGGTCCGTCAAAGCGCAGGAGGGTGAAGCGTCAACAAATGTGAAGCGCCTCAACAGTCTGAACGTTGCCGAGGAAATTCGGCAACGCTCAGACTGTTGTCCTCATTCGCCGTGAAATCGTCCTCATTCACCGTGAAATAATCGTAAAGGTGACGCCATTATGTTGTCGACCAGCATCGTCGTGACGCCACCATGAAGCGTAAGCAAGGCAAACGGCAGAGGAGAGCATGTGCGGGTTATGAACCTCCGAGAGGACGTAAAAAAGAATAGCTCCATCAGATATGGAGGCGCATGACACAGGGACAGGCACAGAAGAGCACGGTGGTACGGCGATATCTTCGGATACAAGTAGCTTATCAGAAGGGTGGCGAAGTTCGACAGTGTCAACGTCGCGAAGCTCAAGGATAGCTCAAGTTCGGCGCGGAAGCAGTTAAAAATGGAGTTAATAGTTGCGAGGAAGTCCCAACCTAAAATGATGTCATGGGAACACCAGGGAAGCACGACGAATTCTACAGTATACGCAACTCCTTGAATGACGAGTCTAGCCGCACACGCAGCGAGGGCCGTTATGTTTTCGGCATTCGCCATTCGAAGAGACAGGTCAGATAATGGCGTCGTAACCTTACGTAAAGCGCGACTCAGTTCCGCGGAAATGACAGATACGGCGGTTCCTGTATCGACAAGCGCTAAGACGACGGTTCCTTCGACTGACACTTCGATCACATTGGCAGGGGAGGGACGAGGGCTTGTACTATTCGACGTGGACGCAGTTCGTGCCTTAGGAACTGCGGCTATCAGTTTTCGTGCTCAGTGGGTCAGGGACTGCGACGCATCGGAGAAAGTGAGCGACGACGTGGCGATAGCAAGCGTTGTGTAGGTGCGGATGAGCGATCAGGGTAGAATGAAGCGGGAGGAAGACTGGAAGGCGCCGATGAAAAGTGAGGAGGGAAAGATGGCGCCTGTCGAGTGTTCGAGAAAGGAAGCATGCGGCGATGACATAGACGCGCCACGTGACCAGCACCACCACACGCATAACATATCGGGCGATTGTCAGGAGTGCGGCACTGGTTGACATACCCTCCGAGTCGTGGCTGGGAAGCCGGGAACTGTTGTCTGCCTGGATGCGGCAAAGACGGTGGGGAATACGTCTGCGGTCCACAGGGGCTGCTCGGCGGGCCATAGGGACCGGTTGGCGGGCCATAGGGACCGGTTGGCGGGCGATAGGGACCGGGTGGCGGGCCATAAGGACTTGTGGGCGGTCCATGCATTGACGGCGGCGGGAGCGTCTGCGGACGAGGTCGGGCAACAACTTCGGCGTACGTGAGAGGCGCAGTGACCGGCGGTGGTTCACAGGCTGGTGAAATAGCTTGGGCGACTTGTTCCTGGACGAAATCGCGAAGTGTGGGCGTCAAAGGCTGCTGTGGTCCTGGGACGCAAGGCAACAAAGATAGCTGACGAGCCACCTCTGCTCGAATGAACTCCTGAATTTTCTGTAGCAGATGAGCATTCTCGTCTCCGATGCCAAGACTGGAGAGTGAGTCATCAGGCGCAGAGGGACGTCAGGTCTGGAGACGTCTGCGCAACTCATCGTAGCTTTGGCAAAGTTCGGTCACTTGAACGACAGTGCTAGGAGCCTTGGACAGCAACATTTGGAATGCATCGTCCTCAATGCCCTTCATGATGTGTTTGATTTTCTCTGCCTCCGACATGGACGCGTTGACCCGTCCACAAAGGATGACGATGTCCTCAATATAGCTGGTGAAGTTTTCTCCCGTTTGTTGGCATCGAGTGCGCAGCCGCTGTTCGGCACGGAGTTCACGTACTTCTGGCCGATAAAAAACTTGCGAAAAATTCCTCTTGAAGTCGGACCACGTAGTGAGTTCGGCTTCGTGGTTTAGGAACCAGAGCTTCGCAACGACAGAGAGATAAAACGAAACGTAACCCAACTTGTTATCGTCGGCCCATTTATTTTGGGCACTTACTCACTCATATGTGGACAGTGAGTCTTCAACGTCCTTCTCGTCTGTGCCGGAAAAGATAAAGGGATCTCGCTGGCGCAAGGTACCGGCACATACCACGGGGGGTGGCGTCGGAGGGGTGCCGCTTTTTGTCGTCGGCCATGATGGGACGTAGAGTGCGACTCCGAAGTTCCAGGTTTGGGCGGATGAAACCGGGCAGCCTCCACCACTTGCTAAGAGGTTTATTGGCAGAGACGCAGAGACAGGAGTAGCGGTCAGAACAAGAGGTCGGCTCAGCGGACCAGTCACGAGCTCATGAGCTCATGCCGATGGCGATGCGGTTGTTGCACAACCGGTGCGGTGCGGTGTTGCAGATTTTGTGAACTCCGTTTGAGAATCGCCGTCATTTGCTGGATTGTCTGGATTTGTGCATGTTTTTCGTGCTTCTTAATTTATTACTTTTTTTCGTAGACTTATTGATAAAGAAAAAAAGGCGGGGTAAAATGTGGCAAAACTGTATATATCGGACGGGTGCTTTGTCAATAAATCCTTGTGCGTATGTCTTCCTTTCTTGTGAGTGTGTTTCTCTAGCACGTACTTCATCGAGCCCAAGAACAAGTCTTCCTTATGATGTTTATTGGGGCGTTGCATATACAGCCTATCGAAGCGATTGTCAGCTGAGATATGGTCTCTGCCTAGGACATTTCTACTACCCGCGACATGCACACTCCCTGGGATTCGTCGACCACCAGGAAGAGGCCTCTTTCCAGGCACGTGCCTAGTGCCTGGGATATGTCCTGTACCAGGAACGTGCCTTGTACCATCAGTAACCTGCCGCACACCTCAGGTCGAATAGCAGTATTAGTTAGTGGTTCTGAACCGGTGTTTATGACCACGAAGGCTACAAGAGCAAGATTGGATTTTCAGCAGCGGTCTTCAATTTCATGCAGGCAAAGTGCTAAATGTCCACGCAGGTTATATCCCGTGGAAGCGACTGCAAATGGATGTGGCTCTGAATCCCGTGTTATTCAGAGCCGTCCATTCATATGTTGAATCTTGTGCGCAAATCCCCAGAACCTAATTGTACCTGATATTTTACAACCTACTGGGACACCACTACTACCCGGCAAATCCGCAGTACTTGAGGCTTCTCTCCCAATGTGCACGTCTTGTCAAGTTGAAACTTTCGCGCGCCCAAGGCCTTCTCTGGCGCTAGCGATGTGTTCGCTACCAAATAAATGTGCGACACCCGAGGTCAGGCCGCCATAGCCTCCAGTCGTCATAATATTGGGGTGCCGACCATGACCGCTACACCGCGCATGTCACTGCTTCGAGTTGGCAATATGAAAACTAGCTAGACAGGAATCCCCAGTGAGCATAATTACTTCTGAATCCCCCACTAATTGGTGTCGCTTAGAGAAATATTGGGTTTGCGTGACCATCTCGCAAAGTAATTACTACCTGGGATCTGTCCACCTCCTGGGACACGTCCACGGCTACCATCTCGGACGTGTCTTCCGCGCGGAGTATGTACATTACCCGGGGTGTGTTTGCTACCTGGAAGATGTGTCCTCCCATGCATGTGCCTTCCTTTTGGGACCATGATTTGGGCAGGCACATTTCCAGTGCTTGGGACACATACCCTACCAGGCGTGTGTCCATTACCATCAGGCACATGTCGAGCACCTGAAGTTAACCGCCATTTGGCTTTGTGGCTACTTTGTCGGCCAACTGAGAACGAGGTCATTAAGAGCGAGTCGTATTTCTCAGTGACGCATAAGTTTTCCTAGGTAAAATGTGAAGCGGTCCCGCATCATAAGTGCTAGTTTATGCCTGTAGTTGCAACAAAAGCTTTAGGATCCCCTGCTACCCAGTGTTTCCTGATGGCACATTTGTTACCTGCGTGGGAAAACGCAGTCCACGATTACTACCTGGTTTGTGCCGACCACCAGGGATCTAGCAATGGACTTCCCTCCAGGCACATGTATTTCACTTGGTACTTTCCTAAGACCAGGAAGGCATCCAGTGCCTGGGATGTGTGCACTACCGGGCATGTGTCCAACACCTCACGTCAAACCACCATAGCTCTCAGTGGCCATCACGACGGGATACAGAGCACGGTGGCTGGAAAGCGCACCCTGTCGGAAAACTCCGCGGCGCTGGCAAGTGCCATAGCTATTTATTGGACCGGTGGTGAGCACTGACAGACTGGCACGTTGCATGCTGCATACTGGACGGACATTCGAATAGAGCAGCTTTCCCCACTCACCGAAAACGACTGTTCTGCATGCTTTTAATAGCTGTGATCATGCGTATATCGCTTTTAAAGGCATATCGCACATCTGATGCAATAAAAAAGACCGAAAGCCCAGGATTGTAACCTACAACAACCGCCCACTTCACGCTGTGACACCAAAGCTCCATCATAGTACCGCACTGAAACATGTATATGGTCATCTTTTTGTCCGGTGAAAAAAAGAAAGAAAAACTCTATATGTTGTCCAACTTGTCATTTTTGCCTATGGAAATGCAGATTCCACTTCCTAATTGCATAGAAAAAGCAAACTGAAGGTAGCATATCACATCGGTGTGCTTTCCTGCGGATCAGAACACCTTCTGCTACGTTTAGCAGTAAAAAAGAGAAAATAAAGACAGCGTAGCTGAGCAGTACATCTCTGGCATTTGCACTGGTCCTCCAATAAATGGTTTTACACGTCTCTGGGGAAAGTATTATTGTTCACTGCGCACTATGTATTTCTTATATCATAAGTAAAATTACGCGAAATTTTTCGCTCCTGGTTTTCTTCCGCGGTATACAGCCATGCAGAGAATAGGGCTTACCCTAGTACTTCGCCCGCGATAGTCACTATAAGGAAAGAAGAGACTAAATTCCAAGGACCTATTAACTGTTCGGACGTATTCGCGCCCATGACGCATAACTACACACATGAACAGTTTCATCCATCAAAAGGGAGCACTCCCAACAAACGTTGCTACACGGCAGCTTAGTGCTGCCGGTAGTACTACCTCAATCGCATCAAAATACGCGCGTGTCGTTCGCCGACTGGTCACCGTGACACTTATATCATAGCCGCTATCGCAGTTTCTTAGTATCTGCAAATTTGGATTGTTAGCGATAAGGAAGTGCCGAACTCACGAAACTAAGGGGGTTTTTCGCGTGTGAGCGAGCGAGTACTGCTATACCGCAAAACCGGCTTATAGCACCGAACGATTTGTTCCCTTCTCTCGAACTGCACTGTCACTAATAATTGTATTAGACTTTCATCAAATTCGTGCTTGATAAACCTCTGAACATGATTACTACCAGGAATGTGTCCACCGCCAGGGACGTGTCTGCCACCCGGGATATGTTTGCCACCAGGAAAGGGCCTCCCTCCAGGTTTATGTTGTCCACTTGGAACATTCCCATGACCAGGAACGTGCCCGGTGCCTGGGATACGTCCACTACCGGGCATGTGTCCACCACCAGGGACATGTCCCCCACCAGGAAGTGGTCTCCCTCCGGGTTTATGTTGTCCACTTGGAACATTCCCATGACCAGGAACGTGCCCGGTGCCTGGGATACGTCCACTACCGGGCATGTGTCCACCACCAGGGACATGTCCTCCACCAGGAAGTGGTCTCCCTCCGGGTTTACGTTGTCCACTTGGAACTCCGATATGACCAGGAACCCCCCCGGTCCCTGGGATACGTCCACTACCGGGCATGTCTCCACCACCAGGGACATGTCCCCCACCAGGAAGTGGTCTCCCTCCGGGTTTACTTGGAACTCCGATATGACCAGGAACCCGCCCGGTGCCTGGGATACGTCCACTACCGGGCATGTGTCCACCACCAGGGACCTGTCTCCCACCCGGGACAAGTGGGCCACCAGGAAGGGGCCTCCTTCCAGGTTTATGCTGTCCACTTGGAACTCTCCCATGGCCAGGAACCCGCCCGGTGCCTGGGATATGTCCACTACCGGGCACGTGTCCTGTGCCACCAGGAACGTGTCCACCACCTGGGGTAAATATCCACGGTGGTTTAGTGGCTATATAGCCCATTTAATGAACCAAATTGCAATGGAACACCATATTTCACTACATGAACGATAGAAATTTTATCTGGATGAATGAGTATGAATCATCTAAAATATGGAAAGGATCTCTTACCTCCCACTCTGCCATGCATCGCACTCTTATCCTGCTTTTGGCGACGAACTCATTAGATATTTAGTGCCACTGAGTATGTTTGCACGCACTGCGACACGCCTAGATTGTGGATGTGTCCGCTCGTCGGGACATGCAGAATGTCTGGTGAGTGTCTGCTACCAAAAAAAAAAAAAACGCAGCGCACGGGTGCATGTTTGTTTATTTGGCCAGGTCCGACGACCAGGACATGCCTGCTGCCTGGAACGAGTCTGACTCCACGCAAATTGCCTGTACCACGAGTACCTTGCCGACTCAACTCCATGAACCACTGGGGTAGTTTGTTGGCTAGGCAATTAAGTTACTGAACACCGAGGCTCACCAAGACAGCTTCACTTCTTAAATCGTGGAAATTTGTCCATCGGCGAATTACCAACTTCCCTTGGCTTTAGGTGCCGAACAGTTTTAATTAACCCATAATAACCCTTAAATGGCCCCCTGTACTGCCCCTGCTAATGATACGTCAATATTGATTTGAGATCTCATACAGTTTATTAGCACATGTGATCAGTCTGGCACTATAGACGCGTCTACATGTCGGGTTACGTTGCAGTCTTACTATCATGCTTGATGATTTTTCTTAAATATTTGATTTACTTGACATTTTTCAGCCTTGACGCAGATATATCTCCAGGGACAAGTGTGCCGTTTTGGGCCTGGAAAAAGTTTGCCACATAGGCCTATCAACCACTATGTGCAGGTGCTTGGGGCATTTAAGGAGTGCGCCCAGCGTTGGGAAAGCGACCCGCGCCTCCAAGCACTCTCTACCAGTGATGTGCCCACTTCTGAAAGTGCACTGTCTCGAATCTGTCTGCAGCGAGAAGCAGTTTACAGCCTTATGTGCTAGCGTACCGTAACCTTTTAGTGCTTCTGAGTTCTTTTATTGTACATAATCATAATGTTACACATGGATATTATAGAAGCATACATAGGGAGGTCTCATAATCATGTACAGGCGACCTGGCGTTAAGAATGAGTAACATACCTAAGTACAAAGCAGCTAAATAGAGACTCAACAGCAAACAAACGTTGGAATAAGTGAGTTGCTAACAATGCGTATGATTCCTTTAAAATCGTAATGAAGGAATGGTTATTTTGTGTGTCAATAATAACGAAGGTTTGCTGTCAATGTCCAAAAAATGAGAAAGCATCTTATGTGAAATAACAATGAATTCTAGATAGTGTGGATGAAAACGAATAAAAATTTAGCGTAATTTTCCTAGGTTTCAGTATTAAATAGCGGTTGGTAAGGACGAATCGCGTAGAAATAGAGTGAGGAAGCTGGCTGCTAGTAATTCATGTAAAGGGAGCTTTCCATTAATACATTTGTGAGCAAGTATATCAAGTGCGTATTCGTTTAGTTTTTCTGCAGACAAAATGCCATTAGAGGTAAGCAATGAATATGCTTCTGATGCGTAGCTGTTAGGCGTCACGATACGAATGGCTTCATTTTGGGGATGCTGCAGTAGGGATAAATGGATGGGATACGTGTTGCCCCACGATGATATGAAATAAATAGTATACGTATCACAAAGCGTAGTCCAAGAGCTTAATGTCTTTATATTAAAAACAGCGGACTCTAATTAATATTATAATTCGACCAGCGCAGCTGCCTTTCATGTTATTGATAAAACAGGCTTATCAAATTTCAGGCGTCTATCTAGTATGACGCAAAGAAACATTACACTGTCACCGAGGTGAACTGTGCTACAAGCAAAGGTTAGCAATGAAGATCCTCAAATAAGCTTTCATTTTCCTTAAAAAATTAACTTTGACTTCGTAGCGTTAATATCTAGTCCATTCTGTGGACACCAAGTTACTATGTTTGCCGCGTCGTGGATAACCTTACACATTAGTGAGCAAATGTTATTACCTATGGAGAAAGTAGCAGTGTCATCGGCGTAACTGTCATGAGTAAAAGGGGCCCAAAAACAAAGGCCACTAGGCCAAACGGAGAGATCGGCGAAGTGGCGCGGGAAAGCACGCGCCGTAGACACTCGGTGTTCATAATTCGTTGTCAGCGGGATCGCGGCACGCGACCCGAGCAGCGATCGGTGATGGAAGAGGTTGAGCTGGCATTCTCTGCGTGGCACCGGTCGACGAAGGGTGTCCTGCCAGCTATGGACTGATGATGAGGAGACGACAGCGTCGGGCTCCGAGGTGCCGTCGATCTGGCTTACGATCGAGCACGGACTTCGGAGTGTTAGCGGCCGAACTGTAGCAGTTGCCGGTGTACCCGCAGCGCTCCACCTTCGCCGGCAGAACGGGACGACCAGCAGAAGAATCACAGCAGAGGGCCAGGTCATTTTGGAAACCAGGCATCACTTGTGGAGCGGCCGACGCTAGACCTAACAGGGATACGGTGATTTGCCACGTCACCCGAGCAGCAAGCCGGCAGAATGGGCGGACTTGGCATGAGCGGTGGCCACCACTAGCAGCGTTTGTCGACGACGGTTACGAGGACACGACACGCCGAGAGAACAACGATTCCGAACCGCACCGCACCAAAATCAACGTAAGGGCGTCAAACTTCAGTTTGAGCAGCGACCGCGGACATAAACGCGAGGCCCAGGGTTGATTCACTACCGTTGGAACTGCGCCCAACGCGGAGGATATGTAGATTTGCTAGTTAGTTTGCTTAGTTAACTTTTTAGTTTTCTCCTTGTGTGCGGATTGGTGTTTTACTTATTTTTCATGTTTCGGCGTGGCCGTTTAAGGTAACGTCTTTGTCTTTGTTAACGCCATTTGCCTCACACTCTCTCTCAATCCATCGGAGCACGTGCTCCCGAGAACCCCTCACACTCGTGACAACAATTGGCGAGCCTCTGCCAGGATTTAACATCTCCAGGCCCAGTCACGAATGATCGCCGGGGGTTGCGAAGATGGATTGGGAGCGGTTAGCGGCCATCGTAAAGAGCAGAAAATTGTCGGAAAAGGAGGCGTTGAGGTTTTTTGAGAACGAGCATGAACGAACCGTAGCTCTACTAAAGCAACACATAGCTGAGGCCCCATGAAAGCTGATGCACCGGAATAAGGAAGAGACATCAGGTCTAAATTTGCCAGTAGCGAGATCAGCAGAACCTAGTGAATATGAAGTGGAGGTTAGGCAAATTGAGGAAATTGAGACGAGGCAAGAGATCGTTCCGCTGGGATCGGAACAGTGGTACGAGGATACCGAAAGGCTAGAGGAGCTCGAGTCGAGGATTGATGATGCGGGCGTAGGCGCCCAAGAGCTCTTGAGCGCAGCGGGGGAAGAGAAAGCGCGCCCGGTGCAGGAGGATAAAGTAGAGTGCATTCCAGGTCGCTGCAAGCACATACTTGACGCAGTGCGTATAGCAGGTTGCTGCAAACTGAGTTTTGACGAGGTCTGTGTTCTGATGCGTGCCCCACAGTGAAGGACGTGACATCGAGTCACGATCCGTGCGAAAATTGTGCCGTGCTCGAGAGTGAGCTCTTTGAAGGTGAAGTCCGCGATCTCAGCTGTACAAGAAGGAGTGAGGAGGTCCCAGTTGAGGGAAATACAGATGTCGCTGCCAAAGGTGAACTTGAAGCGCAGACGCATTCCACAAAAATCCACATGACGCGTTTGCTTGGGTGTTCTAACAGGAATCGGAAAGGGAGTCAACGCGGCGGATGTCCGAAGCGTTTGCGAACCCGTCGGGCTAGTAAACGCAAGGGACCGGTCGTTTCAAAGGGGCGTTTCACGAAGGTTAGGAACATGAAACGCTTCAGACGTGCTAGGGGTTCGCGACAGCGAGAGAGAGTATGGAAGGTGCGCGTCAGGCTGAAAGAGCACAAACGCAGCACCCAATCAAGGTGTTCACGATCGCGTGCAGGAGGTGGATGGCAGAGAGAGAGTGTTTTAAAGGCATGTTTGACATTTAAAGAGATTTGCCCGCCGCGGTGGTGTAGTGGTTACGGTACTCGGCTGCCACCCAAAATACGCGGGTTCGATCCCGGCCGCGGCGGTCGCATTTTCGATGGAGGCGAAAATGCCAGAGGCCCGTGTACTGTGCGTTGTCAGTGCACGTTAAAGAACCCCAGGTGGTCTAAATTTTCGGAGCCCTCCACTACAGCCTTTCTCTCCTCTCTATCTCTTTCACTCCCTTTCCCCTACCCCTACGGACGCTTAGCCGTGCTCCCTACATGGGCTGCAGAAATTAGCGTCATTTCCTAACCGAACCACAATCATCATCATGCAGCAGCTGCACCAGGCGTTCTCGAGAGTGTGCAGTGATAAATGTCGACGCTTAGCCGTGCTCCCTACGTGGGCTGCAGAAATTAGCGTCCTTTCCTAACCGAACAACAATCACAATCATCATCAGTGATAAATGTACGCCGCGGTGGTGTAATGGTTACGGTACTCGGCTGCCACCCAAAATACGCGGGTTCGATCCCGGCCGCGGCGGTCGCATTTTCGATGGAGGCGAAAATGCCAGAGGCCCGTGTACTGTGCGTTGTCAGTGCACGTTAAAGAACCCCAGGTGGTCTAAATTTCCGGAGCCCTCCACTACAGCCTTTCTCTCCTCTCTATCTCTTTCACTCCCTTTCCCCTACCCCTACGGACGCTTAGCCGTGCTCCCTACATGGGCTGCAGAAATTAGCGTCATTTCCTAACCGATCCACAATCATCATCATCATCATCATAAAGAGACGCACGAGAGAAATTGGTCAGGGGAGGCGTCCGAAGTTCAAAGCGAAGAAAAAACGCTTGAAGAAATTTGGCAGTGACCAGGAACGCGGCGTTCGTAGCGAGTGTACTAGGGAACGTGCAGCAGCAAGGAGGCGCACGAGAGAGTTGCTCATGACGCCGAATGAGAGGGAGCTCATAACTAATGCGGATAGGTTTTTCCTGTGACGCCTGAAAAAAAAATTATCGGTTTATGAAAGGATAGCTTTTGACGGAAGTGAACAGTGACAGGTTCAAGGAAATAGATAGACGGACGGAAACAGACCAGATAAAGTAGGAAGTGCAGAACGGAACAGTTAATAATTTAAAGAGAAAAGGAAGCTAGTGTTTTTGCTAAAAATATGTACAGAAATAATGGAGAAAGGACCAACAGCTAAAGATGAAACAGGAGTAAGGAAAAATGAAACGGAAGCACGAGGTCGTATGGAGTATTCGTTTACGATAGCAAAAATAACTTTGAAACATTTGAAAGGGTACAGAGAGACGATGAGAAAAGAGAGCGTATCTAACCAGCTAAAGGGAAAGGAAAGAGAACGCGGCGATTGCCAAACCAGTCTACAGGGGTAGTGGTGGAAGATAGAATAGCAAATGCGGATAGAGCAGTGAAGAAGTCTGCATAACAGGGAATATGGTGGCTAGGTAATGCATATTGTGAATGGGTTTGTAGCCAATGAGCGGAAAAAAATGGAACTTTGCAGAGAACCGCGACAGTTGTGTACAGCAAAGAGTGCTATTGGGGTGAAGTGTACAGTATGTATACCTGTGTGTGGGTAGGGAGTGAGTAGTCATATAAGGATGAATGTGTATAGTTATGTATATAGGTGTGTTGGTAGCGAAGGGAAGTGTTGTTTAGTGGACTGCAAGTGAACTTGGTGAACATGGATGACTATCACGAAAAGTGAACATCGAGTGTAGTGATTATGTATTAGTGTTGTGTGTGGTGATAACCAGAGGCCAAACTGTGCGCGAAAGTGTGTCTGATGCGTGGTGCGTTCGTGATGGCCAACGAGCGAGATGCAGTTAGATCAAAATTCAAGACGTCACAGGTTTATTTACGAAAAAGCAAGAAGATTTGGCAAGTTTCGGATAAGCAAACAGAAGAGGAGGAGAAATCTGTTTTTTAGAAAACTCTTAAACGGGGGGGGGGGGGGGGGGCATTGTCACGAGTAAAAGGGGCCCAAAAACAAAGGCCACTAGGCCAAACAGAGAGATCGGCGAAGTGGCGCGGGAAAGGACGCGCCGTAGACACGTCGGTGTTCATAATTGGTTGTCAGCGGGCTCGCGGCACGCGACCCGAGCAGCGATCGGTGATGGAAGAGGTTGAGCTGGTATTCTCTGCGTGGCAGCGGTCGACGAAGGGTGTCCTGCCAGCTACGGACTTGTGAAGAGGACACGACAGTGTCGGGCTCCGGGGTGCCGTGGATCTGGCTTACGATCGAGCGCGGGCTTCGGAGTGTTAGCAGCCGAAGTGTAGCAGTTCCCGGTGCACCCGCAGCGCTCCACCTTCGCCGGCAGAACGGGACGACCAGCAGAAGAATCACAGCAGAGGGCCAGGTTATTTTGGAAACCAGGCATCACTTCTCGAGAGGCCGATGCTAGGCCTAACACGGATCCGGTGATTTCCCACGTCACCCGAGCAGCAAGTCGACAGATATGGGCGGACTTGGCATGAGCGGCGGCCACCACTAGCAGCATCTGTCGACGATGGTTACGAGGACACGAGACGCCGAGGGAACACCGATTCCGAACCGCACCGCACCAAAATCAACGTAAGGGCGTCAAACCAGTTTGAGCAGCGACCGCGGATATAAACGCGAGGCCCAGGGTTGATTGACTGCCGTTGTAACTGAGCCCAACGCGCAGGATATGTAGATTTGCTAGTTAGTTTGTTTACTTAACTTTTTAGTTTTCTCTTTGTGAGCGGATTGGTGCTTTACTTATTTTTCATGTTTTGGTGTGCCTGTTCATAAAGTAACGTTTTCGTTTTTGTTGACGCCTTTTTCACTCTCTCTCAATCCATCGGAGCAAGCGCTCCCGGGATCCCCTCACACTCTTGAGAGTAACCATTACAGTCAGATCGTTTTAGGCAATCCGGGAGGTCGTTAGTGTATATTGAAAACACGAGACGTCCTAATATAGATCCTTCAAGTTGTACAATGTTCGTTATTTTAGGGTGTAACCCGTTGCAGGATCCGTTGCCTGCCGAATTGCAGTCTTTAGAAATAATAATATTATTATTTGTTATTTACAGATACTGGCAGCCCTTACACAGGGACAGAGCAGGAGTGGGGAAAAAAGTAACAGGACAAGAAGTTTGTACTTTTCAATGTAACACAAAACGAGGCTCTGAGGAATTAAGAAATGGCACGAGAAGACATTTAAACAGCGTATAACAACATTAACCGTTGGAGTTCGGAAAGAGGCAAAAATATTTAAATGTATACAGACACATGTGATTAGGTGTAACGAATGATATGTGCAATGTTTTCAGCAAATGAAGCAATTGAAGATGAAATGGCTTTCTCCGATTGAAAATTCCATTGACTGATAGCTCTCGGAAAAAATAACTATATTTGAAGCAATCGGCATGAATAGCAGGAGGAGGAATGAACATTGAATGACGGTTCCTGGAGGTATCACTGGAAATAATTTGAAAGAAGTCTGTGTGCCTGATGTGAACACGATTATGAATTATTACATAAAGAGATTTCAGCCTTTCGTATTTTGTTCTTGCCTGTAATGTAGGTAGTTCTGCCAGTACGCACAGTTGAGACGGGGAGTCCATCATGCGATATTTACTGAATATAAACCTGACTGCCAGACGCTGTACTTTTTCAATTTACGATATATTTGTAGCAGTGAAAGCATTCCAAACAATCTTTGCATATATAATTATAGGCCTGATTAGTGTCTTATACGCTCTACATTTTGTTTCCTACGTTGCGAGTGGCAAATTCCGCCTCAAACACCAGAGCGACTTGGTAGCCTTGGCGCACACCAAATCTATACGGTGGTTCCAGCAAAGATCTCTCCTGAAGACCATACTAAGATCTTTATGCTGCTCAACTCTTGTAAGTTAGTGACTACTGATGAAATAAGGGTACTTTAAAAAAATTTATTTTCTAGAGACTGTCATAACTACTGTTTTTAGCGGGTTCAGCACCATTTGCCACTCATCACACCATTTTTGTATCTTCTGTGAATGGTCCTGTAATCTATCCTGGTGACCTACAGATTATATTTTGCTGTATATAATGCAATCGTCTGCAAAGAGCTGATGGTAACATCTATTTTATTCGGGAGGTAATTGATAAATAGTAGGAATAAAAGGGGGCCCAAAACACTGCCTTGAGGTACTCCTGATTTAACAGATGAGACCTAGTCCGATCAATTTCAACATACTGCTCGCGAGAAAGAAAATAAGATGAGAACCAGTCTGAAATAGTAGCATTTTTGAATCAATTTTACTTAGCAGTTTACGGTGGAACACTTTATCAAAAGCCTTCACAAAATACATAAAAATCATATCCGCTTGTCCCCAAGAGTTAGCAGCTTTCGAAAGATCAGGAACTAATTCTATCAACTCAGACGTTGTGGATAAGCCTTGACGAAAACCATGTTGGCGGCGAGATAATAGGTTGTATTCATTTATATTCTTTAAGAGATGTTTTAAGATATGTTTGAGCAACTTTGAATATGTACAGGTAAGAGATACAGGGCGATAATTTGTTACCTTGTCAGCACTGCCGCTTTTTTCGAGATAGGAACCACTTTAGCTTGCTTCCATACCTTTGGTAAAGAACCATTATGGAGTGATGATCGGAACAATAATGCAAGATATTTCGAGATCCATTCGGCATACCGATAAGGAAATTCGCTTGAGATGCCATCAAGTCCACGGCTTTCCTTTGTGTTCAAATGTAACAGGAGGTTGAGAATACCTTGTTCAGAACTTGTAACATCAGCAATAGGCGGCCTGTCAGATGAACATTCAATGCTCGGCAGAATACCATTATCTTCCGTGAACACAGATGCGAAATGTTCATTGAAACTCTCAGCGGTAGGTTGCTCCGTAGACCGCGTCGTTAACCGAGCATTCGATGATGGATTTACATATCTCGAAAGTTTGTCTGGCGCTTCTTTGAGAAATTTCCGGATCGTGATACCATAGAACCTTTCTTTGGATTCTTTCACAAGTAACTTGAGGTCCTTTCCGAGTCGTCTAATGGTGGATCGAGGCTGAGTGCTAGGATTCCTTTTATAATTCGCACGTTTTCGTTTTAGTTGCGTTTTTAAGTGATTTATTTCTCGTGTTATCCACGGGCTCTTATTTCTAGTGTTTCTTATACGCTCAGGCACATAAACTTTATACAGGACATGACCAAATTATAAAAGTACTCCCAGAGACAATCAGGGCTTAGATTCTGGATATAAAGCTCCGAAAAACTCGCATAAGTGTTCTCCAGCAATTCTTGTACAATAAAATCATCAGCTCGAGCAAAGTTTAAAACCACATTTTTACGGGGATGTTTCACAGCGTTTTGGGAAATGCGCAAAGAGAGCACTGCAAGTTTCTGGTCGGAGATACCGTCGCTGGTCTCATAGTCGATTAGGAAAGGCAACAGGTGATTCTACACAAAAGCAAGGTCAAGGATGCACGAAGTAGGAGCACTGATTCTAGTATAGTCGGTCACCACTTGGTTTAAACCAAAACAAAAAGCAAGTTCCAGAACCTCATTGAATTTGACATTTCCGTTCCTCCTGGTGAGTAAGCCTTCCAGTCTATGCCAGGTGGATTAAAATCCCCCAAAATATTATATTATCATCGCGTTGCACATTACACTGCATAAATTACCGGAGAGTAGAAAGAACATGGACTGATGAATTACGAGGTCTATACATGCCGCCAATGCAAATAGCACGGTTCTTAAAGGCTACCTTAATCCATAGTGCCTCAATATCAACAGAGACGAGAAGTGTAATGAAGTCAATATTATCACGACCATTAACGCAAATCCCCCACCTCTGCTGTCTCTGTCCCTTCTAAGCAATACATAAGATTTGGGAGTTAATTGGCTATCTATTATATTTTATGAAACCATGTCTCCGTAATATGTATGATGTCTGGTTCGGGCTCTAAGGCCATTGCTTCGATATCCTCGACCTTCGTTAGTGTTCTTTTTGCATTCATATTCACTACCTTGAAGCATTCGCTTTCCGAAATTCACGCGGTATTATTCTGGGGGCATGCTTGACATTCATGTCGCTCTTTCGTGATTTCATTCAATTTGTCGTGTACTAGTTTAACTTTTGCACCATTTGACTTTGCTTCCCGTGAAGAATCCCATAGATTTTTTCGTATCCCAAGCAACCTTTCTGAAAAATCCTCACTGACACTGATATCCGTGCCCTTAAGCATAGAAGAATGACGCAAAATTTTAGATTTGCCTCTGAAGTCAGCCAACCTTAGGATGAAGGGACGATTTCTACCTTCAATATTTTTACCAAGGCGATGTATTCTTTTGATTGAATTTATTTTAAGCTTGAAAATGCCGCTAAACACGTCATCGTTCACCTTTTCAACAAAATATCATCAGTTTCTCTTGCGTCTTCTCCGATTCCTCTACTTATGAATTATTTCGCCTACACCTATTTTCCATTTTGTCAACCTTCCGGCTCAGAGCGCCCAAATTCCGATCACGTTCATGCAGGCTGACTTCAACTTTCGCTAGTCTCCCATTAATCGCATCAAATTACTTGAAACTCTCCTCCATGGTACAAAGCCTTGTATTCATTTGATGCAACCTTGCCTCAGAGGAGGCCTGTTTTTCCTGTATTTCTCAAAGTTTACTCAATATTACTTTCTGCGTTTCAAGAAGTTCCTTGGTCATTTCCGTGTTAGTAGGCCCAGGACTTTGTTCGACATCTGCTAATAACAATAACAGCATGCCTGCCAAGAAGAAACATTCACCGACACATTTCATAACAAAATGTCGACTCGGCAGAACGACCACCAAACATAGTCGCTTCGAAAAACATATAACTGCTTATTGCTAAATCAGTTGAATATACCTCCCTACACCCATATTTATTGCGTGATAGGATGTCAAATTTTGGCAGTTAAATAGACAAGCGTATTACAATTTGTTTTTCCGCAACTTTGGCGTCTGTGTACATCCGTAGACACCAAAGGAGTACACATCTTTATTGTCCCCCACGTTGCAGTAGGACTGCTGGTAAAGATGGTCTGCAACGTAGTATCTACCAGGGCAGCTGTTCTTTTCCGGTACTCTGTACAGTTCTTTATATAGCAGCAGCGAGTATAAACGCCCGCAATGATCCGCAGCAAAATTGTTACGAAAGTTTGCCACGATCCACAGGTCTGGCGTTAAGAGAAACCAACAGTTCTACAGTACTACGAGAGAGTCGATGGATGTGAGGCAGCGGGGTGATCTGTCTCCTCCCCTATCTGACCTCCAACAGGGCTCTACTGCCTCTCTGTTTAAGAAAAAACTCAGTTGGTTAGTGGTGGTTAGTTCCGAAAGACAAGTCACGCGTGGTTGAGTTTCCGAAGAGCAGCGAACATACTCCGCGCCTACCCGCGAACCTATGCGACAGCGCAATCAACGGCGCTGCGGAAGAAACCACCGCGGAAGAAACCACCACGTCTTCGATTGGAGAGCACGGTCAAATAGATGCAGGTATCTTGGCAAAATTTTGCGGGAGTGTTGGCGAGCTCACGCGAAATTCAACAGAGTTGCTTTTCGAATTACCTATTTACCTTTTTTTCAGTAAGCAATAAATAGCTTTCGAGCTGTGACCGCGACTCTCAACGTGACAGACGCGACAATGCGCGACGAAGGTGTACATGTTGTCTAGTGTCTTTCGGAAAGAGCCGCAGCGAAAATGAGTACGTGCAGTGCCGCACATATCTACCATGCTTGAATACAGTGTACCCTCCGACTCTGGAGCACCTGCCTAATAAGCATGCTGCGAGAAACGGCTGGTCTCTCTGGTGCTGCCGTTCATAAGCCTGCGCCGTCTCACGTAAGGTTGTGGGCACCGCGACACCCACGAGCTTGCAAGTGGTTAATAACGTCCCCTTCGACATGCACATCTAACGTGGATTGCTCGCGAGACTCGCATACTAGAAGCGTTTCGTGAAGACAATGCAAACAATAGGCATCGCTTCGCCACGGACGTCCCGATAGTTCATCTGGTCAATCACCTACAAACAGCCAAACTGATTGAATTGTTGTTACCTGGAATGTTCTGGCCACCTGGCTTGCCACCTGGGATATGTTTGCGTCCAGGCAGATTCCCTCGACCATGATGAGGATAATAATCGGGCCGCTGGTCACTGCCGGGATAAGACGGAGCGCTGCCCCCTGGCCGTCGAGTGGTGCCATTTACTACCTGTGCTGCTTTAGGAGTAGGATACGAGCAGTTGGTCAGTTCTACTGATGAAGGAACATATCGCACTCGCCGCACTTGAAAGAATTTTGAGGGACACTGAAACACTTTTACAAGTCTTGTAGCAATGCATTGGGACAGCACGGCCAGTGCTAATCATTAGCAGAGCAATATAAGTGCTATTGCATGTGACCTAACATGGCGTTTTAAATGCGCCCAGTTAAAAAAACATCCGGAGCGCGCTGTGCAAGGCTGCTACAACGAGCGACAGACGTAACCTAGACGGTTGATTTTATTAATACTGCACTGACGTCATGAGTCACTCTTGCTCATTTTGGGACATCTTTTCGTAATGTCTAAAATACTTTATGACGTTTCCTTGACGCCGTTTTTCTATGTTACAGGGTGCTGCGGCGCATTATAACGAACTGGGCTACCTATGTTGACGTCGAGGTTTTGTTGTTTTAGGAAAGCAAAACTTATCCTCGCTGTGATGGAAGTTGCATATGCCATGAAGGGCGACGCGTCATTGTGCCACACTATGTAGTGGCATGCAGAAGGCAACATGCAAGAGGGGCCTGTATGCAATGGGAGTGGTAATGACGAAGTGACAGAAAAATGTGGCTGATTCTTCTCTCATAGGAATCTGTATAGCCGGAAAGTGAAACTTATCTTCGCGAAGTTGTTGAATGCATAAGTGTCAGTCCGGCGAATCAAGGGGCAGGAGATGGCTCGGGTAGTGTGAACATGTGAACACGTTAAATGAAGAGATCAGCGGCACCTCGACACGGCACAGGGATTTTCCACAGTTGTACACGAAAGAAAGTTTTCGAGCAACTCACATTGCTCTGGAAAAACTGAATTGCTCGCGCCAGAGCTCTGTGCAAGCCTGCCATACACGAGGATCGACTGCAAATGGTGACGCCTTGAAAGAGGAAACGAGCTGGTTGTCAGCGGATCGTTTTGTGAAAACAAAGGCAATCATTTGCTTGTCTACGGCCGCCTTTGCGATCCCGGAGCAGTGCGCATCGCAATACCAAATCACTTGATGCCGATGACTTGCAGATCACACCAATAAAACACGTTTTACATTTACTTAGTGAAGTACTAACTTATGTACATAACTTAGCTCTTAAACATGGCGTTTTTCCGCGAGCCATGAAGAAAGCTCGAGTATCAGTCATTTTTAAGGGTGGTGACCGCGACACAGAAAGTAACTACAGGCCAATATCAGTCCTTCCCGTCTTCTCTAAATGTTTGGAAAAATTCATGTTCGCATGACGAAATTCTTTAATAAGCACAATGTGTCAACAAATGCGCAGTTTGGCTTTAGATGCGGCAAGCCCACTGAAATGAAATTGCATTGATGACATTAAAAGAAGCTATACTTCATAACTTTGAATTTTATATCTCCTTTATCATGGCTCTTATCGAATACCCCAAGCGACATACATTCATCCACCCTTGAGACATTCATCTCGGACGAATCATAATAAAACAATACGTCAACAAACCTGTCATAATAACACTTACAAGTATTCTTTATTTCCCCACACGATTTCCCATTGGAATATACTGCCTGCTGATACTGTAAACTGCTCATCTGTCGGTGAGTTCATGAGCAGCATTCAAAATTTAGAATTTGATTGGTAAAGGAATATATTTTGTCATTAGTATGCCATGTGCAACCCCGTGAGCCTGTACAGTTATTATAACGCTGTTTTCCTGTTTATATGAACACTTTGTTTACTGTACAGTGTGCATATTTCTTGATCATTTTGTATGTGCCCATACTCCTTGCTCTGTGTATATGGTTCCATTTTTTTCAATCTTTGTTTACTCAAGTTCAACCCACTTCTGCATGGGCCCGAGGAGGGCCTGCAGTATTGTGAAAATAAATAAATAAAAAATAAGTTCACACTCGGTATATTTCTAGATTTCAGTAAGGCATTTGACTCGCTTCATCATAACATATTGTTAGAGAAATTAGAATCAAATGGCATTCGTGGTGTAGGTAAATCTTTAATTCAATCATATCGTAGCAATAGGTACCAAAGTGTTTACATTAATAAAAACTATCTCGTCATTTTTGCCCCCCACTCGTGGTGTACCGCAAGGCAGTGTACTTGGTCCGCTGTTGTTCAATGTTTACATTAATGATATTGTTCAACTTGGCACGACAGTTAAATACGTCATATATGCAGATGATTCAACAATAATCCTTGATGGCGTTAACTTAGATGATATTATAAGGAAAGCAAATGATGTACTTTCAAGGATTTCATCGTGGTCCAGAATGAACCGGCATAAAATTAATCCAAATAAAACCAAGGCCATTATTTTTCGTGCCAGAAACAAGGTACTTACTACCCATCAGCCTTTATTTCTTGAATCAGTGCCGATAGATATCGTTGATACCCACAAAATACTTGGAGTTTATTTTTCATCTAACCTAGGCTGGGAGACACATGTATATCTTATTTGTAAGAAGCTTTCCTGCGGTTACAGGTGTGTTATCTCGTTGTCGCAACATTTTATCGCACAAGGTATATCAGTCACAGATATATTACGCGCTGTTTAATTCACATCTAATGTATTGCGCCCTTGTTTGGGCCACGTGAAGCAAACAAACATAAATAAAATCATTACTCTGCAAAAGAAGACAGTCCGCCAAATTGGAAATATTGACCCGTTCGGAGCAACGCGTGAAGCATTCCAAGAATTCAATATAATACGAACAGACAACCTCGATACATTTCGCCTATTGCACACACTTCATTTCTCAAATAGGGAGCTCTCCAACTTCATTAGATCACTGTCATGCCTAGAGCGTCGTATAGTTAGTTCCCACAAGAAATACAGACATTTGGTTCGTACCACGTTTCCGAACTACGTATAAATATCAAGCCTTGGCCTACAACGTTCCACAACACTTAACACGCATGAAAGTACGGTTACCTTCAACAAGAAACAATTGCACTCACATTTCTGCTCTCTGGCGTCATAGGCACATTCGCAACAAATTATCTTTATAGTCTATTCATATATTCATAGTATTGTGCACTGTAAATACATTGCACTGTTACATTTTGTTATCTTGTGTAATATTAGCGACATGTATGTGTTGTGTATTTGCGAAAATGTATATATGTGTGCACATAACATGCAAATGTCAATGTACACAATAGTGTATGCACGGTGTACATTTATTTCAGGAAACATTTTTTATTACACTTTTATAATATGTATTCGCAAATAACTAATTTGTGAAATAATTTATTAACCAGTACGCATTCTTTAGTGTTATCTTTTGTAGTCGCGAATAATTTCCGCACTACTGCCATGTGTATGTACAGGTCACCAGGCCCTTTGTCAAGCCGCTCTGACGGTTTTAGCCTTTGCGACCTTCCAGTTTTGTCTGATGAATAAAATTTTGAATTTGAATTTCAATGAACGCACCTGGCCACGCTAGACAAATTTTGTAGCGGCCGTTTTCGTACTTTGCCACTAGTATGCGCCATCACGAAGCCGCCACGGTGCCTATACATATATATATATATATATATATATATATATATATATATATATATATATATATATATATATATATATATATATATATATATATATATGTATTAATTATTGGGCAGCAGCCATCTCGTCTACGTTCACGTTCTACGTGATGCCTCCTGGCTAGAAAGTGTGTTCTACACACGCCGCCTTGGCCTCGAGTGGCGCTGCCTAACACTCCCAGGATAATACCTACATAAATACGCAATAAAGTGGACGGGGGGACGACCGCCCTTGTAGCTCAGTTGGTAGAGCATCGGACGCGACATCCGAAGGTCGTGGGTTCGGGTCCCACCGAGGGCAGGTTTGTCTTTTCGTCCACTTTAATTCCTTTCTACTTTCTCCACAATTACAATACCACAACTAACTTCCCCTATGTTTTCCTAGGCTTCATTGTCTGTTTGCTCATTAAGTTGTTTCTAACAAATAAAGAACGAGCCCTTGACCCCTTCCCTTTCGTTATTTCATAGCTTGGGCCTCGTTGCGGCAGACTTGGTGCCTTAGGTAGCATGCGAGGGCTTATTGGGCAGCAGCCATCTCGTCTACGTTCACGTTCTACGTGACGCCTCCTGGCTAGAAAGTGTGTTCTACACACGCCGCCTTGGCCTCGAGTGGCGCTGCATAACACTCCCAGGATAATACCTACATAAATACGCAATAAAGTGGACGGGGGGGACGACCGCCCTTGTAGCTCAGTTGGTAGAGCATCGGACGCGACATCCGAAGGTCGTGGGTTCGGGTCCCACCGAGGGCAGGTTTGTCTTTTCGTCCACTTTAATTCCTTTCTACTTTCTCCACAATTACAATACCACAATTAACTTCCCCTATGTTTTTCTAGGCTTCATTGTCTGTTTGCTCATTAAGTTGTTTCTAACAAATAAAGAACGAGCCCTTGACCCCTTCCCTATCGTTATATATATATATATATATATATATATATATATATATATATATATATATATATATATGTGTGTGTGTGTGTGTGTGTGTGTGTGTGTGTGTGGGGTGCCAGTGAACGCTTCTCCAACGCGAGCAGTCAGTATTTCTCAATCAAGAAACTCGCTAGGAGACGCTGCCTGCACCAACGTTGTCTCTCGCGGGTGAGGGCGCGTTCTCCTTTGCGAGCTGGTAGGGTTCCTCTAACCGCCGTATTCTAGAACCAAACTTAACTTGTCGCGTTAAGGTTACTTTTGTAAGGAGAACTTGAACTTAAGTTTAAGGAAAGGTAAAGGGTCTTTCCGAAACCCACCTTACAAGATTTTAAGGCGACCTTATGAAAGGCGCTCTTGTCCGAGTAAGTGAGTGACAGGGGAGAGAGGCTAAGCGCATTTCTTGTGTGTTTTCTTTTGTAAGCAGGCGCACAGCTGCACGGGACAATGAAAAAGGAGGGGAGCAAGGGGTGTAGAGGGGGGTCATTCGGGGGTGTCGGACTGGTCGGACGGGGTGTGCGCTGGCATGTCTCGTCAACGCAGTTTCCCGGAGTCGCGGCAGTGTACGTGCTTTTGCGATTGACCATGTGCTTGTATCTCCACTCCGCGTGTGCGGAGTACACCGAGGTGTGGACGCTGTATTCCTGTGTACATGTTTGTGTCGGCACTGCAGTGTGGTCCTACGCAGGCAACTGCATAATAGCGAAGTAGACCAACGGGCAGTATGTGCTAAACGGACGAACTGTGCGCAGTGCGTGAACGAAGTCTGTTGCGGATATCTCTTTCTAGGTACTGTAATTCATTGTTTTCTAATTAAACGTGTATGGTCTTTCATTTACCGCATGGATTATTCCGGCTCACTTTGGTACCCCTTCGTGCTTGGTACGTGTACTTTTCTTCTGTCCCGCTGGGCTCTGTTTCCGCTACTCGAACTGTCACTTGATTCCCTTTTCAATAAAACTTCACTTTAGTAAAACCACATTTTGTTTACAGTGATCCCTGATGTATGCTAGCTCCGCCGACGTGCCATGTCCAGCTTTAGGGCACATGCGATCGCGTACACTTTCCTTCGACGCTCTGCTGCAACAGCCGTTATCCATAAGTGACTAGTTGCGCCTTGTTTACAAAACGATGAGTCTCGCTGAAGCGGTTGTAGCCTTGTTGGATAAGGAGCCGTCAAGGTACCTCCGCGAACGGCGGTGTTCTTTCGCAGGGATAGATGAAGCTTCAGCATGGCATTTGTTGTGGAGCGGAAGCGGCACAAGTACCCATGCTTGTCGCAAATCTCCATGGCATTTAGTTGATCACTGATTGCATGCCACGGCATTCGCACTTACGCATATGCTGCCCGCAGCTCGATAATTCATGCCGATCCACATTTTAAACTAATTGCGCAACGTTGTCATGCATGCCTGCCATTTTGTTTGCTTACAAGTGAGCGTCAAGGTAGGTCGGGGGCTACCTTAAGGAAGCCTTACTTATGGCGGCGATAAGTACAAGAAAAGTTCAGATGTAAGTATAAGGTTGGTTCTTGAAACGCGTTAACGGCCATTTTAAGGTTACGGGCTACTTAAGTCACAAGCATAAGGATAAGTTTGGTTTCAGAATACCAACGCGCTCCTTTCGCTCTCTCTCTGTCTCTCTCTCTTTCACAAGACAGCAGATGCACTCGCCGGGAGAGAGAGAGTGAGAGGCACGCGCCGGGCGGCACGCACCGAGGGCGAGCGCGTGCCTCCCGGCACGCGGGTTACGCCTGACGACTGACGCGTGACAAGGTTAGACTAAGAGGAGCTTCGCCCCTAATATAAGGCAGGCGTTGATAATTTAAGAGTAGATTTCCTTGTTAAACGCCATAGTTCACTGTGCTAGACACCTTTGCTTTAACGAGACCACAATTAAATGTAACTGTAAAGGCTATAGTGAAGATATAAGGCCAATCCGTTGCCTGCATGAGCAATGTTGCGGTAGTGTATCGATAGAGCATCCAGCTCCTTTCGTCCGATCCCGGTTGAACGTGGGTTCGAGTCAGCCTGGGCGGAACTTTTGCAGAGTTAATGAAAGCTCATTTTTTCAAAGATTCACTTTCGTTACAGCAAGTACGTCACTGATTTCTTCGGGGACCCCGGCACACTTTCGTGTTAAACTTCTGGTCTGACGTAAGGCAACGGCTGCTTTAAAGCTCGAATATTTCTCAAATTCGCCCCTCTAGAATAATCACTGGTAGCGTGATCTCTTCCGAAGTTTAACATATTCGAACACGAACACTTTCTCTTCATTCTGTAATGACCGAAGAGTGATTCAGAGTACCTGCGCAAAACACCAAGGTCTAACACAGACTACGAAGTACTTCTGGAAGCATAACTCATCGTTTAGTTTAGGTATATACGAGGCCATATGGGGGCTCCACCATACATGCAGGACACAGAGTTTCAATGTGTACGCATTTCGAAAGTAAACAAAAAAAGAAACAGAGAGAGGGACGCTAGTCCGCCTGTGTATACGCGCGAAAATATTGCCATAAACAGCAGGCGGGTAGTGCACTCCACTGCAGTGCCCGCGCGAAGTAGCCGTGCAAGAGATTTTGCAAAACAAGGCTGAGCGGCACAACTGCCGAAAACACAGTGACATAGGGTGTAAAAGGAAATTGAGCCCATTTCTCATAACTGTGCCTGGCTGCATGAGTGAGCGGTCATGTTGAGAATCTTCAACCCGGGGTTATTTTGTCACTTTGAAAAATGAAAAATATTGTGCAAAGATCATGAACAATATCAAGACCTATAGACTCGCAGGGTAATTCGCACAGAAAACAGACAACGTACCTTCTTCGTGGTTTACCCTTCCTCAATAACATCGACATTGGATCACCCACACCATTAGCCACATATAAGTAAGTGAGGCATAAAATGTACTTGCGTTTTCTTACGAAATTGAAAGATTTCTTTGTAACTTCTAACTGCTGCACGTGCTACATCTATGGCCCTCCGTAGCGTGCAGTTGCTTGCTAAGGCTACCTTAATAAGCTGTTATCGGTGATTCCCTCGATATCATTATTATTTTTGAATATTTATATGGCTAAGGTAATGTTCAGACAGTGTATATAACCTGTAATGTAACATGATTAAATTTTCTTGGGAAGAAATATTGTTTCTATTACATTTGAATTAACATGGGCGTTCTCCTTCGAAACGCGTCATGTTGTCAAGCCCAATGCACAAGATACGCATTCTTCGACCAAGGAAACACTCGCCCATGCCCAGGTTAAGCCGGAAATTAAAATGCAAATAAAAGGGCGAAATCTTACCTTTTGTAGGTGGCTTAGGAACCACCTTGCGGTACGTCACTGATACTGTGTCTGAAAGGAGAACGTAAAATGTTTGAAGGAGCACTTATTCTCGGGTCAAGTTGTAAGTTTAGATTTACGCTTGTGCGACACGTAAATAAAATCTAAGCCGACTAAATGTTTCGATGCATCTTTATTACATTTGTAACTATAAACAATTACTTATGACACCGGCTTCTGCAAATAATATGAACTCTCCTGTTCTGTAGGTTTCAAACTCGAAAACTATATTGTGTGAAAGAGATTGCAAGAAAAAGTCACCTCGCTGCAGGAACAGTAACCTTTAGAAAGTGGGAACAAAAGCATTAAGATATTGATTCGTAGCTGCCGTAATGTGGTACAGCGAAAGAGGGGGAGGAGGAATGAACTGTATTTTCGAAACCAGGAGGTTTAGGTGGCCGGTCCTAGGCCTCCCACGAGGGAATGTCAAGGGCTTGCCTCGACGCCGCCTCTGAGGCATATATATATATATATGACAATTTGTGCTCAGTGGGCCAATCGTATTTGGAGTGAACTAGCAGATAGACTCGACTTCGCAGTTATCGTTTATTACCAGCGGTTTCGACCGCGGGTCCGGCCTTTTTCTAAGCATAGAGAGGTCACAACTCACAGGTAACTAAAATACACAACAAACACCGCTTTATCCAGCGCATTGCTCAAGACTTCGCCATTTTCTTCTTCTACCTTCTCGTCTTCCACTGGCTCTGTCCTAGAGCCCCTGCCCCACTGGCAGGCAATTCATCCCGTAATACCTCTTCACCGGCAGGGTGGAGGGGGTTAGTTGGAGCTCATCGGCATTCATCGGCAGGGTGGAGGGGGTTAGTTGGGGGCTCATCGGCATTCAGGCAGTGTTAAGTGTGCAGTTCGTCCGGCTTTCTTCATAAGGGTGCAGCGGTGTTACAACTAACGCAGAGGACGGTGCTTGCGGTGTCGTATGGCCTTCTTCCTTAAAACCCGGAGTGCAGTGAAGCATTCGTGCCTAAAGATGCAAGCGCTCCTGTCCACATTCTTTAACTCGGAACACAATGCGCCCCAAGGTACATGGCTCGGTTCCTTGGGCCTTGAGCAATGAAGTATGCCCAAGTAGACGGGGCTGCATCCTTAACGCCGCAGTTCAGGGTAAGAACGTGGTAATGAAGATCTTTAGTGAGCGGTTTTTTCTGAGGATTTCTCCACCTGGGAGGTCTCGTTGCTTACGATTCCCCTTCACAATCGAATGGTCCAGTTCCATGTGTCGCACCGTCTTCACGTCCATGGTGCACCCTATTTGATCACTAGGTGCTACAATCGCAGTGTCGATCATGGTGGTGGCAAGGTCCTCGGTGTTTTCAGTATTCCTTGTGGCTCTTGCGCATAGGTAGATTTCTGGTTTGTAACTACTTCTTCACTTTCGCCGACGTCGTGGTCTAGCGCAATGAGTTTCCGTAAAGGCGTCTTCCTGAACCCTCCCGATGGGTGATGCCAGCTGCGATGAGCAGTCACCTAAAGCAACGGTCGTCAGCCTCAGCGAGTGTTCTTCAGTGAATTGATCTACTTTGCGTTTCCTTTTGTTCTTCTAGCGCCTTGGTCCTAGGCATGTGTCAAAAGCGCCTAAACCATACCTGCCCGCAGAATCCTGAATCTGCTCTTCTCACTCATCCTTTTCCCTCGCAGACCTGTTAAATACGTCCTCAGTGCTAACATGTTCGACATACACATCTTTTGTTTCTCGAATCTCGTCCCGCGTGTCTCGTACACTGGCAAACTACTCGCACCCGTATTCTTTTCTAGCAAGCTCGTCGCATTCATGAACCTGTTCCTCACATACTTGGACATAAGGCGTTTCAGGAACATTAGACCCTCCTGTAGTGGAAAGGCTCTGTTCGCTTGGTAGGTTAGCGTTCATTTGTTGTATCATTGCCGCCCACTTGCAGTCGTAAGTTTCCAAAATTCCTTGAAGAGCTGCGCTCGCCAGTTCCAGTTCGTCACTGGGGCATTCCATATCACTGAATCCCATAGCTGCCACCAAAAGAAACGGACACAACTCATACTCTACTAAAATACACAAAAACCTTTCTATGTGACAGCCATTGCTCCTGAATCCGTCATTCTCGATCTTCCGCCTCTTCTTCTAGCTCCATCCTAGAGCCCTTGTCCCACTGGCTGGCACTCCATTCCCCATATATATATATATATATATATATATATATAGGGTGCTATTTTTAGTTGCACCAAATCTGTACATTAGGCAAGCATAAATCCCTGGAATGTCTTGTGTGCCACTAGAGTGTATATATTGGCGGCCTCTAGACACAGAATTACCGCACATATGTGCAGAATTAGCGAAATTACGCTAATTATATTGTAATTATCATTAATTGGTGGGGTACAGAAATACAGTATTCTGGAGCCCGTCCTCGACACTACCTATCCCAGCAATCAAATTTTGAAGAGAGGAATGCATGTCGGAGCTACGCGGACAGTTATTTCCCCATGGCAGTCTCCTTGAAACCGAAACTGGCCGGAAAAAGAGCGTCTGTGACGTTGATACCGCCCCCGCGCGCCCACGGGCCAATGAAGAAAGGCGTGGGGGCGGCGCCATCGACGTCACAGGCGCTCTTTGCACGGCCAGTTTCGGTTTCAGGGACACTGCCAAGGGGAAATAATTGTCCGCGTAGCTCCGACATGCAATCCGCTGTTCAAAATTTGATCGTTGGGATAGGTGGAATTGAGGACGGGCGACAAAGTTCTCATTTGCTGTACCCACAAATTGCTGATAATTAAAAAGATAATTTGCGTAATCTTGCTAATTATGCACGCAAGTGCGGAAATTCTGCTTTGTCTAGACGCCGCTAATCCATACACTCGAATGCTTCACAAGACATTCGCGCAATTTATTTTTTTTGTAATTTAAAAATTTTGTTGCATCTAAAAAGCACCCGGTATATGCAGCAGAATCAACCAACATTAAAGCCTAGGAAAACGTAGGGAAATTATTCAAGTTACTAATTATGGTAACGTAATTCTGGGGAAAGTAGGAAGTAATTAAAGTGGACGAAAAGACTGCCTTACACTCCCAGGATTGCCTATACATACATACCCAATATAGTGGACGAGGAGACGACCGCCTTAGTAGCTGAGCGGTACAGCATCGCACACGTGATCCGAAGGTCGTGGGGTCGGTTGCCACCGAAGGCAGGTTTGGCTTTTCGTGCACTTTAGTTCCTTCCTACTTACCCCATACATACTAAAGCAGAGTCAGTAACTTGAATAAGTTCCCCTATGCTTTCCCAGGTTTCAGTATTTGTTGGTTAAGTTCTTCTAACAAATAAACTATCCCTTGACACCTTCCTACTCGTTATATATATATATATATATATATATATATATATATACATTAGAGACAAGTTAATGCAACAACAAACATTGAAGCCTAGGAAAGCATGGGGGAAGTTATTCCAATTCGTAATTGCGATATTGTAATTACAATATCATAATTACGAACTGGAATAACTTCCCCTAAGCTTTCCTAGGCTTCAATATTTGTTGTTTCATTAACTTGTTTCGAACAAATAAAGCGAGCCCTTGACGCCCTTCCTTGCCCCGCCACGGTGGTCTAGTGGCTATGGTACTCGGCTGCTGATCCGAGGGTCGCGGGATCGAATCCCGGCCGCGGCGGCTGCATTTCGATGGAGGCGAAATGTTGAGGCCCGTGTGCTGTGCGATGTCAGTGCACGTTAAAGAACCCCAGGTGGTCAAAATTCCTGGAGCCCTCCACTACGGCGTCTCTCATAATCAGAGCTGGTTTTGGGACGGTAAACCCCACATAACAACAACGCCCTTCCTTTTCGTTATTTCACAGCTTGGGCCTCGTTGCGGGAGACTTCGTGCCTTAGGTAGCATATGAGGGTTTATTAGGCAGCAGCCACCTCGACATAAAATCACCTTCTACGTGACGCCTCCTGGAAGCAAGTGTGTGCTACACTCGCCGCCATGGCTACGAGTGGCGCTGCCTAACACTCCCGGGGTTCCATATACATAAATACCCAATAATGTGGACGGAGGACGACAGCCTTCGTAGCTCAGCGGTGCAGCATCCGACGCGATATCCGAAGGTCGTGGTTTCGCCTCCCATCGAAGGCAGGTTTGTCTTTTCGTCCACTTCAACTCCTTTCTACTTACCCCAAAATTACAATATCATAATTACGACTTGGAATAACTTCCCCTATGCTTTCCTAGGCTTCAATATTTGTTTTTTCATTAACTTGTTTTTAAGAAATAAAGCGAATCCTTGACCCCCTGCCCTTTCGTTATATATATATTGTAGCCAATCCCGGCCACCAGAACCTCATTTCACAACTCCGCAAAGCACGTTGCTACGCAGCCGAGATCGACCACATCGGCATAGCCAGTGCCGCCCGCCAGACGCCGTTGCGGCCGTTAGCGACACTCGCAGTCGTGGCCGAGTGTAATGGCAAAAAGTTGCACTGGGGCTCGGACCCTCGCGCTTGCAAAGCGGGGCTAGAGAAGCAGAGAAAGGCGACGGTGAGAAATAGAACAGCCGGCCTGCAGCAAAGGCGCTGTGTCTGTGTCTTTTCATTACAATATATATATATATATATATATATATATATATATATATATATATATATATATATATATATATATACAGTTTTCATATGCATTGTATTTCCTGATGAAGGCCGGACCACCGGTCGCAACGTTGGAAATTAAAAAGTTCTTGCATGTTCGTCTGTTCCTTCACTGCTTATATATATATATATATATATTTATATTTATATATGTATGTGTGTGTGTGTGTGTGTGTTTTACAGTGACGTGTCGATGAAACACGGCGCAGGCTTGAAGGAGTTAACATTTGAACATTTTTCTATTTTACTGAGCAAAGCTATGCCCAGCAAAGAAATCCAAATCACACAGAAGGACGATTCAGCGTGCACAGTCGTCCGTCGACGTTAAAAACTGACGAGGGGAAACATGCGTCATATCACCAAGCACCATATCGCCATTTTTTCGCATTTCGGATTAATAAAAGGCCGCACAACTGACCATGCTCTGTTAGTGCAGAAGGAATTTGTACTGGATCCTTCTAAACGCGAGCTACACACTTGGTGCATCTTCATAGACTCCTCAAAAGCTTTCCGCTCTTTGGTTTAGTGTTTTTTGGACGTAACACCCAAGAAATGAATCAGACAATCAAGCTATCAATGAATAAATAGCTCTCGACCTCTATGCCACACAATGCTGTTAAAGCAAAGCAGCTACTATTCCTCTGGAGATGTTTTCCCTACCGAAAGACCTCACGGCGCATGTCCAATAACCTCGTATGAACACATATGGACCATACGTGTTCTCGTATGTTTCATACGAGATTATTGGACACGTGGTATATGTGACATATCCGATTTTTCGATATTCCTACAAATGAGTGAATCTTTCTTAATGCATCGGTAGCAGAAGCTCGTCTTCAGGAATCATAACTCTATCTTACGGCCACTATAAGCGAGCGCACACCATGGTAGTATATTAAGGCATTTGTTATTTTGAATAAATGTATGTAAACGATATTGCAAGAAATTGCATGTCTGTAAAGCGTATTATATACGCCGTTGATACAACATTGGTATTTAGTGCGCCAAGTTACAAAAGAATAATCGATGACGCAAATCAGGTACTCGAGATGTTCGAATCATAGACGCGCATTAACTCCGTAGTCCTTTTGGAACAACATGCACAATAACATGGCTGTGAAGCCAGCCAGTTCAGAATTATCCTATGAAAACTTTAAAATGTGGGACGGTGTTCTTATCAATGCGTCAATGAAGTTGCTAGACATAGATATATCTCATAACAAGTTAGAAGTATCAAATTTGTTAAGCGAGGATGCGAAAAATTCTAGCAGAAAGCGCACATCTGAGGACGAGATGCTGCTGCTAGAATAATTTCTCGTAAAGAAACAAGACGAGCTATCACTGAAGAAGGAAAGAAAACTTAATGCGATGCCGTCACTGCTGAGCCGATTTGCACAATAGAATTTATCTCCAGAATAGGCGGTAACACATCATCATCCAAAACTAATACAGTAGGTAATCTGTCCAGCGTGGAACTTTCTGAAGAGGAATACAGCGTTCTGTCACGGGGTTTAAATTTCTGCCCGGCAACTGGACACACCAATGGACTACAGCTATACAGCGATTTAGAAAATTTTTCTAGGCAATTAAAACTATGCGAGTACTACCACAACGGACAACCTCACGAATCAAAGGACCTATACTACCATCTATTAGGCATTATACACCCCTCCCCAACGCGACAAGTACCTAGACATCATCTACGTTAAGGCAATTATATGCAAGCTTAGTGAGCAAAAGCCATTCCGCAAAAGTATTTCAAAATGACAAGAACTCGCAATTAAAAAGCTTGGCTCTCAGACTGATATTAGTCAAACCCGCCGACAAAGGGGACGCAATTGTTGTCGTCAATTACAAAGATTATTTGAAAGAAGCCCAGCGCCAGCTAAGCGACACAAAATTATAGAAGATGAGCCCTGCGACCCTACAGAGCAATTTAAAGATAAAGTACACGCAACGCTCAGTATTCTTGTAAAGAAAAATCTGATAGGTGAAAGATACGCGAAAGCACGCCTGCCATTAAGATATGTTCCAGGGCGTTTTTAGCTCCTCCCCGAAATACATAAAAGAGATAACCCGGGTCGACCTGTTGTTTCTAGAACTGTGACCACCACGTAAAATATTTCTAGCTACGCCGATAGGCTGATGAAGAAAAATAAACCTACATTTCCCACGTACATTAATGACACTACCCTCTGTTTGTCCGAGGTACTAGAGCTTTCCGTGCTAGATGGCAGCCTTCTCGTCACCGTGGACGTGAAGCCTCTACACGCAAACCTCCCACACGGGGACGGCATCAAGGCAGTTGTGCATGCATATGAATAATCTTCACTGGACAATAAAGTAGACGCTGACACATTGGAAATTCCTTTAAAACTGGTTTTGGAACTCGATAACTTGAATTCGATGGAAAACACTTTGTCCAGGTCAGTGGCATATCAATGGTGAAAAAAAAAAAACGTTCCCTAACTACGCAATTATCTTCTTGGGCGTACTAGAATCCTAATTTCTAGAGAGCTGCGAACTAATGCCCCTCCTGTACATAAGGTTAATTGATGATGTATTCCCAATTTGGCATCACGAGATAGCTGAACGGTTTGCAGATAATTTGCAGATTAAGCCTATAAAATATGTTTTAAGATTTATTGTTCTTCCACTGGTGCACATTTACAACTTAATTTTAGAAACTGCAATTTACCCAAGCGCAATGAAATACGCTAAGGTTTCAGTTAATCATAAGGGTGATGATCGGAATTCTGCATCAAACTACCGACCGATATCTGTAGTCCCAGTTTTTTCAAAGGGTATAGAAAAGCTCGTATCTACTCGAATGACAGACTTCTTAAATAAAAAGAGCGTTCTTACTGACTCACAGTACGGCTTCCGAAAAAGCAGGTCGACAGAAATGGCACTCCTAACACTGAAGGAATACGTATTACATAGCTTTGAACATAACTGCCATACAGCCGGTATATTCATAGATTTTAGTAAAGCTTTCGACAGTCTTGATCACGAGATCCTTATTCACAAACTTTCCCTATGTGGATTTCGTGGAAGACCGCTAGAATTACTTCAGTCGTATCTTAACGAACGAAATCAGTGCGTCTCCATCAATAACCACAAGTCATCCTATTTACCTCTTGTATGCGGTGTGCCCCAAGGCAGTATTCTTGGACCACTTTTGTTTAATGTATTTATTAACGACATTGTAAGTATAGCCAATTATGTGAAATTTATTATGTACGTGGATGATTGCACATTGTGTGTGTCAGGTCCTGATGCCAACAAAATTGTCGAAAAATGCAATGAAATTACGGTCAGTTTGCCCAACTGGACTCAGGCGAACAGGCTTAAGGTAAATTCAAAGAAAACAAAAGTTATCGTGTTTCGCGCTAAAAATATACCCCTCGTCATTCATAATGATATTTACTTTCAGAATCAACGTATTGAGTTGGTCGAAGAGTTGAAAATTCTTGGAATATATTTTTCCTCTGGTTTACGTTGGGATACCCACATCAATTATCTTTGTGGTAAGCTATCTGCGGTTACCGGTGCTATGGCGCGCTGCCGCGCATTCTTGCCTACGGGGGCAAAGCTGCAAATTTATTACGGTCTATTGGTGTCATATGTACACTACTGCTACTTTGTCTGGGCAACAACTTCAAAATGTAACATGCAAAAACTTGTAACAATTCAAAAGAAAATTGTCCGCCATATTGAAAACGTTGATCGACTTTCAGCCACACATGGTATATTTCTCAAACACAAATTACACCGCGTTGACAGGCTATATGAATATAGATTATTAGAAAAAATGTATTTCTCATCCAAAAATGTTCAAAATTACTTTACATCACTCGCTAACCTAAAACCGCACAACAAGACGAAGCACACACGAAACCCTGAGGTATGGAAGGTACCTTGGTCCCGTAACAACTACAGCCTGCAATCACTAACTCATAATATTCCAACTATACTCAACCGGAACAAACACACAGCCGCATTCAATAAAAAACATCTGCGTGACTACTTGTTATCTTTATAATAACTCATTACCCTGCATTCTTGTACGAAGTGTCATTGTTACATTTTAGGTATACGTGTGATGTATGCTGATCTGTATGCATAATGCTTTCGATGCGAATGCTATGTAAAAACACTTGGTGACATGTGTCATGCATGTGCTATTGCCATGTAAGGCACCCTGGGCCTTGGTCAAGCTGCTGCGACAGCTTTTTGCCCAGGTGTCCCTCCAGATTGTTTTTTCTGGTAAATAAAAATTGAATTGAATTGAAAATTCGTATCAAATTAGAGCAATATCCATAAAGTATCTCATTTTCTTCTACCTATTCGGCCTCGGAAGTAAATTACCAGGACACGACATTTACCTTAAATAACAAGAAGCTTTTAGCCGCTGTCTAAAAAAACCAACCGATAAGCAGCGTTACTCACACTTCCACAGCAGCCACGCTAAACACTGCAAGACCTCCATTCCACAGTAAGGCTCTCCGCTTTAAAAGAATATGCTCTAAAGAAGAAGATTTCGCATCCAACTGCCAGCAACTCCGAGTGGACCTTAAGCGCCAATGCCATCCGTCGTCGGTTGCTGAGGAGGCCATCATAAAATCCTAGCAACAAGAACGCCGTAACCTCATTCGAAAAACCACTCATGTCAAACCAAACACGCATATTTATCTCATACTGACGTACTCATCTCCTGCGCTTAACATTAATTCCATTTTGCGGAGACATCACCATATCCTGTTACACAGCGAGAAAATGCGGCAACTCGTTCCATTTTGGTCGGCGAGTAGCAAATATACGGACAGATTCACAACTTCCACAACGACACGCGAAAATAACAAAAGTTGCGCACCCTGCCACAAACCGAGGTGCATGGTCTGCTCTGTGATAAACACCACAGAAGTGGCACAAAGTAGCGTATCTTCTTTTAGGGGCAAAGCACTTTAGCGCCTAGTTTGCGGCGGACATTGTGCGGTGGAGTGACCGTGCGTTTACAGCGGCGACCGCTAAAGGCGCTGCAGTGCATATCTGTGCAGGTTCGTTTGAGTTGAACGGTGGCCTAGTGGCTATGGTACTCGGCTGCTGATCCGAGGGTTTGCGATGGAGGCGAAAGTGTTGAGGCCCGTGTGCTGTGCGATGTCAGTGCACGTTAAAGAACCCCAGGTGGGCGAAATTTCCGGAGCCCTCCACTACGGCGTCTCTCATAATCAGAGTTGGTTTTGGCACGTTAAACCCCACAAAACAACATCCATGCTGCGTTCCTCGCATTGTCGTCGCTGTAAGAGGGAGCGGAGCGGCGTCACTTGAATTCCGGCGTCACTTTCGCCTGTCGAAGCGAACATTGCGGTGGCTATGCGCCCAACTTGATCCCGAGAGAGAGAGAGAAAACAACTTCATTTTCAGAAAAAAAAATTCACGGAGGTATACCGGTCAGGCGGTGCCTCGCCGCCACCACCTCTGCGCGTCTGATGGCCTGGAGTTGTTTCACCAGGCTTGAGTCGCGGAGAACAGTGTCCCACGCTCCGGAGTTTCAAACAAGGCGCTGGGCCAGCATGGCAATGATGGGTATGATATAGATTTGCCTAGTCTTTGTGCTTCTGGCTTTATATGGCTTGGCCACTTAAAAAATAGGTCGTTTATGACAAAATATTGCACTAAAATGGACGATTTTAGAATAACTATGTGCGTGCGTATGAACTAGTTGCTCTTTTGCGGTTATAAAAATACTGAACCCTCAGAAATTTGGCCATATTGTGCGATATGGCAACCTTGCCTCCACTGCCTGTGCCCCAATTTAGCAGCGTCCATGCGGGTTTAAGTGCCAGATGTAGTTGTGTTCGAACTTAAAATAAAGATTTTTGCTCTTGTAAGTGACGTGCTGCTATGTAATGAAGGTAGATGTGTCTTCTAAACATAACAAATGGGCTTTCGCTCGCTTCTTTTAGTGTAGGACTAGTGCTGCACTTTATTTTTACAAACTACATGCATGGGTCAAGCTCCTGCGCGAGGCCGTAGCAGGAGAGCAGTATCGCCCATCGCTTGGTGGTTGGTTTTGTGAAAAAAAACGTGGTGTTAAATAAACAACCGTGCCGTTAAACTTCATCGAAAACTGCGCCTGAGCTTTGATCTGAGCTGAATTTTTGGGCGTCGTCCGCAGGCGCGTCTGCCTATCGTCCACTGGGCGTCTACTAAGAACGACACCTGTGCGCCTGCTTGGCACGCTCGGTCGGCGTTGAATTAACCAGACAGCGGAATTCAAATGCCGTAGTACAAGATGTATGAACAGCCTTCTGACAAAGGATGTATGTCAGCTGTGAAAGCGACCTTACGATTACAGATTCTATCGCATCTGATACACAAGAAAAGAAAAAAGAACAGCAAAACCGCATAAATATTTCTAAAGTCCGGTAAAATACCCCTGCAAATAATGTGTGGCCAACCATCAATAAACACAACAACGAAACAGACTGCACGGCACCTCATCATTGCAAACGACTTTAGTACATGCGACAGTCTGATGATCTCTAGTGGTAAAGCGTACGCTACAGCCGCTTCCTTCGTCGCGTAACGAAACAGTGTAGTAATGTCACTAGCGTCATTGACGCTAAAAAAACAGAAATAAACAAATCCATCAGAACGTTTGAAGCAGCGGGCACGAAGACTAGTCAAATCCATTTCATACCCATCATTCCCATGGCAGCTTCACTATCGCAGCGTCAGTTTTCCCTCTAGTATTTTAGTAGGAAACTCTATGGAACGCAGCATCCAAGGCAAGGGAACCGCCATTTTCTTCAGTTGCGCGCAATTTCGCAGCCACAGCCGGCGTTTCAATCCAAGCGAAGCCGCTGCCGTGCGCGCTTGCGAACGGCCGTTCGCAAAGCGTTCGTAAACTGTTCGCTCAGCGATCGTCCTCGGGCATCGTTCTCCTCATAGCAGACGACACGCTCGGATCGAAAATGATTGACAGGGAATTGACGTCAATTTTACGACATCAAAATCTCGGGGTCCTGGAAGCCTCGACCTTTAAGTCACTACAGGTGGCGAAAAAAAAAAAATCAACCGCGGCGCGTTCCATCAAGTTGCGCTTATAGTGGAACTACTAAGCTATCTCCATATTTTAGTTAGCTTAGTAGTTCCACTATAAGCGCAACTTGATGGAACGCGCCGCGGTTGACGGAGCTCATTTGTCGCTGTCGCTTGTCGCTGTCGCTCGAAAATCGCGTGCATGCGATTGGGCCTTTAGGCTTCAAAGCGGTTTTCGAGCGTTGGAAAACTGCCCATGCTCGGTCGGGGATGCCGCCTGCAAAAACTGAGCGTGGCTTCGCCGCATAGCTTTGGTTGCTTGCTGGCTAAGATTGCGGACCTACGCGCAACTCTGCTACCTACGGTAGCATATAGAGTAACTCTACTTCTTGGCCTAGTTGAGTGCCCCTAGCACGAAAATTGCAAACTAAGGCCCAACCGCATGCACGCGATTTTCGAGCGACAGCGACAAGCGACAGCGACAAATGAGCTCCGTCGCGCTGTCGCGTCGCGGCGGCTGCAACCACATGTTGGCGACAAAGTGCCATTGTTGCTAGATTGAAAACTATCGCGTGCACGCACGTAAATTGCAAAAAAGAACTTAAAACTAGATAAATGACCAGATGATAAATTTATTATTGCTTTTTTGTGAGAAAAAAGACATAAAAGTGTTCGGCGACCTCTTTTTTTCGCAATCTTTTGTTTAACCGCGACAGTAGTACCTGCAGTGACCTCGAGGGGGCCCCCGGATGCTACGCCGCTACGCTACGACGCACTTTGGAAACTGCGTCGTAGATGTTTGACTGCGCATCCCATCGCTGTTGCGATACGACGCCACGCTACTTCTTTGAGTAGCTGGGACTTGTAGTGTGGGCTCGACATGTCCCATATAGCGTTTTCTTTTTTTAACTTCGTCGATGAGACGCTCGTTGAAGTCGTGCTTCTCGAGGTTCGACATGGCTGCCTCGGACAGAGTAGGCCTACCTCGCACAACGACGTTGTTGACATTGCAGCAAGCTACCACCGAAGCATCAAAACAAGCCGTCGATAACAAGATTAACGACAAAATACGGCCGCTGCCTCACTCTCCGCGTGAGATGTGGCTCTAAAGAAGGTAGTCTATACCTTGCAGTCCGTAAATAACGCGCGGATAACAAGCATCAAGAGCAAATTGCAACCGAAGCGAGGATCAGGCGTGCCGCCATGTTGCCGGAAATCGTCACGCTCACTTCCGGGCGACAAGCGATCTTTTCTAGTTCTCCAGAAACGCGCGACGCGACGAGCGACAGCGACGGATGGGGCTTCGCGACAGCAAATCCTGTCGCTCGTCGCTGTCGCTTGTCGCTGTCGCTCGAAAATCGCGTGCATGCGGTTAAGGCCCAACCGCATGCACGCGATTTTCGAGCGACAGCGACAAGCGACAGCGACAAATGAGCTCCGTCGCGCTGTCGCGTCGCGGCGGCTGCAACCACATGTTGGCGACAAAGTGCCATTGTTGCTAGATTGAAAACTATCGCGTGCACGCACGTAAATTGCAAAAAAGAACTTAAAACTAGATAAATGACCAGATGATAAATTTATTATTGCTTTTTTTGTGAGAAAAAAGACATAAAAGTGTTCGGCGACCCCTTTTTTTCGCAATCTTTTGTTTAACCGCGACAGTAGTACCTGCAGTGACCTCGAGGGGGCCCCCGGATGCTACGCCGCTACGCTACGACGCACTTTGGAAACTGCGTCGTAGATGTTTGACTGCGCATCCCATCGCTGTTGCGATACGACGCCACGCTACTTCTTTGAGTAGCTGGGACTTGTAGTGTGGGCTCGACATGTCCCATATAGCGTTTTCTTTTTTAACTTCGTCGATGAGACGCTCGTTGAAGTCGTGCTTCTCGAGGTTCGACATGGCTGCCTCGGACAGAGTAGGCCTACCTCGCACAACGACGTTGTTGACATTGCAGCACAGCTACCACCGAAGCATCAAAACAAGCCGTCGATAACAAGATTAACGACAAAATACGGCCGCTGCCTCACTCTCCGCGTGAGATGTGGCTCTAAAGAAGGTAGTCTATACCTTGCAGTCCGTAAATAACGCGCGGATAACAAGCATCAAGAGCAAATTGCAACCGAAGCGAGGATCAGGCGTGCCGCCATGTTGCCGGAAATCGTCACGCTCACTTCCGGGCGACAAGCGATCTTTTCTAGTTCTCCAGAAACGCGCGACGCGACGAGCGACAGCGACGGATGGGGCTTCGCGACAGCAAATCCTGTCGCTCGTCGCTGTCGCTTGTCGCTGTCGCTCGAAAATCGCGTGCATGCGGTTAGGCCCTTAGGCCCTAATATCAAATAAAACGCAGCGACAGCTTAGTGACGAGACAGATTAAAGGCGTTCCTCTTTTTAACACAAGGCGCATAAATACATATACATATACAACCGGTCATTTTGCGTTCCGACAGAAATGCTGCAGGACTAATCTCTTGCCACTGTGAAAACGGAACTGAAAAATAACACTTTCTCAGCACTGCGAGTTGTCCCGCAACATGCGCGTCTTGAAATTAACGCTCGGAACGCGCTCCAACGCAGGCAAAGTTCCCCTGGATTCGCTTTGAACTTGAGTTCGCTGCAGCGGCGGCGCCGAGAAGCACAAAAGTTGGCCTGAACGTCACCTTATCTGCAATGCTCGGTTGCTTCGCAGCTGGCGGCGTTTGGAAAACAGGCGCGCAGCTCTTTATGCTAGCATAAATATACAGTAACTCTACAAAGAAGGCGTAGGCGCCAGCAGAGAGTTTCCTAGTAAAATACTACAAATTGCTGCTAGTGTCTATGGGTGTTTCAAACGGGGCAGTTGAGCCAGCATGGGAATGATGGGTATAACATAGATTTGCCGAGTCTTCGTTCTTCTGGCTTCTTATCGCCTTACGACTTCAAAAAAAAAAAGTCATTTACAATAAAATATTGCACAAAACGGAAGAATTCGGCATAACTATCTGCGTGCGCAGGTACTAGTTGCTTTTTCGCGGTTAGAAAACTGCAGAACGCTCAGAAATTTAGCAATGTTGTGCGATATGGCAATGTTGCCTCCTATGCTTGTGCCAAGAATTAGCAGCGTCTATACAGGTTTAAGTACCAAATGTAGTTGTGTTCGAACTTAAAATTAAGATTTTGCCCTTGTAAGTGACGTGCTGACATTTTCAAGTATGTAAAAGGTAGATGCGCCTTTAAATATAGTAAACGCGCTTTCGCTCGCTTCTTTTAGTGCAGGGCAAGTGCTCCACTGTATTTTTACAAACTATATGCATGGGTCAAGCCGCTGTGTGAGGCCGTAGCAGGAGCGCAGTATCGCCCATCGCTTGGTGGTTGGTTTTGTGAAAAAAGCGTGATGTTAACTAAACAACCTTGCCGTTAAACTCCATCGGAAACTGCGCTTGAGCTTCGATCTGAGCTGACTTTTTGAGCGTCCTCCGCTGGCGCATCTGCCTGTCGTCCACTGGGCGCCTACTACGCGCGGTAACTGTGAGCCTGCTTGGCGCGTGCGGTCAGCGATTAATTAATCAGACAAAGGAATTGAAATTCCGTAGTACAAGATATGCGAACAGCGTTCTGACAAGGGATGTACGTCAGCCATGAAAGCGACCCTGCGGTTACAGATTCTAAAAAAACAGAAAAACCGCATCGATAAGGTTCGCGAGACGCAGCGCAAATATTTCTGGAATCGGGTATAATACCGCTGCAAATAATATGTGTAGCCGTCCATCAACAAACACAACAACGAAACACTGCACGGCACCTCATCGTTGCGAACGACTTTGGTACATGCGACAGTCTGATCTCTAGCTGTAGAGCCAGTAAAGCGTACACTACAGCCTTCGTCGTGTAATGAAAAAGTGAGGTAACGTCACTCGCGTCACTCAATTTACAAAACAGGAATAAACAAATCCACCAAAATTTTTAAAGCCGAAGGCACGAATACTAGAGAACTCCATGTCATACCCATCATTCCCCTGGCAGCTTTACGATCGCAGCGCCAGTTTTCCCTCTGGTATCTTGATGGGAAACTCTATGGGCACCAGAAACAAAACGGCCATCTTGAATCTAAACAATGATGATGATAGTACATGCAGCAGCATATGTTGACCACATAGTTTAGTTTAGGACTCCACCACTATATTTATTTTCGTTGCATTGTGAAAGGTAGAGTTTCCCTTCTCTAATTTGGTTATAGGCCGGTGTTCTGTGGGCACGCCCCGGGCCAGACAACAACGTAGCGGCGCCGGCCAATCGCGTGCGCCGGTTTTGAACGAGTTCGCAAAAATACCATCCCCGATTCCCCCCGCCCCCCGAACGTGATTAGCCGGATGATAGATATAGATATCCAGTGTGCCGTCGCATCGAGGGAAATGAATAGAGAACGCATCCCAGTGATGCACATTGTGGTTTCCCGTTCAGCACTTTTATCAAAATTCCGCGCCGTGTTCTGAGCCACGCGGCAGGCACAATAGTGTCTTGCAAGAAATCTTTCCGACGGTGCATTTCTATTTAGGTCAGAGTTCACTTGGAGTACCCATATAGCAATTAATAATGTTGGTGGAAGCTTTCACGGTATTTTCGACATTTCTCGTATTCGTTTTGTCAATCGGAACAAAGAGCACACAATGAATGTATCCATGAATGCCAATTACTCAAAGGGCTGATATGTATCCAGTTGCCTTGTCGATCCCATGAACTACACAAAGGTGTACTTGAAATTAAAAAAAAAACTAAAATAAAGCTAATCAAATTCGAATATAAAAATAAACAGGCGTCTACTCCGTTGCACAGGTACCAATACACATGTTATTCGTACAGCGGAATGTTCCTTATGCAATTTACATTTTTATATTAAATATAGAAGCAAACTACACAACCATAAGCATCTCACATGTGTTGGTCTATGGATATTTTTCGGAGACTGAGTGCTCAGCGCTGACAAATTTGTAGTGGTTGCGTTTAACTCAAGCACTTACGACGAACGATAAATTTGTCACCTGGAACTGGAATGTGCTCATCATATGTTTTTTTTTTCATAACATAGAACTTGTTCTTCAATATATCAAAGAAATTGTGTTACAGGAGGCGAGCGCTGGCACGGCCGTCTTCTTTGCCCATTTTTAAAACTAACTATATTTAAAAGTGTCTGGGGTAAGCTGTGTATTTCCGATCTGAGCTTGCTAGATGTGCGGGTACCTACACCGTGGTGCACTACTTACCCGCATCATCATCGTATTCAGCTGAAAAAAAAAAAACACGGCAGGCAGCGTGAATGCGTGAAATATGTGCACGGGTGCGCACCACAATTTATATTCTAGGCATTACCGTGGCTGTGAGTTCCTATAAACACGAATGCATACGAAGTGAAAAGAAAGAATACTTTCGCAGCACGAATGGCACTGGTGGCGAATTCTTGTAGCGCTTTCATTGCAAATATATCCCAGATCATCTTGCTGGCCATCTGAGGAACTATAGGAGAAAAACTTCTTTTTTGCTGAACACAGTTGCCTTAAAATATCTCTGTGGTGTGAAAATTTCGACCAATTAAAACTTTTCTAATATAGCTGCCTTTCCAAAATCTTAATGTAATAAGGCGCAATCGGGAACTCGGAAATGCGAATTTTACGCTAGTTGCTACCACTGTGTTGTTGATTGATCGCACATATACTGAGAATCCCACGAATATGTTCCAAGTGAGAATTTTCATTGGATCTTATGCTTGACACACTCCGTGAGCGACCGAAATGGAAAACTTGACATCGGGATATATAACGTAGCTCCACGACGCCATGATCATAGCCAACTTTGATTCTGTTGATTGGCGTGGCAGTGCCATGAGGAGTTCTGCATTTTGTAAAAAAAAAGGCAGTGCGTTAGTGCGCAGCGTTAGTGCGTATAAGAGTTAACGGTGAAGATGTCTTTGAAAGCTATAAAAACAGTGAATGTCGCCACAGCCGATGATTGGATCAATCAGCTTGTCTCCTTCAGGTCAACAACGAAGGGAGCTGACAAAGACAAGCGCATTTGTCGAAACTTTACCTGTTCTTCATATTTTTGGACGAAGTCTTCACCAATTCAAGTCTCAGCTTTCGCCTGAGCTTCTCCAGTTTGAATCATAGGTTTATCATATACGTGTAATCCGCAAAGAACAATCCTCTCCGTAAGCAGTTATCCGTGAAAGAGTAGCCGTACTCACTGACGTAGATGTTGGAGATTAGGATAAGAAGGATGATCATGAGGATGAACAGGACCAGAATGCAGCAGGAGATGATGGGTACCACTTCGTCCGGATAACTGTCCTCGTCCTGTTTCGATGGGTCGCCACTCCTGCATGCACATGTTTACGCCGTAGATGAGCTGTTCACTTTCAGATTCTGTGGCTCTTTGCACCGAATAAAAAGCACGCGTATTTATTTCTGCGTGTATCTCGAATCCTTTAACGCTATTTGGCACAAAATGCTTAAAGCTGTCCGGCCTCTCGTGGCCACTAGATGCCATCTTGAAGTTCAAGGATGCCTCACCAGGCTGCACGCCAAATTTCGGCGGTAGATGGAGGTTCTTGAGTCCCCCTAAGGAGCGTTCTACCGCAGAAATTTTTCAAATTGGTCTATTATTAGCAGAAATATACATGTTTGAGGCGACGCAGAGGGAGTGGTTTGAGGAGCCGAGAGTCAATGCCAGTATCACATCCTGGCCGCATGCCGTTGAGGCAAGGCGATAAAAAAAACAGAAAAAGAAAAACGGCAAAGCGCGCTTTTCCACCCTCAGCTGGTCGGTCCGTCAAGAGGCACCCGCCAGAGCGTCACCTTTCGATTCGTTCGCGCTGACCGCAACGTATTTTCGACAAGTGCTACGTGTCATGATTTCTGGTGCCGTCGCGGGTCGTCAGCCGTCGTCTGCATCTTTGCGCACGATACTAGCGATAAAAGGCAGGACAACGTTCACTTTGAAACTTGAGGTCCATCCGCGCCGAGTAGGCGATGCGGTTCCTAGTACACATGATCGCGAGCGCGAAGTAGGCGCAATGGGCTTGTCAGCCCAATATTCCCGGGCATGGTGAGAGCCCGATTCATATGAACTCGATTGTTGAGTTATCGTTTATGGGTTTTGTAATGCCCAAAGGACGTGCAGGCCGACCTGTAGGCACTGTTATAACCGGCAAGGGACGCACGGCGGCGTGCCGGCTATACGCGCTCCGCATTCCACATGAAATTAGCGTCCTTTCCTAACCGAACCACAATCATCATCATCATTCCACATGAACGCGAACACTCTCCTAGTGCGCCGCTTGGAACGCGCATCGGCGTTGCTACTAGACGCAGCCTGCGTCCAGAGACGAACGCTGGACAAGAAGCGCGTTCCCGCCACGGCTATAAAAGGAGGGTGTCGGGAGTGCGCGGGGCTATTTGTCCGACTTCCTCTGGCTCACGAGTGGTGGTGTGTCTGGGCCCTCTGATGTAGAGGCTAATCTCTACGCCTAGTTTCTTACAGCTCTGTTACTATGGAATTAAACGCTTCTACTCCTTCATAAATGCTTCTCAAGTGTCCCTCTTCACCGGAGCCTGGAGGCCGCCCTCCTCTGCTCGGTCACATCAGCATAAAAGGCACAACATGGAAGAGGTACCAGTGAAAGCTTGGATAATATTTACGTCGACGACTTCTAGTGGCTGCACAGTAATGGGCACGATAACAACCCTGCACTAAGAAAACAGCTGTACGACCAACCGGGTGTGTTGCAACAGCGAGGAATATGAAGTACGTGTGCCATGTCTACATCTGGCGCATCTGGCACGACGAATATGCATACAGCGATATTTATGTTCAGGTAAAGTGCAACTAAAGGTACGAATTCGCTGCAACGCCCATAGCGATTCATCTCATAAGGAGCGTTTTTATATGAGACCTGATTGTGCAAAACGTACAAGAAATACAGCGGCTTCTACGCCCTGTACATGTTGATATGATAGTCGTGAACATGCGCTGTTCTTGCTGAATGCACTCATGTCGACTTGGTCTATACTTACCCTAGAGTGCTGACACTGCTGCTCATGAAGTCGCTCTGAATGTATGAGAGCTCACCTCCTGTGCTCATGAAGCTCTGCTCCGTAGCTGAAATGTGTAAAAGAGAATGGTGGCTTCCAACCCTGTTCGTAACTCAAGATTAAGTCATATATATCGGTTCGAATGTGGCCACATGCGGGCACTGAACGTTAATGAGGCAATAAATTAGCGTTCTTCCACGACAGTAGTCGAAGTAACTATCATGAAAATGGCTCATGTATACGTAATAACGGGTCTTTTTTATAGCGCGGTTCAGCCCACAATAGCCGTCTATTGGCATGGATTATTCAATATTCATTCGAAGAATTTACTTCCCACATTTTACAAACTGAATGTTTGAGAAAGTATACCAAGGCTTTCACATTTATTACCTCTGCATCACGACTGTCGGACCGCTGCCATGGCCGACGGCAACGCATCACTTTGCTCTTGCTACCGCGATGTGCGGAAACACAAATTGTGTTTTCAGCGTTACAGTTTAGGCGAATTTTGCACCTGCTGCAGTGGCGTACTGCTGCACGGTGGATTTATTTGTACGTGATGGCTTCTTACACTTAAGTCTCTAGTAAAATTTCGGCCAGTGGCTGAATTGGACGAAGTAAGTAGTTGAGTGGCATTGCGACCATCGCACTGTACGTTTTCTATGAAACTGTGTATTATATACAACGTTTAATATATGCGCGTCAGGCCGTGGAAGAGTCTATTCCTGTTCGTCGAAAGGTACGTCTGTCGTGCGCAGACACCACAGTCCGGCACGGTGTTGTTGACGTTCTTGTTAAGCCCACGTTACCCACAACACTACTGAATTTGTGCGATGAAAATGACTTGGATCTCGCTCGTAACGCTCGGCTGAATGCCTTACAGTTCGACAATTTCCGCGTCGGCTGTTTTGCGCGCCTACAATTCCCACAATGCGCGGGATCTGGCGGATTTCCTTCAAGTTGGCAGCAGAACCGCACGCCGCTGTAAAATAATAGACACCATTGAATCGTTTAGTGCATCATTGCCATGCTGAGTTAGCTTCAGACTTTGTGATCATGCCTTCCGCGCATTTTGGTGCTTAAGATAGGACTGCGGCTGCAATAGGTCGTCACTGGTAACTGTACGCTGAGCGGAGGGCTCTCAAATTTCAAGCGAACGCTGTCCGGCCTTTTCACCCAAGCATGGCAGGCCAAGATGCAGAGGTTGACGTTCCGCACAGCGGGCGACCCGCCTCGAGACTAGAAATCGTGGCACGTGGCACTTGGCGAAAGTAAACTGAGAGTGTAGCACCAACGAATTCTCTCCTGTTCAAAACGGCAGAGGGTCTAGTACGAACGAACCGTTAGTGCGATGGACAAATTCATGGTCCAGTTGATTTATGGCGCGCTTGCTTACGGCGAGAGACCCTTAGGCAATAAGCAACGGCCCTTTATGTGGCATTTATGGCTGCTACAGCTTAGAAGCCATAATATCGCTCCAGCAAGTGCTCTATATATAGCAAATAAGGCAATGTAGGCACTTCTAGCGCCACTGTTTAGTCTCACTGGCGTATAAAACGTGTAGGAGTACATAAAGTGTACAGTAAGTTCATCGAGAGTGGAGAGTGACATTAAGTTGAGAAACCGACCGCGCCTATTTGCTGCACTCAAATCTGATTGTGCACACTGTAAGGACGAAAAGTTGACCTGGTGGACTGGAAAGCAGGTGAGGTGCGCAGACACAGATACACAACTTCGTGTGGTGTGCTACTCTTCCCTTGCGTCGCTGTCTGGGCGTCATACCCTTTTTCACAATGCTGCCGTAAGAAATCCTAACGCCGAGAAACGCACGTTGCAGAACAACGTGAGCTTAAACGCGAGGATTTGCGATATGTTGCTGAAACTCAGAAATAATTTCTGGGCTTTAGTCGATGCTAGTTAGAGGTTATAGGATCTTATTCTTTCTTCTCCCGTGCATTACATGTTGTATTGCAAGCAAGCTAAACGTTGCCAATGTCGACCAACAGCTAAGGTCCACAAGGTGCTCGAAATTTACATCATGCGAAAGTTTGCTTTACATCGTGCTGGCTAGCCTGGCCACGTCACTCAGTAGCTCAGTATACGTTGGCGTTCAACGCAGAAAACTGTATAAAAGAGAAAATTGTAGGCATTCTCACCATCCCCCATGGTGGACGGCGTCCGGAACCAGGCTGATGTTTTCTTCTTCTTCGGCTTTCACATACACGAGGCTCCGAAGCACGTTGAATGTTATGATATTGATGACAATGCTGCTGCACTGCAGCATCCCGAGCTAGACAAAAGGAAAGTGCTGCGACAGCTGTACGAAAAATTATACCAACCTGCGTTAGCATATTAGTGCAGGTAGTATAGGAAATGTCAGTTATGCAACTTAGGCGCAGTGCCGACATTTTTAGACGCAACATGTTTTTGCCATTTTAGTCGGCTAGTGACCAAGGGAACGCAAAACACATTTACCGTTCGTTGAACTGAGCCCTCGGCAAGTTAAGCAAGTCTTCATTGTGCTTTTCTTAGCAGTATATTCCTGCGCAGGATCAGTTTGCTCGCGGCATTACCACATTTCACCAGTCATTCGAGCGTTCTACGTCCCGAGGGCAACGCCGAAAGTGTAATTTTTATTGGGTCTTAGCAAATGCAGCCAGTGACAAAACTTCACTTGCCTGTTTCATTCGTAAATGACAAGTCATAACGTTAGAATCATGACATGCGTGTATGAGCGGCATGGTTTACATGCCACAGTCTTGGTGCTCTTGCGGCCGTTTCGTTAACTTCATATGTAGCAAACTCGGTATAGCGAGACAACAATGCAAATCCATTTTACGTTCCTTATGCGTGCTTCGCATTTCCTTGATTCCGACTGCACTTGGAATCTGCCAATTTTCTTGTTCTTGTTTTTTTAGCACTTGTGCAAACGTCGTCTTCCTCTTCCCTGAGGTTATCTTGTGGCGCGCACATTGAAATACGCGCCCTCCACTCTTCACACCGAACGCTGTGCAATACTTTAAACAGTACAAACAGAGTACCGAAAAAAGTGCTTCAATGACGAGATCAGCAACAGGCTGCAGGCCTCAGGCCTGGCCGACAACCCTACCTAGATCGCAAGATCCAACGATCATTCTATCGTTCGCTTCTGGATTTTGTTCACAAATCCAATTTATTTGCTTATTTGTGATGCCAGCCCAATAGGGCTAAGGGCAAACTTCCGACACAAAAAAATCCTACATACGCCACGCTTTGTGGGAATCGGTGTCATGGGAATCAATCAGCAAAAAATTACGTATAGCGGTTCGTGCGGCACTCAGTATGATGAACGTCCTTGTATAAGATGCGCGAACTACCTTTATTCTTAACACGGCCTCATCAGGAAACCCGACAGCACCGTGGCGACCAAATGGTGTCCTGCTAGGACGTAATGTTGGGTTAGGGCACAGCACAGACACCCGCATTTTCGACGAAAAATGCACGCTACGTTGCAATGTGCGTATCAGGAGCGTGGTTCCTTCAAGTATACCTGCGGGACCGATTAAAGTTGAATAAAAAAAGCATGCTATGTAACGGAACATATGTATCGTTTATCACATTGCTAAGCGCACTGCTTAACACATATTGGAAGCGCGGTGATGTTACAGATGCACGATCATCACAAATGTTGGTGCATTAGTTTTATTCTGTATGTTTGGACGAGCCGCCATAGCGAAGCGGTAGGGTTCTTGCTGAGCACCGCGGGGGCTCGGGTTCAATAACCGTGTACCGTTTGGTAGGTTGCCTTCGGAATTACCGCTCGTTCATCTGTGTGATTGTTATGTCTACATTTAAGTATCATGCTACTATAAACGGCATGTGTTCGTTGTTCTTCAGCGCGTCATAATGTGAAATGTCTATTTTATTTAACCATAGGTTGGCATGGGCTGCATAAAGTTCAAACATATACCTGAACAACACATGCCTTGCAGTAAGGTTAAGAGACACATGTGCTTTCGGCGTCGTTAATCGTGACGTACGTGACGACTGCATCATGTTAGTCATGTAAAGATAAATCATTCATGTTTGGCGTACATTCGTACACTACGATCCAAATGTCTGTCCATATCGGGTAAACGAAACGACCTGGAGAGCCCCGACACGTAAGCGGCTAGATAGATAGATAGATAGATAGATAGATAGATAGATAGATAGATAGATAGATAGATAGATAGATAGATAGATAGATAGATAGATAGATAGATAGATAGATAGGTCAGGCACGTAGGCAAGGGGGGCCCAGGGAGGCGCCCCCCCCCCCCCTCCGGAATTCCTCAAGTCAGCCATTAATGCAGGGGTATAGATGCACAAGTAGAAGTAGTGCCGTGCGCATTTAAACTAATGAAAAACAAACGATAGTCAAGGAACTCACTAAGAACAGCTACTCAAGAACCTTTATTCCGAATGCACTTCAATCCCAAAAACACGGCAACGCTTGCCGAGAATTCAGCGTCCGGCTCCTGAATCAACACCCATACAGAAACACCATACTCTCCCATATGTCGGAGGCGTTAGCGAAACCATCGCCCGTATTCTCAGAAGACATCCGAATGACTCACAAGCACGAGCACATGTTCTCTACATATTGCCAAAGACCGTTCACCGAAGGAGAGAGCCCAAGGCACTGTATATAAATATGCGATGCGAGCTACATCGACGAAACGAAAAACCTCAAAGAAACATTTCGGCAGCACAGGAATGACCTCTGCAATCTTTCTAAAGATCGCAACCCGATAGCCGAACATTCTCAAGATAGTGACCACCATATCAGTCTTCACGACACAACGGTCATACCAACTGAAACCAGTTATCGGAGGCAGTTACCGCTTTGTGATTGCGGAAAAAGACAGAAAACTTCGCAACGCAGGGCATTTTAATACATGTAAGACAAGCTTGCTAGAAACGAAATTACCTGAACGACCAAAATGTTGCCGTCCGGCTTTGAAGCCAGAGAATACCACGTTATCTGCCGTACTTCGTGCGACTTTTCTTCGTCGCACCAGTTATGTTTAGGAAGGTGGTTAGTTGGTTGTGTCGGGTTTTCTAGGCAAACGCGACCACGGCTATATTGCGCGAAACGACTATTATCATCTACGGTCATGGTGCTCGGTAGTTGGATTGCTTCAAGAAGATAGAGAGAAAGATAAAGGAAAGGCGGAGGTTAACCAGAGGAGATCTCCGGTTGGCTACCCTGTACTGGGGAAGGGCAAACGAGAATGAAAGATGGAAAGGAGACAAGAGAGTTCAAAGACATATCACCATCACTGTCACTTGTCAGGGCACTGTCACAATCTGCCAATAAGTTCTGTTTGCCGAAAAAGTCGCCTCAATGCCCTGACAGCAACTCGCCTTGAAGACTTTCTAGTCCAGTGTTCTAAAATCTTGTATTCAGTAAACGGGCGGTTGTCCAGTTGACCAAGCATGGCTGAAAGGGCTGCTCTTGCCTGCCTGATGCCGTAGCACTCCCCGGCTCACAGACGAAGCCCGCGGGGCAAGTCCAAATCACCGGAAAACAGCAGGATTAAACCGCTTGAGACGCGCGACGTGTGTAAGCTGCGTTCGGCTGGAACGACGACCAGCTGACGTTAAACGGGCCACCACGTACGTTAAGTCGCTCAACCGATCCACAATCACGAAAGATCCAGTATACTGGGGCAAAAACTTTTGGCATAATCCACGTTTACGCTGTGGGGTCCACACCCATACCAAGTCCCCTTTGTTGCACAAGACAGACTGGTGTCGGCTGTCATAGCGCTCCTTAGATCGGTGCTGTGACGCCACGGTACGAAGTCGAGCGATCCGGCGTGCTTCTTCTGCCAGGCACAGTGTCTTGGCAACCGAGTACTCACTGTGGAAGCCAAACGGCAGTATTGTGTCAATACTCCTTAGCGGTAGATGTGCGTACAGCAGATAAAAAGGACTGTAATCCGTCTTCTCATGCTTTGCGGTATTATACGCATATGTGATGAATGGGAGCACGTCATCCCAGTCTTTGTGGTCGGAGGAGACATACATTGCCAGCATGTTGGTAAGAGTCCTGTTTGTACGCTCTACAAGGTCGTTGGTTTGAGGATGGTTAGGTGTTGAATGCCGGAACTTCGAGCTGCAGAGACGAAGTAATTCTTCAACGGCGTCCGCAACAAACTGATGACAACAATCACTAAATATCACACGGGGGGAGACGTGCCTGAGGATAACAAACCGCAGCAAGAATGTGGCAACGCATGTAGTTGTTGAAGATGGTATGGCCGCAGTTTCTGCATAATGGGTCAGGTGGTCTACACATACGATAACCTACCGATTGTCGTTAGAAGATCGTGGAAATGGCCCCAAGAGATCAATACCTACTTGTTCAAACGGCAGACAAGGTGGTGGCAGAGGTGGCTGGAGAAGACCCGGCGGAATAGTGGTAGGACGCTTATGGCGTTGGCATTTCTCGCAACCGCTGACGTACTGCTTGATAGTGTCTCGCATTTTGGGCCAGTAAAAACGCTCCTGTGTTCGATTCAGTGTTCTTATGAAGCCTAGATGGCCAGAGGTTGCGTCATCGTGCATGGCACTCAGTACGTCTGGTCGCAGACTCTGCGGAACCACCAGGAGAAAGCGTGTGCCTTTACCCGAATAATTCGCCTTGTAAAGGAGGCCATCTCGTACACAAAATCGACCGGTGGCTTGAGGACGCAGCGCAGCATTAGAAAGGGGCTCCAGGTTAACATCACTGGCTTTTTCATCCCTGAATCTCGTGGAGTCCGGGAATGTGGCTGAAATAGAAGCAAAACAGTCATCGAAGTTGTCTGCGTCACACTCCGTAGTCGGTAGAGGAAGGCGGGAAAGGGAGTCGGCGTCTGCGTGACGACGACCGGACTTGTAAGAGATGACGAAGTCGTACTCCTGAAGTCGAAGAGCCCAACGTGCCAGTCGACCACTCGTATCACGGAGGTTCACCAACCAGCATAGAGCATGGTGGTCCGTAACTATAGTGAACGGCCGCCCGTAGACGTTGGACCGAAACTTGTGAACCGCGAAAACTGCTGGCAAGCATTCTTGTTCCGTGACGGTGTAATTGCGTTCCGCCTTACTCAGAGATCGACTGGCATAAGCCACAACGTGCTCAGGTCCGCGATGACGCTGTACTAGCACAGATCTGATGCCAGTTCCACTGGCATCAGCGTGCACTTCTGCAGGCGAGGAAGCATCGAAGTGGCGTAATATAGGCCCCGATGTCAGTTGAAACTTTAGTTGGCGGAACGCCTCGTCGCAAGCCGACGTCCAGTTGAAAGGAACATCCTTATGGAGAAGGCATGTCACGGGGTACACCACATCGGCGAATCTTGGTACGAAGCGATGAAAATACGAGCATAAGCCCAATAAACTCCGCAGCTCCCGCAGTGATTTCGGTGGTTCCAAGGAACTTACTGCTTCAATCTTCCGTGGATCGGGCCTCACACCATTTCTGCCGACTAGGTGTCCAAGTACCAACGTTTCCGTCTCTCCAAAGCGACATTTCTTGGAGTTCAGCACCAGACCGGCTTTCTCGACACAATCGAGGATGAGGCTAAGACGTCGGTTATGCTCATCCAAAGTGCTTCCAAAAATCACATCATCCAGATAGCATAAGCAAATTGCCCATTTCATTCCACGGAGGATGGTGTCAATAAATCGTTCGAACGTCGCCGGCGCATTACAAAGACCAAAGGGCATGACGTTGAACTCATAGAAGGCCATCAGATGTCACGAAGGCTGTTTTCTCTTTGTTGTCTGGGTGCATTGGTATCTGCCAATAACCTGATCTCAAATCCAGTGAGGTGAAGTAAGCGGCAGAATGGAAGCAGTCGATAACAATATATATATATATATATATATATATATATATATATATATATATATATATATATATATATATATGTGTGTGTGTGTGTGTGTGTGTGTGTGTGTGTGTGTGTGTGTGTCTCCTGCTTTGGGCCGGGAACCTCGGCCCGCAGTATGATGAAATAAATAAATGAAATAAGATAAATATGGGCTATGAAAGAGAAGGCACGCACGCTAGGGGAATTTCCCAATCGTCTTTCATGCTTCAGATCCAAGTGATGCGTTCAACCTGACAGCCGCATTTCGTGACTGTACGCAGTGCAAAGTGCTCCGCCACAGCTACATTGACAACGGTAAGTGAGCTTAACTGTTCATTTGCGTTTCTAAACATGAGTTATTCACCAGCGATGAGCACGCTTATATATATTCCTGGAATCGCCTTCCGCGCCAACAAAAGCATAGTGCATCGAGCGTTTCTGCAAGCATATGTGTCGTTGTTATACTGGTTATGCGCTGCTGATTCTGATGGGCAGTCAACAGTCGCCAATCATGATATGTGTATCGCGTGCTGACTATTTTCTTGTATGCGTGAGTGAAATTTAAGAACCACGACATACATTATCAGTATTTGTATGGATTAGTTTCATTTTCCGACAGTTTGATACAAGTAGCGCAGTTCGGCCCACGTAGGTTAGGTACTGTAAGCCAGGGGTTCCCAGACAAGGACGCGATCGGCACCCGTTTTGGAACATTAGCGGTGAAAAAAAGACGGCGGGGTGGGAGGTGGCTGGGAATACATAGTAACACGCGGCGGAATACGTACTAGACGAGATAAATCGTGTAGTGTTGTTCGGATTGCTGCTGCGCTTGTGAACGCAGGTGACCCCATTTGCAAAACAGAAGGAGTGTGTGAATGTCACATTGTTTAACTTCGAAGAGAATTCGAATAAGGAAGACCCAGTACAAATCGAATATTTCTCAAGCTTTCCGACTACGAATAGTGCTTTAAGATTCCGGAAAGGGTCTCACCAACCCGAGGCACAGAACAAGAAACACTTTGATTGCACAGCAGGTAATGCACGGAAAAAATACATATTCTACAACACTTGTACCAGAAAAAAATAGCAACTGCAGTTATACAGTATTGTCATGAAAAGGCTATCTGGACTACATTTTTTTTTTTGGGGGGGGGGGGGGCAGTAACGCACGTGTCGATATCTCAACTACTCTAGACGCCGACAACAGCCGCTGGCTAGACACATTAGTGCTGATGTGCTTTGGCTAGTTGCCACTGTCGGACTGTGGCCAGTAACAGCGTGTAGTCTTCTCCCCATTTCTAGTGCGCTTTGGTGTAGGATAAAACTGCACAGTTGGCTTTGCTGCAATACATCAATCTTGCTGCGAAGATGGCTTTTTCATATTATGCACCGTGATGAGGTGAAGCGTGCAAAAAGGGAGTAGAAAAAGAAGAAGTGTTTTCTTTTTCTTTTTGCATGTGTGGTAGTGGGCGGAGACCGTTTGTCGTCGGAAGGCAAGAATGGGCAGCATCGTTTCGCACCGCAAGATGTAAGCCAGGTTTTGCTGTGGAGCATGATAACACGTGTCTGGTTGAGTGGAACGCGAAAGGGTACGCGAATACCTATCATGGTTCCTTATTTTGAAGTTGTAAATTGAATAACTCCTGTTACCCGCGTGAGCGTTTAAACTACTTTTGTATTTGTCTCAGGACGATATGGGAACCCGTTTAAATGCAAAAGCCGACGAGCAAAATTTTTTTCAGGGCCACTATAAGTGTCTGATCTGTACCAGTAGATATTGTACCCAAGTAATGTTATCATGACTAGCCACAGTTCAAACCTTACTAATAGGGCGAACTCGAATTAAATTAACATTCGACGCGAAAAGTTCCGTCTTAAATGCATGTGCATTCACAGTGTCTTTCGATTTGTGACATAAGGCCGTCATATCTGTATTCCTTTGAATTATGCGATTTCTTACTCTGTGCAGACAGCGGTCTGATGGAAAAGTAAGCCCTTTCCTGCTCTTGCGGCCTCTTAAATCGTGTTTGTGGTTGCATTAGATGAAGTTTAAAATACAAGTCAATGCTCGCAGACCTGATATTAGGCTTTATTAAATTGATATGAAATTGTCAGAATTTTTATAATAAGGCTTAAATTAAGCGCACGAACAGGCGAAAGTACAGGAGTACAAACAGAACATAAATCCAGTGTTAATAAGTGATTTCGTTTGTGTGCTTAAATACGCTAATCATGTAATTTTGACCATGTACTGTTATTCTTCCGCCAATTTTCTATTAGCTATTTACATTTTCTACCATTTACTTCTTTTATCAATAGGCATGTTATTTAATTTAACCCTTATAGACATCTTCGAACATTGTGATACAAGCAAACTTTTACTCCTCAATCTGATGTAATAAAAAATTTTCTCCTCCTGTTTATACAGTCTGCAGGCACTGTGTGCAATGTACTTTGCATTTTCTGGAAGCAAGATTCAAGCAGCTAAGGCCTAATTTTTTTTACCTCGACAAGTATTGCCTTTGCCACACCATCGATACAGACGAGGGGCTGACAGCTATGCTGACATTATTCCTGGTGTTTTTAAAACCTTGCAACATCATTTACTGTGTGCGTACTGAGAACAGTCAAGATCGGTATATCTTTCTATAACATTTTATGGAGAAATAAACAAATTTATTTTGTTCAACCTTTGGAGAGTTCGACTTCTTACACACACACACACACACATATATATATATATATATATATATATATATATATATATATATATATATATATATATATATATATATATATATATATATATATATATATATATATATATATATATATATATAGAATGCTTGTAATTGCGAAATCCAATTTTTTGTGTATGTAAGAATAATGATTTATTGAATTGCACATTTTTCACATAATGTCTGCATTACTAACGTCACGCATGTAAATGCACAATTAAACATGCATTTACATGCATGAAATTAGTGCGTGCATCTATAGTGGGATATATTTAATACGGCCGTTAATTAAAGGGGTAGAACCCTTTGTAAGAAGGGTGTTATGATGGTGAAATACCCTATGGTGTAATTAAGCCAAAAGTTCTAGTAGTCATAAAGGGTGTATGTTTGGTAAAACACCTGCCGAAGAAAATATGATGTCGCTGTCAGCGAGACAACCCTTTATGTGGGTGTTTTAATTGTTCAAGTACTCATTTCTAAGGGTGCTAGGGTGTCAATTGTAGGCACTCGAAAACACCCTTAAGGTTTTGGCGAAAGAGTTCTGCGGAAACCCGCAAGGTGGAGCAACGTTTATGAAAGGGGGAAAAAGGGAAAAATCAACATCCACCTGTTTTTGCAGCGCAAGTCTACAAGGAAATATATACGGATTTCTCAGAAATGAAAGATTCCTAGTTGCCGAAAAATTCGTGCTGGTCCGGGGTGTTTTTTTTTCTTAGTGTGTGTATTGTTATAAAAAGTCCGAGGCGCTAAGATGTGGGTGCGCGTTCTGTAGCATTGATGTCAATCCTTGGGATAGTTTTGAGCCTTCTTCAGGCTACTGACCAGTACCTGCCACTTCTGCGACTGAATTTTTCCATGCATTAAACCTTCTATTTTTTGGTTTAGGCCTTCTGTTCTTTTTCGTGATCGGTAGCAATTATCACAACCTAGGCATGCAGCAATAGGCTTCCGGTTCTCGCTCATTCTATTGGCTTTCTACTTTGACAACGCGTCCAAGTGAGCCGCGTAATAGAAGTGTACCACTTGAAACGACGGCGCGGCGACCATACCCACTTAGAGGAGCTCAGCACGAAGTTGTACATTCGGCACCCTGTCTCTGAGCCTGCATTGCGTAGGTGAAGAAAGCAAGGACGCTCGTTCAGAAACAACTGACCAAGCAAAAATAAACTACAGTTGACCGATTGAGAAAACTGCACGTCGCATGCGCCACGCCGGTGCGGCATGCGTCCGAGATGTGGCTATTCAAATAAGCTAGGCTTGGTAGGAAAACAACGGGGCCCGACGCAGCGACGCCGTCATTCCGGACAGAGTGGTACAGTGAGCAACGCAGTCGCTGGGCAAGCACCGCTGATTGCTGTGTTTGCCCAGCGACTTGCATTATTATGAAAAGTATGGTGATTGCATTATGAAAAAGCAAAATCGAATTTTTCCGATTCCCAGCGACGACTACCGGCGGTAGAAAAGGAACTTTCCTGAATATGTTGTGCGCAGTTTATCACTGGCTCTTTTACTTCGTTCAGCAGCCTTCAGGTCTGCGTTGTTGTAAAGCAGCCGTGCGATATGCTGGCATCTAGCGTTCCTCCTATATACAAGAGAAAAACGTTACACAGTAAACAAAATGGCATGCTCAAATTAACCCCACGTCCGTAAAAGGACTTCAGACGCTTATCTGCCTTAAGCGAAACTTACAAAATGGCGCCATGGAGTGTGAACTCACGGCTTACAAACCACTATAGTGTCACGTGGTCTTGACGATCGCAGCACTCAAGACGAAGCACGCGGGACTGAAGGCGATCTCAGGTGAACTGTTTAGTGGGCGAACTTGCGCCCAGCAAAACATAGCCAATCACATGGCGAACACACAGCACCGACCAAAGTAAAAGTAAATATATTCGTAAAAGACGGTTCCGCTCCAGCACGGGAGCCTTGTTAAAAATCACGAAACGTCTTTTACGGATATATTTGCTTTTACTTTGGTGGCTGCTGTGTGTTCTTCATGTTATTCTCCGACCAGAAGGGATTCCGTCCAACTCTAGAATTCATAGCCAATCACAATGCGCAGCAATAGCGGCGTGAACAGCCGTCGGTCGAAGACTGACAAGCAGCTAAATGCGCCGCTTCTTATACACACGTCATAACGTGTTCTCGCGTTATCTCTGAAATTCGAGAAGACACTCAAATGTGCCCGTAAGGTATGCAGCCGTTCAAGAACCTTCGACATGGTTCACGAAGCGACATGCAAGGTAAACGAGGCTACGCTTCACCTCTACGGTCCTCCCACCTCACGCGTGAAATGAAACATATACAATCAATTCAGAAACGAACAATTCGATTCAAATTCATCTACGGTCTATGATAGCAGCATTTCACCTTCATCACATTCTCACATCTTACCGCTGTAAAGTTTGGACGATGGGCTCACAGGTGTAGGCGTAATTTTGCTGCACAAGTTCGCCCATACGTTATTTGTTGTTGAGGGATACTTCTTTTCTATATCCGCTAATCCACATGCTTCTAGACACACCCACAGGCTAAACATTTTTCCTTTGAGGACAAACATTGACTGTCTTAAACTTTCGTTTTTTCCACTCGTGGAACACCTTCTACGTTTCGCTTCGTGCGTTAACTTATGAAGAATTCGCTTAGAAACTATTTAACGATATCATACTTTAATCTGCTCTGTATAATCGCAGCGTTTGTTCCTTACTTTTCACTTTTGCCTTTTGCCTTGCCCTGCTACCGGGGAGACGGCGCTAGCGGCGCCCAGGGGCCAGAGACGGAGTGCTGCGTGGGTTGTTCGGTGCTTTTTGTTCTTTTTTTTTGGAGGGGGAGGCGTTTTGCACATAAATAAATAAATAAATAAATAAATAAATAAATAAATAAATAAATAAATAAAGAAAGAAAGAAAGAAAGAAACAAATACTCCCACTTCTTTAATGTCGCAGCTTCCCTAAAATGTTCACGCCTACGAGCGTTTTCTTTACTTTAGAACTTGACAAGCGAGCCATGCACAGCAGAAAAATCTAACTTCATTAGCTCGCCTCTCTAAGAAAGTGAAGCGAAATGAACTGAAGCTTTAACATAACGGAGAGTAAAGTAGCCCTTGTAAATATCATTACTAAACGTGGGTGTGTTCGGAACAACGGAACAGCGTACACCGTTCAGGAAAGTGACATGGCTCCCCTCGGAACGCTTCATCTGAATGAATGTTGTGAACGAAAAGTACAGTACGGCAAAGATTGAATGTCTTGAGTCGCTGATATCGATGAACCAATGCGGCATAATGGGAGCGCGTTGCCATTCATCCCTGTCTGCCATTAGTTTAAGCAGAGCACGTTTGTTATGCAAATAATTTATCCTACTCGGCAATGCGCTGGCCGTAAGCAGCGCCCACGCCACCCGTTTTTAAGAAAGCCATGCACGTCACTTGGTAGCCGTCCTAGCTTTTGACAAGATGTTGTGATGTTTGGCGTGAGCTTGCTCATGTAACGCGCCTCCTCGGTGCTGTCGTGGGCTCGTGTCACATTCAGGGCAGAAGTCCACGGGGCAGGAGAGAAGAGTACGTGGAGCGCTGGGAGTGACAAATGATTACAAGGTTTATTTACAACATGATGGTAGCTTACTGCCGAATCTGAATGCCGAATGCTCTCTCATGCCTTCTCCAGTTGATTAAATAGTCCACGTCGTCCTGTGACGTCTTCTAGGGAGGGCTCAGTTGATGTTTCTCCTTCAATGCCATGCCGAAGGTTTGGATCGGGGAGAAGGTGTTCGACCGCTCTTTTAATTATGAAGTTCGCCGAGGAAATATTTATGGTGGCCGTGACACCCAGGAAAGCAGCAGGACTCCTTCGGGTGAAAATCTGTCGCCACCCCCTACTGAGGTAACGTTGAAGTGGTTACCAGCGCTAGGCTCGTTTCCGGCTTTCGAGACGTTCGTCGTCTCGTTAACGGCTTTACGGTCGCCACGACTTCTTCAGCGAGCGCCGCCTCGTCTCTGGCGCCTCGGTCGCAACAGTGCGCATTACGAACGCGCGACTTGTTTGAGCCCGAGTATAGTGCCAACCACCGTCGGAGGTTACGGAGCATTTGGAAAAGCCCTACACGTATAAACAGGAAGGACACATTCGGTTTTCCAATCAACGATGATCGAAAACGTCAGCAAATAAATTGAGTAAC
>CM023484.1:8633479-8666673 GCA_013339685.2 Hyalomma asiaticum | reverse complement strand
GGACACCAACCAAATATAATCATCAAAAGTAAAATCTGTTTACTCGTAAAGATGACAAAAAACCCGACGTTTCGGGTCCCACTCGGGCCCTTCTTCAGGGATGACTGGAGGGCACCAGACAGCAGCAGTGCTTATAAGGCCTTCTTTTTCTTCCTTCCTTTCTCACTTTCTCTTTTTCCGGTTCTTCAAACCGAGGGGAGTCATGCTAGTGTTGAACGAGGTGCCGAAGTCCGCTAAAATAGACACTCGGCATTGCACCTGCAGACCGGTTAAGGTTACCAGGTGTCACCTGGTTGTGCCATGATTCTACAAGAAGCCGCCTGTGAAAACTGGTTTCCAAGTCGAGGACTTGGAAAGCAGTGCTTTCTCCAATGCTCCTCGCTCTTTCTCTCTTTCTTTCTTCAATTCCTCGCTAAGGTAAATTCCTCCTTAGGTCTCAAAGTTAATTCAACACCTAATGCAGAGCGCCACCATTGGTCTGCTTCTGATAAATTCACTTGAGCTACAAGCGCGATGCTTTCGCGTAGAAGAGGACGCACACGGAGACAAAACAGACCGACGACACGAGCGGTGACTGTCAAGTGAAATTTTTATTCAACACAGCAATATATATATATAACGCACATAACATGATACAACAAATGCATGTGGATGGCATCACTAAGGACATCATAGTTGATTTCTGGGGTTTTACGTCCCAAAACCGACGTGTTTATGAGATACGCACTTGTGGGGACTCCGGAAATTTTGACTACATGGGTATCCTTAATGCTCAATGATATCGCACATTTCGCTCCCAACCAGATGTAGCCGCCATGGCCAGTATTCGAACCCGCCACCTTCGGATCAGAAACCAAGTGTCATCGCCACTAGACCGCCATGGCTTGTCTGTAAAGGATATCAAGATCCACATCTTGCGCATCACCGAAAATCCTAATCTCATTTTCTACCAGTCTAATTGATGTTTAGCTGATACAATCCTTTCCCCCTTCTATGACATTAAATTATTCAACAATTTATCTGAAGGTGCGACCTTAACGTCTGTGTAAACGACCTGCGTCGGTGAGGATATGAGAACACCCATGCTTCTAATTGCGGACGGCCAACTGAGCATGTGCATTCCTTAAGACATATCTTGGTTCTCTGAGCATCGTTTAAGCACCGACCTCTTTGGCCGATATAAGAGGCACCAAATTACATTGGTATTTATTATACATTCGTACGCGGCAAAATAAGGAAAACACCTTGCGTCTTCAAGATTAACGCCCCACCTTCCTTGCCTTTTGCTAACATTGCCCTCAGACTTCCTTTGGAAGTCGCACAGATGCTACTAATCTTAACACACGTAAGGCAATGTCACCTTATCTCCAAAACGAATGGCTACCTTCTTAATACCGTGTGACGTTTTATGCAGATTCGAAATGGCTGCAAACCTTTCTTTCTACTTTATTCTTTTCTCCGTCTACAGCACCTGCTTTCTTTTGGAACTTTAATCGTTTAAGTAGTTGATTTGCAGTCACTCTAACGACAGAATTAGGATGATTTGCGACTCAGTCGCAAATTATCTGGACCCTGTCTAGGGCCGATTCAGGATAATACTAAATTTCACGTTGATGCTGCTCGTACCAGTTCGCTGAATGCCAAAGAATGCCAGTTGCCCGCCGAATTCTTGGCATAACAGCGACGAATGCAATGCAAGAAATGAGCCAGATTTTCGCATGTACTCTGCGACAGGGTAGGTCACCTTTTATCCTAACGTGCAGGTACCTTTAACATTGCAGTGTCCGCGGCGTATTCTTAAGCAGGAGGAGGGAGGAAAGGAGGAAAGACAGGAAGGTTAGCCAGTGTTGATGAGACCGGCTCAAAATACTGAAAGAGAGGACGAGGCCGCTTGCGCACAGCACATTTAGTATACACACCAGAAGCGCTGAACACAATCCAACACCGAAAGAGACATCACATACACTCACAAGTCAAAGGCTAGACAATGTTACGAGGTACGGCTTAAGTCCTAATTAAAGAGCCAGTTCCCAATTATATCCGAACGCAGAGCGAGGAGATGGCACGAGCGCTTTTTTGTCACCAAAGTAAGTGTTGGTAGGCAGGCATTTGCATGGGGTTACGTTACTTGACTGCCACTCAAAAAACGCGGGTTCGATCCCGGCCACGGTGGTCGCATTTTCGATGGACGCGAAAATGCCCGAGACCCGTGTGCTGTGCATTATCAGTGCACGTTAAAGAACCCAAGGTGGTCTAAATTTTTGGAGCCCTCCACTACGGCACTTCTCTCCTCTCCACTCTTTCACTCCCTTTCCCCCACCCCCATGGACGCTTAGCCGTGTGCCCTGCATGGGCTGCAGACAGTAACGTCCTTTCCTAACCGAACCACTGTCATCATCATCATTTGTATGGAGCGTGGCAACTTCTGAGGAACGCCGCAACAGTCAGCGTCTAGAAGCCCGAGGACCTATGGTAGCTCGAGCAGCCTCTACAGGCTGCAGGGAAGAAGACGGTTCGCCGGCGTGGGTGGCGCGTCCCGGTCGGACAGTCACGCCGAAGCTCGCGCCCGAAGCTCGACAGCCCAGGCCTGTCCACGGGCACGTGAACGTCTTGCAACAGCAGCAGATTGAAGAAACCCGGCCATGCTGGTACCGCGAAAATTGTGCAGGCCTCAGGTGGGGACCGTGGCTCGGGTGCGGAACCTGACAGCCCAGCTGCGTGGCCGGCCTTCTCCATTGGTATCCGCCACTCTCGCCAGGAGGGGCACTTTTTGTCCCCCATGTACATCGTGGGCCTTCACTATTGTTGTTCTTGTTCTTTCGTGTTGCCTTCTGATTGATTAGAATTGTATCCGTGGGCTGTTGCGATTTGCACTTCGTTTTTCTTGTTCTTGTTTTTTTGGCACTCGTGCAAACGTCGTCTTCGTCTTCCCCGATGCTATCTTGTGGCGCGCACATTGAAATACGCGCACTGTACTCTTCACACCGAACGCTGTCCAATACTTTAAACAGTACAAACAGAGTACCTAAAAGTGCTTGAATGACGAGATCAGCAACAGGCTGCAGGCCTCAGGCCTGGCCGACCACCTGACCTAGATCGCTGGATCCATCGATAATTCTATCGTTCGGTTCTGGATATCGTTCACAAATCCAATTTATTTGCTTATTTGCGATGCCAGCCCAATATGGCTAAGGGCAAACTTCCGACACAAAAAATCCCACAGATGCCACGCTTTGTGGGAATCGGTCTCATGCGAATCAATGAGCAAAAAATTACGTGTGGCGGTTCGTGCGGTATTCAGTGAGTATGATGAACGTCCTTGTGTAAGGCGCGCGAATACCTTTATTCTCAACACGGCCTCATCAGGAAACTCGACAGAACCGTGGCGACCGAATGGTGTCCTGGTAGGGCGTAATGTTGGGTTAGGGCACAGCACGGACACCCGCATTTTCGACGAGAAATGCACGCTACGTTGCACTCATGTGCGTATCATGAGCGTGGTTCGTTCACATATACCTGCGGGACCGAGTAAAGTTGAATAAAAGCATGGTAGGTAACAGAAAATATGTATCGCTTATCACATTGCTAAGCGCATTGCTAAGCATATTGCTTAACACATATTGGAAGCGCGGTTATGTTACAGATGCAGGATCATCACAAATGTTGGTGCATTAGTTTTATTCTGTATGTTTGGACGAGCCGCCATAGCCAAGCGGTAGGGTTCTTGCTGAGCACCGCGGTGGCCCGGGTTCAATAACCGTGTACCGTTTGGTAGGTTGCCTTCGGAGATTACCGCTCGTTCACCTGTGTGATTGTTTTGTCTACATTTAAGTATCATGCTACTATAAACGGCATGTGTTCGTTGTTTTTCAGCACGTCATAATGTGAAATGTCTATTTTATTTAAGCATAGGTTGGCATGGGCTGCATAAAATTCAAGCACATACCTGAATAACACATGCCATGCAGTAAGGTTATCAGACACATATGCTTTCGGTGTCGATAATCCTGACGTACGTGACGAGTGCATCATGTTAGTCATGTAAACATAAATCACTCATGTTTTTCGTACATTCGTACACTACAATCCAAATGTTGGTCCATATCGGGTGACCGAAACGACCTGGAGAGCCCCGACACGTAAGCGGCTAGATAGATAGATAGATAGATAGATAGATAGATAGATAGATAGATAGATAGATAGATAGATAGATAGATAGATAGATAGATAGATAGATAGATAGATAGATAGATAAATAGATAGATAGATAGAGCACGTAGACAAGGGGGGCCCAGGGCCCCCTCCCCCCTCCGGAATTCTTCAAGTCAGCAATTAATGCAGGGGTATAGATGCAGAAGTACAAGTAGCGCCATGCGCATTTAAACTAATGAAAAACAAACGATAGTCAAGGAACTCTCTAAGAACAGCTACTCAAGAACCTTTATTCCGAAAGCACTTCAATTCCAAAGGCACGGCAACGCTTGCCGAGAATTCAGCGTCCGGCTCCTGAATCAACATCACAACAGAAACACCACACCCTCCCATATGTTGGAGGCATTAGCGAAACCATCGCCCGTATTCTCAGAAGACATCCGAATGACTCACAAGCACGAGCACATGTTCTCTACATATTGCCAAAGACCGTTCACCTAAGGAGAGAGCGATGCGAGCTACATCTACGAAACGAAAAACCTCAAAGAAACATTTCGACAGCACAGGAATGACCTCTGCAATTTTGCAAGAGATCGCAACCCTATAGCTGAAATTCTCGCAATAGCGACCACCGTATCAGTCTTCATGACGCAACGGTCATACCAACTGAAACCAGTTATCGGAGGCAGTTACAGCTTTGTGATTGCGGAAAAAGACAGAAAACTTCGCAACGCAGGGCATTTTAATATATGTAAGACAAGCTTGCTAGAAACGAAATTACCTGAACGACCAAAATGTTGCCGTCCGGCTTCGAAGCTAGAGCATACGACGTTATCTGCCGTACTTCATGCGACTTTTCTTCGTCGCACCAGTTATGTTTAGGAAGGTGGTTAGTTGGTTGTGTCGGGTTTTTTAGGCAAACGCGACCACGGCTATATTGCGCGAAACGACGATTATTATCTACGGTCACGGCGCTCGGTAGTTGGATTGCTTCAAGAAGATAGAGAGAAAGAGAAAGGAAAGGCGGAGGTTAACCAGAGGAGATCTCCGGTTGGCTACCCTGTACTGGGGAAGGGCAAACGAGAATGAAAGATGGAAAGGAGACAAGAGAGTTCAGAGACATCACCATCACTGTCACAATCTGTCAATAAGTTCTGTTTGCCGAAAAAGTCGCCTCAATGCCCTGACAGCAACTTGCCTTGAAGACTTTCTAGTCAAGTGTTCTAAAATCTTGTATCCAGTAAACGGACGGTTGTCCAGTTGACCAAGCATGGCTGAAAGGGCTGCTCTTGCCTGCCTGATGCCGTAGCACTCCCCGGCTCACAGACGAAGCCCGCGGGGCAAGTCCAAATCACCGGAAAACAGCAGGATGAAACCGCTTGAGACGCACGACGTGTGTAAGCTGCGTTCGGCTGGAACGACGACCAGCTGACGTTAAACGGGCCACCACGTACGTTAAGTCGCTCAACCGATCCACAATCACGAAAGATCCAGTATACTGGGGCAAAAACTTTTGGAATAATCCACGTTTACGCTGTGGGGTCCACACCCATACCAAGTCCCCTTTGTTGCACAAGACAGACTGGTGTCGGCTGTCATAGCGCTCCTTAGATCGGTGCTGTGACGCCACGGTACGAAGTCGAGCGATGCGGCGTGCTTCTTCTGCGAGGCACAGCGTCTTGGCAACCGAGTACTCACTGTGGAAGCCAAACGGCAGTATTCTATCCATACTCCTTAGCGGTAGATGTGCGTACAGCAGATAAAAAGGACTGTAATCCGTCGTCTCATGCTTTGCGGTATTATACGCATATGTGATGAATGGGAGCACGTCATCCCAGTCTTTGTGGTCTGAGGAGACATACATTGCCAGCATGTTGGTAAGAGTCCTGTTTGTACGCTCTACAAGGTCGTTGGTTTGAGGATGGTAAGGTGTTGAATGCCGGAACTTCGAGCTGCAGAGACGAAGTAATTCTTCAACGGTGTCCGCAACAAACTTATGACCACAATCACTAATAATCACACGGGGGGAGCCGTGCCTGAGGATAACAAACCGCAGCAAGAATGTGGCAACGCATGTAGTTGTTGAAGATGGTATGGCCGCAGTTTCTGCATAATGGGTCAGGTGGTCTACACATACGATAACCTACCGATTGTCGTTAGAAGATCGTGGAAATGGCCCCAAGGGATCAATACCTACTTGTTCAAACGGCAGACAAGGTGGTGGCAGAGGCTGGAGAAGACCCGGCGGAGTAGTCGTAGGACGCTTATGGCGTTGGCATTTCTCGCAACCGCTGACGTACTGCTTGATAGTGTCTCGCATTTTGGGCCAGTAAAAACGCTCCTGTGTTCGATTCAGTGTTCTTATGAAGCCTAGATGGCCAGAGGTTGCGTCATCGTGCATGGCACTCAGTACGCCTGGTCGCAGACTCTGCGGAATCACCAGGAGAAAGCGTGTGCCTTTACCCGAATAATTCGCCTTGTAAAGGAGGCCATCTCGTACACAAAATCGACCGGTGGCTTGAGGACGCAGCGCAGCAGTAGAAAGGGGCTCCAGGTTAGCATCACTGGCTTTTTCATCCCTGAATCTCGTGGAGTCCGGCAATGTGGCCGAAATAGAAGCAAAACAGTCATCGAAGTTGTCTGCGTCACACTCCGTAGTCGGTAGAGGAAGGCGGGGAAGGCAGTCGGCATCTGCGTGACGACGACCGGACTTGTAAGAGATGACGAAGTCGTACTCCTGAAGTCGCAAAGCCCAACGTGCCAGTCGACCACTCGTATCACGGAGGTTCACCAACCAGCATAGAATGTGGGGGTCCGTAACTATAGTGAAAGGCCCCCCGTAGACGTTGGACCGAAACTTGTGAACCGCGAAAACTGCTGGCAAACATTCTTGTTCCGTGACGGTGTAATTGCGTTCCGCCTTACTCAGAGATCGACTGGCATAAGCGACAACGTGCTCAGATCCGCGATGACGCTGTGCTAGCACAGATCCGATGCCAATTCCACTGGCATCAGCGTGCACTTCTGCAGGCGAGGAAGCATCGAAGTGGCGTAATATAGGCCCCGATGTCAGTTGAAACTTTAGTTGGCGGAACGCCTCGTCGCAATCCGACGTCCAGTTGAAAGGAACATCCTTATGGAGAAGGCATGTCAGGGGGTACACCACATCGGCGAATCTTGGTACGAAGCGACGAAAATACGAGCATCAGCCCAATAAACTCCGCAGCTCCCGCAGTGATTTCGGTGGTTCCAAGGAACTTACTGCTTCAATCTTCCGTGGATCGGGCCTCACACCATTTCTGTCGACTAGATGTCCAAGTGCCAACGTTTCTGTCTCTCCAAAGCGACATTTCTTGGAGTTCAGCCCCAGACCGGCTTTCTCGACACAATCGAGGATGAGGCTAAGACGTCGGTTATGCTCATCCAAAGTGCTTCCAAAAATCACATCATCCAGATAGCATAAGCAAATTGCCCATTTCATTCCACGGAGGATGGTGTCAATAAATCGTTCGAACGTCGCCGGCGCATTACAAAGACCAAAGGGCATGACGTTGAACTCATAGAGGCCATCAGATGTCACGAAGGCTGTTTTCTCTTTGTCGTCTGGGTGCATTGGTATCTGCCAATAACCTGATCTCAAATCCAGTGAGGTGAAGTAAGCGGCAGAATGGAAGCAGTTGATAACAATATATATATATATATATATATATATATATATATATATATATATATATATATATATATATATATATTATATATATATATATATATATGTGTGTGTGTGTGTGTGTGTGTGTGTGTGTGTGTGTGTGTCCTGCTTTGGGCCGGGAACCTCGGCCCGCAGTATGATGAAATAAATAAATGAAATAAGATAAATATGTGCTATGAAAGAGAAGGCACGCACGCTAGGGGAATTTTCCAATCGTCTTTCATGCTTCAGATCCAAGTGATGCGTTCAACCTGACAGCCGCATTTCGTGACTGTACGCAGTGCAAAGTGCTCCGCCACAGCTACATTGACAACGGTAAGTGAGCTTAACTGTTCATTTGCGTTTCTAAACATGAGTTATTCACCAGCGATGAGCACGCTTATATATATTCCTGGAATCGCCTTCCGCGCCAACAAAAGCGTAGTGCATCGAGCGTTTCTGCGAGCATATGTGTCGTTGTTATACTGGTTATCCGCTGCTGATTCTGAGGGGCATTCAACAGTCGCCAATCATGATATGTGTATCGCGTGCTGACTATTTTCTTGTATGCGTGAGTGAAATTTAAGAACCACGACATACATTATCAGTATTTGTATGGATTAGTTTCATTTTCCGACAGTTCGATACAAGTAGCGCAGTTCGGCCCACGTAGGTTAGGTACTGTAAGCCAGGGGTTCCCAGACAAGGACGCGATCGGCACCCGTTTTGGAACATTAGCGGTGAAAAAAAGACGGCGGGGTGGGAGGTTGCCGGGAATACATAGTAACACGCGGCGGAATGCTTACTAGACGAGATCAATCGTGTAGTGTTGTTCGGATTGCTGCCGTGGTTGTGAAAGCAGGTGACGCCATTTGCAAAACAGAAGGGGTGTGTGAATATCACATTGTTTAACTTCGAAGAGAATTCGAATAAGGAAGACCCAGTACAAATCGAATATTTCTCAAGCTTTCCGACAACGAATAGTGCTTTAAGATTCCGGAAAGGGTCTCAGCAACCCGAGGCACAGAACAAGAAGCATTTTGATTGCACAGCAGGTAATGCACGGAAAAAATACATATTCTACAACACTTGTACCAGAAAAAATAGCAACTGCAGTTATACAGTATTGTCATGAAAAGGCTATCTGGACTACATTTTTTTTTGGGGGGGGGGCGTAACGCACGTGTCGATATCATTCTGAACTACTCTAGACGCCGACAACAGCCGCTGGCTAGACACATTAGTGCTGATGTGCTTTGGCTTGTTGCCACTGTCGGACTGTGGCCAGTAACAGCGTGTAGTCTTCTCCCCATTTCTAGTGCGCTTTGGTGTAGGATAAAACTGCACAGTTGGCTTTGCTGCAATACATCAATCTTGCGGCGAAGATGGCTTTTTCATGGTATGCACCGTGATGAGGTGAAGCGTGCAAAAAGGGAGTAGAAAAAGAAGTGTTTCTTTTTCCTTTTTGCATGTGTGGTAGTGGGCGGAGACCGTTTGTCGTCGGAAGGCAAGAATGGGCAGCATCGTTTCGCACCGCAAGATGTAAGCCAGGTTTTGCTGGGGAGCATCATAACACGTGTCTGGTTGAGTGGAACGCGAAAGGGTACGCGAGTACCTACTATGGTTCCTTATTTTGAAGTTGTAAATTGAATAACTCCTGTTACCCGCGTGAGCGTTTAAACTACTTTTGTATTTGTCTCAGGAGATATGGGAACCCGTTTAAATGCAAAAGCCGACGAGCAAAATTTTGTTTCAGGGCCACTATAAGTGTCTGATCTGTACCAGTAGATAGTGTACCCAAGTAATGTTATCATGATTAGCCACAGTTCAAACCTTACTAATAGGGCGAACTCGAATTAAATTAACATTCGACGCAAAAAGTTCCGTCTTAAATGCATGTGCATTCACAGTGTCTTTCGATTTGTGACATAAGGCTGTCATATCTGTATTCCTTTGAATTATGCGATTTCTTACTCTGTGCAGACAGCGGTCTGATGGAAAAGTAAGCCCTTTCCTGCTCTTGCGGCCTCTTAAATCGTGTTTGTGGTTGCATTAGATGAAGTTTAAAATACAAGTCAATGCTCGCCGACCTGATATTAGGCTTTATTAATTTGATATGAAATTGTCAGAATTTTTATAATAAGGCTTAAATTAAGCGCACGAACAGGCGAAAGTACAGGAGTACAAAGAGAACATAAATCCAGTGTTAATAAGTGATTTCGTTTGTGTGCTGAAATACGCTAAACATGTAATTTTGACCATGTACTGTTATTCTTCCGCCAATTTTCTATTAGCTATTTACATTTTCTACCATTTACTTCTTTTATCAATAGGCATGTTATTTAATTCAACCCTTATAGACATCTTCGAACATTGTGATACAAGCAAACTTTTACTCCTCAGTCTGATGTAATAAAAAATTTTCTCCTCCTGTTTATACAGTCTGCAGGCACTGTGTGCAATGTACTTTGAATTTTCTGGGAGCGAGATTCAAGCAGCTAAGGCCTAATTTTTTTTACCTCGACAAGTATTGCCTTTGCCACACCATCGATACAGAGGAGGGGCTGACTGCTATGCTGACATTATTCTTGGTGTTTTTAAAACCTTGCAACATCATTTACTGTGTGCATACTGAGAACAGTCAAGATCGGTATATCTTTCTATAACATTTTATAGAGAAATAAACAAATTTATTTTGTTCAACCTTTGGAGAGTTCGAATTCTTACATCTATATATATATATATATATATATATATATATATATATATATATATATATATATATATATATATATATATATATATATATATATAGGACTGTATATGCAAAAATAGCTTGGGTTGCCGCTAGTTTATAACAGAATTGACGATGCGCCTCTTAGAGAATGACGGTTTATTAAGTCAACGTTTCGGTCGGAGCCCGACCAAAGGTCGGGCTCCGACCGAAACGTTGACTTAATAAACCGTCGTTCTGTAAGAGGCGCATCGTCAATTCTGTTATATATATATATATATATATATATATATATATATATGGAATGCTTGATTGCGAAATCCAATTTTTTGTGTATGCAAGAATAATGATTTATTGAATTGCTCATTTTTCACATAATGTCTGCATTACTAACGTCACGCATGTAAATTCACAATTAAACATGCATTTACATGCATGAAATTAGTGCGTGCATCTATAGTGGGATATATTTAATACGGCCGTTAATTAAAGGGGTAGAACCCTTTGTAAGAAGGGTGTTATGATGGTGAAATACCCTATGGTGTAATTAAGCCAAAAGTCCTAGTAGTCATAAAGGGTGTATGTTTGGTAAAACACCTGCCGAAGAAAATATGATGTCGCTGTCAGCGAGACAACCCTTTATATGGGTGTTTTAATTGTTCAAGTACTCATTTCTAAGGGTGCTAGGGTCTCAATTGTAGGCACTCGAAAACACCCTTAAGGTTTTGGCGAAAGAGTTCTGCGGAAACCCGCAAGGTGGAGCAACGTTTATGAAAGGGGGAAAAAGGGAAAAATCAACATCCACCTGTTTTTGCAGCGCAAGTCTAGAAGGAAATATATACGGATTTCTCAGAAATGAAAGATTCCTAGTTGCCGAAAAATTCGTCCTGGTCCGGGGTGTTTTTTTTTTCTTAGTGTGTGTAGTGTTATAAAAAGTCCGAGGCGCTAAGATGTAGGTGCGCGCTCTGTAGCATTGATGTCAATCCTTGGGATAGTTTTGAGCCTTCTTCAGGCTAATGACCAGCACCTGCCACTTCTGCGACTGAATTTTTCCATGCATTAAACCTTCTATTTTTTGGTTTAGGCCTTCTGTTCTTTTTCGTGATCGGTAGCAATTATCACAACCTAGGCATGCAGCAATAGGCTTCCGGTACTCGCTCATTCTATTGGCTTTCTACTTTGACAACGCGTCCAAGTGAGCCGCGTAATAAAAGTGTACCACTTGAAACGACGGCGCGGCGACCGTACCCACTTAGAGGAGCTCAGCACGAAGTTGTACATTCGGCACCCTGTCTCTGAGCCTGCATTGCGTAGGTGAAGAAAGCAAAGACGCTCGCTCAGAAACAACTGACCGAGCGAAAATAAACTACAATTGACCGATTGAGAAAACTGCACGTCGCATGCGCCACGCCGGTGCGACATGCGTCCGAGTTACGGCTATTCAAATGAGCTAGCCTTGGTAGGAAGACAACGGGGCCCGACGCAGCGACGCCGTCATTCCGGACAGAGTGGTACAGTGAGCAACGGAGTCGCTGGGCAAGCACCGCTGATTGCTGTGTTTGCCCAGCGACTTGCATTATTATGAAAGGTATGGTGATTGCATTATGAAAAAGGAAAATCGAATTTTTCCGATTCCCAGCGACGACTACCGGCGGTAGAAAAGGAACTTTCCTGAATATGTTGTGCGCAGTTTATCACTGGCTCTTTTACTTCGTTCAGCAGCCTTCAGGTCTGCGTTGCTGTAAAGCAGCCGTGCGATATGCTGGCATATAGCGCTCCTCCTATATACAAGAGAAAACGTTACACAGTAAACAAAATGGCATGCTCAAATTAAGCACATGTCCGTAAAAGGACTTCAGACGCTTATCTGCCTTAAGCGAAACTTACAAAATGGCGCCATGGAGTGTGAACTCACGGCTTACAAACCACTATAGTGTCACGTGGTCTTGACGATCGCAGCACTCAAGACGAAGCACGCGGGACTGAAGGCGATCTCAGGTGAACTGTTTAGTGGGCGAACTTGGGCCCAGCAAAACATAGCCAATCACATGGCGAACACACAGCACTGACCAAAGTAAAAGTAAATATATTCGTAAAAGACGTTTCGGCTCCCTCACGAGAGCCTTGTTCACAAACACGAAACGTCTTTTACGGATATATTTGCTTTTACTTTGGTGGCTGCTGTGTGTTCTTCATGTTATTCTCCGACCAGAAGGGATTCCGTCCAACTCTAGAATTCATAGCCAATCACAATGCGCAGCAATAGCGGCGTGAACAGCCGTCGGTCGAAGACTGACAAGCAGCTAAATGCGCCATTTTTTATACACACGTCATAACGTCTTCTCGCGTTATCTCTGAATTTCAAGAAGACGCTCAAATGTGCCCGTAAGGTATGCAAACGTTCAAGAACGGTCGACATGGTTCACGAAGCGACATGCAAGGTAACGAGGCTTGGAGTGCGCGCCAAAGAAAGTGATAGCCACGCTCGTCGCAAACACCAAGTGCGCGTGTCAGGAAACCGATAACGACTTTCCGCTTAAACAAAGGAAAACATCCATACGTCTTAATAGTTCTTCTTACTAGAATACGCTTCACCGTATACGGTCCTCCCACCTCACGTGTTAAATAAAATATCTACAATCAATTCAGAAAGGAGCAATCCGATTCACATTACATCTACAGTCTATGATCGCAGCATTTCACCTTCATCACATCCTCGCATCTTACCGCTGTAAACTTTGGACGATGGGCTCGCAGGTGAAGGCGTAATTTTGCTGCACAAGGTCGCCCATACGTCATTTGTTGTTGAGGGGTACTTCTTTATATCCGCTAATGCACATGCTTCTACAGACACCCACAGGCTAAACATTTTTCCTTTGAGGACAAACATTGACTGTCTTATACTTTCGCGTCTTCCACTCGTGGAACACCTTCTACGTTTCGCTTTGTGCATTAACTTATGAAGAATTCGCTCAGAAACTATCTAACGATATTGCAACACGGTATGCTATCACTAGGGCTCTTCCGATCAGCACTGCTACGGACGTCGCCGATTTCTTGTTGCGCGACGTTATACTACACCACGGTGCCCCTCGCCAACTGCACACAGATCGTGGCCGCGCATTTTTGTCGCGGGTAACCGACGATCTCTTGCGATCCTCCTCCACGCAGCACAAGTTGACCACCTCCTACCATCCCCAGACAAATGGTCTCACGGAGCGCCTCAATCGTACGCTCACGGACATGCTTTCCATGTACGTTTCGTCTGACCACCGCGACTAGGACCTGGCCCTACCGTACGTCACTTTCGCCTATAATTCCTCACGCCATGGCACCGCCGGTTATTCTCCATTTTATATGCTTTTCGGCCGCGAACCGACCTTACCACTGGACACCCTACTTCCGGATGTTACAGCGCCACCTAGCGAATATGCTCGTGATGCCATCGCTCGTGCCGACCACGCGCGTCAAGTCGCCCGCTCGCGGCTGTGCGCCTCGCAAGCAAGCCAGAAGCGCCTTTATGACAGCCGCCATCGCGACGTTGCCTTCTCACCCGGTTCCTTAGTACTACTATGGTGTCCTTATCGACGTGTTGGCTTGTCCGAAAAGCTGCTATCAAGATACACGGCTCCTTACCGTATCGTCCGCGAAGTAACGGACGTTACCTATGAGATTGTTCCCGTCTCCCCGACTCTGTCTACTGCAGCTCCTCCCACCGACATAGTTCACGTGACCAGACTCAAGCCTTACTATCTCCCGTCTGACGACCGAGTTTAAAGTGCGCCGAGACGGCGCTTCTACCACCGGGGGTAATCCTACGAAGCGACCATAGTATCTGGGTATGGCTCATACCATCGATGAAGAAGAAGACGAAGACGGGACTGGCTGATGCGCGGACTGTCCACCATCTTGGTTGTTGCCTGGTTAAAGCCTCCCTGTAAATACATTGTAAATAGCCGTCCTCTGTGTCTTTCTCGTAAAAATATCATATTTTAATATGATCTGTATAATCTCAGCGCTTCTTCCTTATTTTTCACTTTTTCCTTGCCCTGCTGCCGGGGAGACGGCGCTAGCGGCGCCGAAGGGCCAGAGACTGAGTGCTGCGTGGGCTGTTTGGTGTTTTTCTTCTTTTAGATGCGAAGCAGCTCTGACTAGCCTATGTAACGCTGTCCCTCCGCACAAACGCGAGGCAACGCGCTTCCCTCGGCGCAGGTGTTGGAGCGGTGCCAAGTAGGTCACGCCGCAGCTGGGCGTTGACGTCACGCTCCCCTCGCACGCTTCCCTCGCAGGTGCGCGCGTACGTCACTCTCTCCCTCACCCGCCGGAGCGCCCGCAGCTGCCGGCTCCAACGCCCGCTCGCCTCCCGTGTCTGCGTTTCAAACAAAAGGTTTGCACCAGTAAACGCTACACCGAGTTTCGCTTCGAACTGTTCTTCTAGCACCCGCGTTAGCGCCGTTCAACCCGTGACGCCACCCGTGCGCAACGCTGCTGCTTCGCATTCCGTCAGGGTTCCCTTCGGGGAGATGGTCTAAGTTTTCTTTGGAGGGTGGGGGGGGGGGGGGGGCGTCTCGTACATAAATAAATAAAGAAAGAAAGAAATGCTCCCACTTTTGCAATGTTGCAGCTTCCCTAAAATGTTCACGCCTGCGAGCGCTTTCTTTAGTTTAGAACTAGGCAAGCGAGCCATGCACAGCGGAAAAATCTAACTTCATTAGCTCGCCTCTCTAAGAAAGTGAAGCGAAATCAACTGAAGCTCTAACACAACGAAGAGCAACGTAGCCCTTGTAAATATCATTGCTAAACGTGGGTGTATTCTAAACAACGGAACAGCGTACGCCGTTCAGGAAAGTGACATGGCTCCCATCGGAACGCTTTATCTGAACGAAAAGTACATTGCGGCAAAGATTGAACGTCTTGAGTTGTTGACATCGATGCACCAATGCGGCATCATGGGAGCGCGTTGCCATTCACCCCTGTTCTGCCATTAGGTTAAGCAGAGCACGTTTGTTACGCAAATAATTTACCCTACCCGGCAAGGCGCTGGCCGTAAGCTGCGCCCACGCCACCCGTTTTAGGGGCGAAGCTCCTTAAGGCGTGGGTCTTTCGTCCCTTGTAGTCGTAACCACCTCGTTCTAGGATTGCGCTCGATAGCTCGCGCGCCGGGAGGCTCGCGCTCGCCCTCGGCGCGTTCCTCCCGGCGCGCGAGCTCTCTCACTCTTCCATCTGCTGTCTTGTGTGAGAGAGACAGAAAGAGAGAGAGAGAGAGCGAAAGACTGTCCGTTTCTAACGATGATGATGGGTTTGTGCTAGCGCGTTACGGCGCGTGTAAGAAGCTGGTGTAAGACGCTGTGGCCTCTCCGCCTTATACTCTTTCAGCAGTCATGTGATGGCGTCGGCAAACGCGGTGCGCGTTCCGGCCTGTGTAAGGGGCTGCGTAAGACGCTGTGGCCTCTCCCCCCTTACTAGAGTGTACTGAATGTTTCTAACGCGTTAGTGCTAGCGTCCCCTTAAACGCGAGATCCCAGCGTTCGAATAGAGTGTTTCTCACGTCCTTACATGATGATCGACTGGGCGAATTACACGGAAGATTAACGGTTTACCGGTGATTCACTCCGGAGCTTCGCCCACTCATCATCATTCACCCCGTGGATATGCTGTGAATTTTTTAAGGAAGGCATGCACTTCGCTTCGTAGCCGTCCTAGCTTTTGACAAGATGTTGTGATGTGTGGCGTGAGCTTGCTCATGTAACGTGCCTCCTCGGTGCTGTCGTGGGCTCGTGTGGCATTCAGGGCAGGAGTCCACGGGGTAGGAGGGAAGAGTACGAGGAGCGTTGGGGGTGATAAATGCTTACAAGGTTTATTTACAACATGACGGTAGCTTATTGCCGAATCTCAATTCCGAATGCTCTCTCATGCCTTCTCCAGTTGATTAAAGGGGTCGTGAAACGTTTTCTGAACATTTTGTACTAAGTGCGTATTCGGGATCCTGACCCCCAATCAACAATATGCATTATTCCGTTGCACCGTGCGCGTTGATTTAGAGCGATAAAAAACGCAGTTTCGGTTTCACTGCGCGCGTTCCCCTCATCTCTGCAGATGACGTCATCTTAGTAGCCGTCATACCTCCGAGATTGGCGCGCTCTCGGAGGCCACGGGAAAACAAACCGTGCTGCCGTTTTTCTTCCGAATGGTGGCACCGCACGGTTTCCAAGTATTTTCTTCCTTTCTAGCTTTCAAGTAAATCGATTCCTTTAGAGCAAACGCGAGCTCACTGTGCCTTTGAACTTAAAAATATCATAACTCAACGTCACCAAGTAGTACCACGCCGGCCGGTAGTGTCGCATAGTCGTTTCGGGAGCGCAAGAAAGCTGAGATTTAAAACGGACGTTGTTAAATGTGCACTGAATATTTCGCCGAAATATTTCGGAATCGGCTTGTCGAATGCGTATTGAAGCAGTGAAAATTACAATCCGGCATCTCGAAATTCTTTTCACGACCCCTTTAAATAGCCCACGTCGTCCTGTGACGTCTTCTAGGGAGGGCTCAGTTGGGGTTTCTCCTCCAATGCCATGCCGAAGGTTTGGATCGGGGAGAAGGTGTTCGACCACCCTTTTAACTATGAAGTTCGCCGAGGAAATATTTATGGTGCCCGTGCCACCCAGGAAAGCAGCAGGACTCCTTCGGGTGAAAATCTGTCGCGGCCCCCTACTCAGGTAACGTTGAAGTGGTTACCAGCGCTAGGCTCGTTTCCTGCTTTCGAGACGTTCGTCGTCTCGTTAACGGCTTTTCGGTCGCCACGACTTCTTCAACGAGCGCCGCTTCGTCTCTGGCGCCTCGGTCGCAACAGTGCGCATTACGAACGCGCGATATGTTTGAGCCCGAGTATAGTGCCAACCAGCGTCGGAGGTTCAGAGCATTTTGAAATGTCCTGCACGTATAAAGCGGAAGGACACATTCGCTTTTCCAATCAACGATGATCGAAAAAAGTCAGCGAATAATTTGAGTAACACAAAAAGCAAATCGCATGAATATTTGTAGCACAAGCTGTACTCCACCGCAAGCCTTGTTTTGAATCCAAATGTAGTTCCTTGCTTTTCCCCGTAGTAGGCGCTCAGAGTATTGAAATCGTAAATTTAATCTATTCGACTCTGGAGACCCGCAACAGCTCACCTCGAATGCTCTACGCTGCTTTAAAATGACCCACAAGCAAAGTCGCAACCTGCGTAACGTGTGCGTTGTCAGTGCACGTTAAAGACCCCAGGTGGTCAAAATTTCTGGAGCCCTCCACTACGGCTTTTCTCTCATTTATATCTCTTTAATTACGTTTCCCCTTCGCCCACAGAAGCTTAGCCGTGCTCCCTGCATGGGCTGCAGAAAGTAGCGCCCTTTCCTTAAAATCATTAGCCTGATGGTGAAACTTGGTGCTGCATTCTGGAGTCGTGAAATTGTTGTACATGGCCTTCTGCTCTTCATAGCTCTATAACTCAGGCTTGAAATTGCAATCTATACAGAATAAATTGCCTCCCCGCCTCATTATTTGCTTTCTGCGCAGTCAAGGGAGTGGACGCTTAGAAGCGGCGGTACTTTCACAGCGACCGAAAACCTGCTTTTAACTGCAGCGCGTGCGGGCGCCGTATCGGAGCCGTTGCGCTCACGCGCTCTTTCCGGTAAGAACCTGGCGCAAAAACACGCGAGTTGTGTCGGCACCTGTTTGCAACATGTGCGGCGTATAAGACTCCACAAGCAAAAAATTCTGATAAAAAAATGTGACAGAGCGTTTTCTCCTTTTCCGCTGCGTTATTGTACAATCTGACCGGTTAGCTTTCCGTTGAAATAAATGAAGCTGTTGCCTTAAATGCTTCAATATAGCTTGTCGGCACATGTAAAACATAAATGCTGGACATCAATCAACACAGAACGCAACAGAAATAAAGCGGTTATGTTCATTACTGGAAATTGTTAGAACCAATGAGAAGTTCTCTTTTAACCACAATAGTGAACGCCAAATCGATACCTAAAAATAATCCATAGGGTTTTACGCGCCAAAGCGAGGATACGATTGTGAGTCACGGCCCGTAGTAGAGGGCGCCGGAAACAGTTTGCACCAGCTAGCGTTCTTTAGTACGCTACTAAATTTAAATGCAGCAGTGTTATTTTTTTCCCTCATGCTCCCATCCAAATAAGGCCATCGTGGCCAGCATTCTATCCCCAGACCTCCTGTTCCCCAAGCCAGCACGTTGGCGCAAACACCACAAAACTGGAAATAAAGTTTGCGTGCTAAAGGGAAATCGAAACGAAAAAAGAAGTTTTTTACTCGCTGCAGATGAGATATTTATGTAGCATCTATTCTCGATTTATTTAAAATACACGCGTATATGAGACCAGGGCAGCGTGCCAGTATTCTACAGAGTCGGTGCAAGTAATTTTAGTTCATATTCAAGCACCCCACCACGGTGCTGTAGTGGCTAGCGCACTAGGCTGCTGATCCTAAGGTAGAGGATCCGATCCCGGCCTCGGCGGCTGCATTTTCATGCCGGCGCACTGTTAAGGTCCGTATATTTTGCGATTTGAGTTCACTTTAACTCTTTCGTTACCTTGTCTGTAGATCGTGGGCCACCGGAGGCCGGAACAGGCCCCGACCAATTTTAACACTACCAGCGCTACTATAGACTTGCCACCCGATCTTTCGCTTTCTTCAGGCGCCGAAGTCTCATTGTCTATGTACTTTGCCTTTTTCCCGTGCGGCAACGATTTCTAACGCGCAGCTCAAAGTGCCACCCGCTTTGTTTGAGGAGATGGCGGACGACTCAGTCGCAGGAAGGTGTCGTGGAATCTTCGCGCGTACTACAACTTCTTTCTGGCGAGTCAGTTGCGCCTAGAAGTGATGATTCGGCTCTTTCTAGCAGCAGTGATTTATGAGAAGATACAGGATCATCGGATTTCACTTTAAACGACGAGAGCTCGCAGAACCTGTACGGGCCATCGTCAGCTGTTTAATTGTAGCAGTTAATTCTTTTACTGGGCAACAGTGCGGCGGAATAGGATGATATATGTATGGTTGAATAGCCCATTTCGTGCTCTTCTTCCAAGAGCCTTGTTTCTTGGCATGCAAATTTGTACAGTGAAGGGATGAAACTGTGCCTCCTGGTGGATTAAGGCAGTTTCTGCTGGGCATGAAGAAAAGAAGTGTAACACGTACATTGTTTGCGCTGGGACATTGAAACTTTCCTCGAATGCAGACAACTGCTACGCAAACAATTCCTGTATTTCCGATATTTTTCACTTTTAGTCCAGTCACGTATCGAGCACACCGCTAAAGATGTATATAATTGCCAATAAATGCGGCGTTTTAAATTTTTTTGCCTATCTAGCAAAATGCGCGCACTCGACCAGTCCGCGCTTCTGCGCCCGCGCTCCCTCCGGGGGCACTTCCTGGTTTGCCGCAGGGAAACGCCATCCCTGCTTCTCCTGGACGCCCCAAACCGGTTACTGCGCCGATCGTCGATGTGGAAAGTGGAGGACAGAGGGTTACAGAGTGAGATGACGTAAGACCCTACAGAGTTCGTTAGGTCGTGTTGGCAGGCCGGTCGTTGCAGCGCAAGTCAGGCCAAAGCGTGGCCGGCACGCAGGAAGATCGTACCCGGTTCCGCGGCTTGTGTTTCTGTTGAGTTTTGTCTCACCTTCGAGGGAGAACGGCGTGTGGCTCCAGGCCTTGCTCATCGTACGCCGCCGCGTACATCCACTAACCAGCAGACCGACGCCACAGCTCTGACCTCTCACAAGCCATACCACCGCAGCTAAGCAACGGCGCCCAGCGGCTCTCATTTCTCTCACTAAGACCCTCTTTACCCAATCGCTCCTCGTACTTTGTTGTATTAACCATCGCGTGTTCAGCCTTGCATTGATAGGTCCGCGCAGTGTTCAAGAGTGGACTGCCGCGAGTATTTTTCCTGCCGATTGAATATTCTTCAATACTTTTGTTACGGACACTCCATGTGGTATTCCTTGTTGTCGGGGCACACCAGTCACATAAGTTGTACCACGTGTGCGCAGTGCTGCATTGTCTCGTTTGATCTTGCGCTATTAAATTTGAGCAGCACTTGTTGTGAGCCCAAGCGTCTTCCGGTTCTTCTCTCTAGGTCACGCTCGATCAGGCCTGGACTCTATCGTCGGTCAGCCGGTCAAACCACACTTAATGCATGTAAGGCGGGTTGTTGTCGTCTCACCAATTGAGAAACGGAGAGTGCCCGCGTAATTCCTCACAGCATACCACTTTTATTTATTTATTTATTTATTTATTTATTTATTTATTTATTTATTTATTTATTTATTTATTTATTATATGCGAAGCATTTCTTAGCGAACTTCGGCGAGTTTGAGCGTATCTATCGATCTATCTATCTAGCCGCCTAGGATTTTGTGCTCTCCTGGCCGTTTGCCCAATCGGATGTTTACGAAAATTGGTATGCCACATCATGACTACATGGCGAACATAAATGACAGGTCATAACATGAACATCATTACATGCATGTCATGAGCGGCATGATTTACATGCCACGGTCTTGGTGCTCTCCTGGCCGTTTCGCTAATGGGATGTATGCGAAAATTGGTATGGCACAACGTGACTGCCTGGCGAACATAAATGGCAGGTCATAACATGAAAATCATGACATGCATGTCATGAGCGACATGATTTACATGCCAGGCGTTTCGTTAATGGGAGGTATACGGAAATTGGTATGCCACAACATGACAGCATTGCGAACGTAAATGACAGGTCGTAACATTAGAACCATGACACGTGTGTCATGACCGGCATGATTTACATGCCATGGTCCTGGCGCTATACTGCCGTTTCGTTAATGGGAAGTATACGAAAATTGGTTTGGCACAACATGACTGCATGACGATCATAAATGAGAGGGCATAACATGGAAATTGTGACGTGCATGTAATGAGCGGCATGATCTACATGCCACTCGTTTCCTTAATGGGACGTATACCAAGATTGCTATGGCACAACACGTCTGCATGACGAACGTAAATGACAGGTCATAACGTTATAATCATGACATGCGTGTATGAGCGGCGTGGTTTACATGCCACAGTCGTGGTGCTCTTGCGGCCGTTTTGTTAACTTCATATGTAGCAACCTCGCTATAGCGAGACAACAATGCCAATCCATTTTACGTTTGTTATGCATGCTTCGCATTTCCTTGATTCCCACTGCACGTGGGATCTGCCAATTTCTTATTTATTTATTTATTTATTTATTTATTTCATACTGTCAACCCCGTGATTGGAGTCATTACAGGGAGGGTTTCGCGTTACAATACATGATACATAGCATTCCTGCACATCGCTGGGGGTACTGAGGGTACATCACTGAGGGTACTGAAACAAGTAAATAAATAAGTAGTAAACAGGACACGAAACAAAAGACCAACATAAAAAAAGTAATAAACAAAGTTCAGTGATTATACAAATAAACGTAAACCAATAATTTCTCGTACCTATATCTACTGCATATCACTAGAGAGAAAAGTCATCTTCAAAATCAACTGATGTCTTATGGTCTAGAACTGCGTTAGGCAAACTATTCCACATTTCTATTGTGTCAGGAAAAAAGGAGTAACGGAAAGCATCAGTGCGTGTGAAATAAGGCTGGATAGCTACGCTATTGTTAAGACGATCACACCGCCGTCCTGGGGGCTGTAGGTATAAATCCTTCTTTATTTTTTGTTTGGCCACTGATAATCTTAAAAAGGAATTTCAGGCGATGTTTGCGCCGGAAATCTTCCAAGGACTGCAGCTCACAGGATTTTAACAAAGCCATAACAGAGTGTGTGTGTCGGTATAAAACGAACTGCTTATCTTTGTATCCTCTCTATTGTTGCCTTCAGAACCTTCTGGTCAGGTGACCACACAACACAAGCATACTCTAACTGGTCGCACAACTGTTTTGTAGGCTGTTAGTTTTACATACCGTGTGGCATGTTCAAGTTTCTTCTTTAAAAAATACAGTTTTTTGCTTGCCTTACAACAAATGCTATCTATTTGTGAGTGCCATTGCAATGTCTGCATAATACTAACTCCTAAGTACTTGAAACAAGCTGCATTACTTAAAGGGTGATTTCCGATGAAATACATGAAAGATAGTTCCCGCCTACTTGAGTTAATATGCGTAAATGTTGTTTTGCTATAATTTATTTCCATGTCCCATTTGTGACACCATTGATCTAATTCCTGTAAGCATCTGTTCAAATTAATTTGATCCCTTTCGCAAGTTACTGGGCAATAAATCAAGCAGTCATCTGCAAATAGTTTCATTTTAATAGGAGGCTCAGCTATTGTATATACATCGTTCACAAATACTAGAAAAAGAATTGGTCGTAAAACGGAACCTTGGGCAACCCCCGAGTACACGGGTAGTGGCCTCGAAGTGTAGTTTTCAATCCTTACAGCCTGCTGTCGCATAGATAAATAGGCCTTTATCCATTTTAACATTTCTTTGCTTATTCCTAATCTGTTAAGCTTGAAAAGTAACTTCCGTTGAGAAACCTTGTCAAAGGCTTTCCTAAAATCGACACATATTACATGCCTGCAGGTATTACACCTGTCTGCAGGTGGGCGTCTGTGTTCGAACAGAAATCATGGTGTGTTTCTATTAATTGCGTGACCGTAGAAAGACCGTGCCTAAAACCGTGTTGGTTGGCGGAAAGTAACTTGTTAAGTTCAAGAAAACTGAGAATATGTTTCGCTATTACATGTTCTGAACTTTACAGCAGACAGAAGTCAAGGATATAGGCCGGCCATTGTTTATAAGTGTACGGCTGCCGTTTTTGAAAATCGGGATCACTATTGCATTGAGCCAGTCTTGCGGGAGTGAATGAGTCTCAATTGATTTGACGAATAGTATTTCTAGATAAAACGACACCCATTCGGCATATCCCTTTAGAAACTCGGTTGGTAGATCATCCGGACCGCTTCCTTTCTTCACGTCTAGCTCAAGCAGTAATTGAAAAATGCCTTCGCGGCTGATAACTGGTTCCATTTCAGTTGTTGCGTGGCTGCTGATGAATTCGCCGATTTCATCACCGTGATCTGTTGTAAAAACAGACTGAAAAAAGCGATTGAAGCCATCGGCTAAGTCCTCAACTTTTGTCAGTAGTCTCCCCTCATGCTCGATCTGCTCAATTCTTTTCTTTCTTTCACTGAAGTAACGCCAGAATTTGCATGGTGAGCTTCTAAGGAAGTTGCCAAGCGTTTTATAAAAGAACTCCTTTTTCGAATTCACTAGGGCTTCTTTCAACCTAATTCTTATAGCCGTAACCTCTGTCGCTCTTTCTTTCTTTTTTCTTAATCTTTTAATTTGTCGTTTCATATGAATAATGCTGCGTGTTATCCAAGGATTGCGCTAACGGGTCTTTTTCATGCAAGTAGGAACAAAGCGATGAACGCAAGTTACGACGGTGCTTTTAAATGTTTGCCACAACTGCTCCACACATTCGAAATACAATGCTTGCTCGAAATCATTAAACTGCAGTTCTAAAAAATCCATTATCGACGTGTCATCAGCATTTTTAAAGTCTTTTACTTTTACGGGAAAGAACGGTCTTCGTAAACTGCTCGCACTAGTCTTGATGATTAATGACAACTTGTGGTCGGATATGCCTTCTGAAACATCTAATACATAGTCAGTTATGTTATGTGATAAGAACACGAGGTCTAATAACGACTTCGACGATCCTGTAACCCTAGTTGGTTCCTGCACAATCTGTTCCAGGCCAACACAAAATTTAATTTCCAAAAGCTTTTCGGAGCTAATTATTTCAGTCTCGCCAGGCAAGACCCTTTGCCAGTCAATGGGTGGCAAATTGAAGTCTCCGGCCATTATCAACCTCGTGCTCCCGTTAACATGGTGACACAATAATTCACTCAGCAAATCGAGAAACTGAGGCGCAGACACAGGTGGTCTGTATACTGAGCCAATAATGTACACTCTGTTATTGAACGTAATCTTACACCACACACTCTCGCTAACCTGACATTCAATCATGCAAGCTGGGATGGAACTTTTAACACTGATAGCAGCTCCGCCACCTCGTGAATCTCTGGCCCATCTGAAAGACTTGTATCCTGGAGGAACAATGCAATCACTGCGTATTTCATCATGTAACCACATCTCTGTGAGCAATACTACATGGGGACTATGCACCATTAAAATATATTCTAGTTCTATAACATTATTAACAATGCTACGAGCTTTTTGAACAAGAATTCGTAGCTATGAATGAGAGATTTTTGGAACTCTCAGCAGAGCTCTCAAATTCAAAAGATTAGACTTCAGTTTCTTACACTGACATATTTCAAGAGGATGTCCAGCTAGCTTTCTATTGATAAATAGCAATACACTATAACCATTATATTACATATTACAAAAAGAAAATAAAACGCTTGCTCCGCCGCGATGGTCCCGTGGTTATGGCACTCTGCTGCAGATCCGAAGGTGGAGGGACTAAATCCCGCACACGGCGGCTGCCTTTAAATGAATGCGCAATGTTCAGTCCAGTGTACTGCACACCTTAAATTAGACGTTATTGAACCCCATGTGGTCCAAATTTCCGGAGCCCTATATACGGCGTCTCTCATAATATCATGGTTTTGGGATGCAAAACCCCAGAAATCAATCGAAGCACCAAGCAATGCTTACTAGTAGAGAAGCTCAGGGAAATGCTCAAGCAATGCTTAGTAAGACCTACAAAAGCTCGTCCATTTTCTCACGGAAACGAAAGAGTTAAACAACCCCAGGTGGTCGAAATTTCCGGAGCCATTTGCTACGCCGTCCTCCATAATAACATCGTAGTTTTGGGCCTTAAAAACCCTCAAAATCATCATGTTTCAGGCAGCTCTGCGTTTCGCAAGTATCAGCTCGACAATGAGACGTAAACGACCACGTCATTTATGGACAGCTGGTACGAACTTGACTATCCTACTACATTTAACAGCACAGGTTTGGATTTGTGGATAAACATTGCGAAACAGCTTTTTAATAAAACGATAACACTAACCATGTTTTTTTCTTGTATGTGCAGACGGATATGAATTACTCGCATGACCACCACGAAACCTTGCTTTTAAATTATTTGTCTCAAACTTTTCTGAAACTGCAATGCTGTGTTCCGAATAATTCGTCGACTATTTACGCCAATCTGAAGATTTTATTTCAGTGGAATACGTGTATAAGAAGGGACAGGGCACGTGAATGGGGAGAGTCGCGTTGGTCTTAGAAATCTGGAATGGTTGAGGGCACGACTAACGAAAGAGGAAGGCACAGATTAGGTGATACCCCAGTTACGTCACGGAGCGCCACAGTTGTGCGTTTTTTTAATCATTGATCACGCAATAGGCGATAAATTGTGAAGCATAGAGGGGCAATGTTAGTGAAAAATTAGTGTGGGGAGCCTGCTAAGTAACGTTGCTTTCAAAGACGCGTAATTAGGATCCGTGTCCTCTCCCCTTGTACGCATTAAAGATTGTTTAAAGAGCTGCGACGAATAGTCAACAAGTTTGCATGTCTCTTTTTAAACGTTTACAGACATAGATTATGTGAATACTACGTTAAGCGCTTCAGTTAATGTGCTTTGACTCTGTGGCGCCGCTTGAAGATATATACAGCTAAAACAACGCGAATCGGTCCTTTCCGATTGTTGTGACGCGTCATTCCCCATTGAAATCTAGCATATAGATTGCAGTGGGAAAATTTTGGGATGGGCTGGCCATTTACACTCACTAATAAATTATCATACGTTCTACACTCAGCACATCTCAGCACATTTATCTAATGTTTTGCTACCGAAGTCTTTGTCGTAAATATTTAGACTAATTTAAATTTCCCACACATATCAACGAGTTGTAAGATCCGTTGTTATTAGGATTGATTTAATTCTGCAGCTTTTTAAGTGGACGGTGGGAGTCTCAGTCGACTCTGGGTATGCGCGACAAGTACGTGCGTGCGTAGTCGCGGCGGGCGCGACTTGCTCATCTGACCTTGGAAAGCCAGCTGGCAAACCTGGCTGTGGACCGACGAGCTGCTGTTGCCAGCGGTGCCCTGGAAGTGGGGCCTCGCCCGCAGTGAACCACCTTCTTCATTGTGGTATTACGATTCATTCTATCTGGGTGTGTATGTTTGCCGAGGATCGTACGCAATGAATTCTCAACAATAGATGTGATTGTTAAAATCGGACTAGAATCAGATACCTGATTTGATTATGAGGTATCAGTGGCTATTACTAAAACGTTGTCAAATGTTGATTTTGATGCTTCGTTCAGAATGTTTAAAGTGGAAATAAGCAAATATTTAATCAATTCTGGTTAACGTTTTGTATAAGGCCGCTGCGACTGCTACATGCTTAATAACGACGTCACGTGAGACCTGCAAGTGCAGGAGGTCTTGCATTTATATAGTTATATTTTCAGTTATGTGTGTATTTTCTGATATGAGATTGTACAGGGGAGCCGAGGTCTTTGTCAGGCATTCCAGCCTTTAGCACAGGCTTCCTCCTTTGGCAGGAAGGGGAAAATAAACCCCACTTCAGTGAAAGTAAATCATTATAATTTTCTCTTTATCTGCCTACGACTCAAAAGTGCCCCTAGTCTGGGGATGTGGTGACTCTTCGTTTTCGGGGTATCGCTAACATGATTACCCACGCTGGTTGTCTATAAATTCTTCGTGTTGCTTCAATAAAGCTCATTTGAAAGTTGAGCGCCTGTCCTGTGTGCCTTGTTCTTGTCTCCCCGTCTCTTAGCGCTCCAAATTGCCCATATCAAGATTTATTTTCAGTCCCTCGCCCAATTCATTCCTCTTGTGCTTCCATTAAACCGCGTCTTTTCCGTTCTGGAAAATGCTACGGCTGCGTCTCTGGCGTGGAATGTTCCACGTAGTGTAGGTACGCAGTAATCCGTTAGAGTTGAACAGGTGAACATTCGGGAAAGCTACGCGGGCGGTGCTGCCTTTTTATATTCTGTGGTGGCGTTGAGAAATTGCATGTCTGTTCTATAGACGCGCAAATGTCACTTGAGTAACTGACGATCGTGAATAATAAATTCTAGGTTTTTGCGTCCCAATACCAATGTTTGATTCCAGGCTTTACTTCCCAAACCACGCTGTGTAAGTGAATTTGGCATCTATGAACTCGTCACTTCAAAGACCTCACACTACCGATCAGATAATACGTCAATGTTATTTCAATGAACAGATCACAAAATACAATATAGAACAGGGAATGTCGCAGGAGCCAACGTTTCCACAAGTGGACTTGTCTTCGTCAGGGCGGCGACCGCCTTCTCCAGCGTTCGTTTATGTACGCTATTGCACGCTCTCCCCTGTCCTTAGAAGGAGAGGAGAAGAGCAGCACGTGCGAACAACAACAACAAAAAAAGGGGGGAAAAGGGGGTGGGGGTTAGGTGCGCGTCAGCACACGAATATTGACGCACTCCGACCACCAAGCACGTGGACACCAAATTCTAGGCAAACCAAGTGCTAGATCACTACATAAAACTAGTCACAAGAGACATCCTCAATACAACAAGACAGAGTCGCAAACCAAAATACCTATCTTGTCAAGAACACCGTTCCCTGAAGCAACTCGCGGACAGAAACGACATCATAATAAAACCAGCGGACAAGGGTGGTAGCATAGTAATATGGCCAATAGAAAAATACACGAACGAGGCAATCAACCGGCTCACTACGAATGCGCATTACCGAAAATTAGATTCCGATCCAACTATGGAATACAGCAACAGGATACGACGTACTGTAACCGATCTTTTAACCAGCGAATTAATCACACAATCCAAGCACCGCTTCTTAATGCCTTATAATAAAGAAGCAGGCCATTTCTACCTGCTTCCTAAGATCCATAAGGTTAGCATAGATGAACTACTTACCGCTGAAATACCGGGCAGACCCATAATATCTAAGAACAACACTCTGACGGAGTCATTATCGAAGTTTCTTAATCACGACCTATCCGACATACCGCCCATCATTACGTCCTCTATGCAGGATACATCTCTCTGCGGATTATAGAATCTATTAACGCAATTCAAACACTGTCGGATCACAGAAGGAACCGAAGCGCTCTCTAACGCAATACAGAATAGCAAGCGTGCACACGCCACTGAAGTTTACATCGAATCATTGAAATTAGTCCTTACACTTAATTACTTTGAATTTGATTCGACCAACTACCTGCAAATTTTTGGTACCAGCATGGGAGCTCCCTTTTCGCAGCCCTGCGCCAATAGCTCATGAAACAAATAGAAGCACAGCTTTTGGAATCGTCGCCGCTAAAAATTCACACCTACCACAGTTATATAGACAATATCTTTATTATTTGGCAATATGGTGTAAGTGCACTAAGCACATATTTTGATCATTTTAACAACTTTCATCACATCATTAAGTTTTCCATGCCCCAACTCTGCTAGTAAAAGTAATTTCCTCGACACGTCGGTATCCATCAAAAAAGGAAAACTAAAGACGACGCTTTAGAGAAAGGCAACGGATAGCCAGCAATATCTAGGTTATAATAATCATCACCGACGACACTGCAAACAGGGAACATTTGTAGGACAAGCAAGGCGCATAAGAAGGACTTGTAGCAACGACGCGGATTGCGTTCACCACTTAAGCGATTGAAAGGCAACCTTAGCTGAACAAAATCACCCGCACGACGCTCACAAAAAGGCATACAAGGACGTGGGTAAACTGCATAGGACACATGCACTAAAGAAAGAGCCCTTAAAGCACAGGCCAACCACCCGCTAGCATTCATAACGAAATGCTCCAATGTGCTTCCAAACAAATAATATTCTTAGCAAATACTAGCGAATACTAACAAGCAGCGATCGCCTTAGAAAAGCGTTTCCGGAAGTAGCTAGAGTCACCTACCGCCGTTATAGAAACTTTAATTAATGACCTGTTAGTGCATGCCGAAGTAAACCCTGAGGGAACCGCCTGCGTAATAACTTGCTCCCGTCCCAGATGTAAGACATAAGATGTAGGATGTAAGATTTAGAATTATATTAATGTTAAAGCACGGGAAGTGACTACGTCCATCATACAAAATCAAGTTTCGCTAGCACTAGTTCAAACGTTATTTGCATGCTGGAATGCTCACTCTGTCACAAGCAATACATCGGCGAAACTGGGCAACCAATTAATGTTAATTTAAACAGGCACTGCGCGGAGATCACGAATAATCTGCCGAAGGCAGTGGCGCAGCATTTTAATATGACTGGTCTTAATTTCAGGGAACTTAAACTCTACATACTTCAGGGAAACTTCCGCTCGCCGAGGGAGAGAAAATTCAGGGAAGCGTATCTCATATACGAGTTCAGTACTCTCCAGCATACAGGCATAAACCTTTCGAATGGAACCCTTGAGTCACTGGATACGGTGCGGAATTCACACAGACGACGAAACCTATGCCAAGCCACCAGCCACCCGAAACGACGCATTTAAATACAGCTTCTTCCCGAGGGCAATTAAAGAATGGAATGAACTACCAGACACAGTCGCGATGTCTTCCTCTATCACAGCGTTTTCTGCAGCTTTAGAATCGCTTATTTTCTCCGAAATAGGTGCGTCATAGTACTTTTTTTGTTATTTTTCTATTTCTATAATTCACGATGTCAATGTATATTGCCTCTCGCTTTGTTAATTGATGTTTTCAATGCGCAGAATGCAAGTGCATATGCCTGTGTTTAATTTTGTCTTTTAGTGTAAATGCCTGTGTTCGCTGTATGTCTCCATTTTGTAACGTATTTCATGACCATTTCTTGAATTTCAGCATTTATGTGTATGCTATTTCATTGTATGTGTTTTCCACTCCTGTAAAAACCCCAGCTTGGGGTTGACAGTATTAATAAACAAACAAACAAACAATGTTTGTTCCCGAAAGTCTACTTTCAGGTGCGGATCCTCCATCCAGTTCGACGAGAACAACGGCGTTAAGCAGTGTAGTTGCAATTTAGGAACAAGCTTTCGATGAAATGCACTGCAGGTGCGGCGCAGGTGTGGAGGGGTGGGTGGGAGCACACATGCGATAGGAGCAAATGCTATTCCGAGCACGTGTTTCTTTGTTCATCCTGATTTCTACTGCTGCGCACACGGTGTATTAACAATATATGTACCACGAGCGGATTCTTTGGAAGCTTTCGTTCTTGTCATTTACATCAGTCACGCTAGCACCTGTCACCCAACTTCCCCTACACCCTACCCCGCTTTTTCCTTTTTTTTTTTTGTTGTTCTTCGCAGGTGCTGCTCTTCTTCTCCTCTCCTTCTGAGGACGGGGGAGAGCGTGCAATGACCTACATAAACGAACGCTGGAGAAGGCAGTTGCCCCTTCGACTAAGAGAAGTCCACTTGTCGAAACGTTAGCTTCTGCGACATTCCCTGTTCTAAATCGTATTTTGCGATCTGTTCATGGATTGAAGCCTCCGTTTTCCCATGAGCTTCTCTTCTAGTGTGGATATGAGCCAATGTTATTTCGGACTCCTTTACAGAGATTAAAACATAATCGCTGGAGAGAGTTGAACGTAAGGCTCTACAGCCCTTCATCCATCTCTCATTCACTTAATCGGGCATACCCGAAAGGTATAGCAGTACGAAATGAAATCGCTGACCATAAGTACATGTATAAAATTGTTTAGGACTAGTTCAATAGCCTAACATGCGACAGTATTTCATGTTCCTCTGGTTAGTCTATGACACAACGGCGTCTATGTGCGATAGTTCCTTAAATGTTCTTAAATGCTGACAAATGCTTAGTCCTCAACATAGGTCGGAACAAAACTATTTTACAGCATGCCTATTCTGTAGATGCAATTATACTAAAGGAAAGAGCGGCTGTTAAATATCTTGGCGTTACTATCACACAAAATATGAGTTGGGATCTTCACATCAGTACAATTTGCGCCAAAGCTTTTAAATCTCTCTGGTTTATTCGACGTAAGCTTCCAAAAGCCCCAATGAGCGTCAGACTAGCAGCACACAAAGCGCTCGTACGGCCATGCCTGGAGTATGCCTCATGCCTATGGGACCCTTACAGACAAAAAAATATTGTTCAGCTCGAGAGAGTACAAAGATCCGCGGTGAGATTCATCTGCAGCAAATACAAACGCACTGATAGTGTGACAGAAATGATGAATTTATCGGCCTAGATACTCTTCAAGCGAGACGTACCAAGACTAGATTAAAATGCTTATACTTAATATATAACAGTCTAACAAAAATGAACAATCATAATTACATTAAACGCCACACACAGCGAAAAAGTGCACGTTTTGATAACGGGAAAATGATACAAGAATACAACGATACATTTAAATATTCCTTTTTTCCGAGAACCATAAGTGCTTGGAACGAACTACCAAGAGAAGTCGTCGATAGCCCCAGTGTGGAAGTGTTTCTTACACAATTAAGGAAAATGCGTGGGTAAAGGTTACCTCCCGTCACGTATTTAGATTGCAGTGTCTCATGCGTTGTTTTCTTGTTTAATGTGTTCGAATTGCAGTGTATTTGAATAATGTGAATGTTTTATGCGTTGATCCATGCTTATTGCTTATTATTGTATAACCTCTTTTTGCTGTGCTTTTGAGATGTACCTCCATTGTGTGTCCACTCCTGCTTGGAGTCAAGTGACTCCACAGTATTTATAAATAAAAAAAATAAAATAAAAGTCCGGGATAAACGTTTTAAAATTAAATATTCCCTATTTCTCCGAACTGTGATAGAGTGGAATAACAACGATGTACGCATAGTCAAGAAGATGATATTGCCCAATTTCAGGATCTTGTCGAAGTGTAGCGCTGTTATTTCTGTCACCAAAGACTTGTGAGTGTGTTTTGCTCTATTGTGAAAAAAAAAAGACATTGATATATTTCGACGGTATTATCTGCTGTATTCCTTTACATTGCTTGAATTTATGATGTTCCTAACAGATCTTCTTATATCTATTGTACCGCCCTGCTAAAACAGAAACAAAGCAATGCCGGGATATTATGTGTCAACACTTCTTTCGCTCGCAAAATATATCTGGTCAAAGATGCGAAAATAATCCAGATGACGAGAAACTTGATAAGTGTGATGCGTCGGGTTCCGTTAGATATTTCTACTTTCAATTAAGAGCAAACACAAAATAAGCTTTAAAGGAACACCAAATACAGATTATTACACTGAAAAAGGTCTCTTCGAAACGATGCCTCCCCTTAAGGTACTTAGAAAAAGAAAGCTGGACAATTCAGTCGGAGTTTCGTAAGAGGTTAATTTCCCCCCAAAAAAAGAGGAACAACACTGGCCTCAATTTTCATATTTTCTCGTGGAAGTTCTCCTATATGAGCCCAAAATATAGGTGCATCACCATCCTTATCTCTCGCAAAGTACAAGTCACAGTAAAAGAAAGGCAAATACTTTGCGCTCTATGTACTTTTGCCGCGACAAGATTCTCATGACGAACAGCGAGCAGTGCAGCTCCACCAAGTGTATGCATTCAGAAGATCGGCCCAAAGAGCAGAAGTAAAGCTAATTTGGGCATTACCCTTGCATACTC
>CM023484.1:8590787-8633379 GCA_013339685.2 Hyalomma asiaticum | reverse complement strand
AAAGAACGTCACTATAACAAAATATTAAAGCGTCCACCTTACCTGCAAAATGTGAGAAATGCGAATAGAGCAACAGCAATCTTCATGGCGATGGGTGAAGCACAGTGCTGCGAAATGAACATCGCGCATTGGAGACAAAACAACGGAAAGAAACAAGCGTTTTTGCGTATTAAAGGGAAGGTATTACTGCTTTACATCTTTCAGTCTTGTTCCTAATGAACGCGTATGCATGGGCAGGCCAGCATATTAGGGCTTTTAGCAATTTGAATGCAGCTATTTACACCACATCTCTCAAAACAGTTGTGCGCTCCATTATTAGCCGCTTGACGTTGAGAAGGAATGACTACGTTACCTATGGATGGCTGCTGTGGACGGCAGAGTTGCACTCATCAGCGTCGCAGCTTTCATTACGGCTGCCATCGCCACTACGGCGGACGATCGCGTTCAGGGGCCATCGCTGTGACAAACTTATGGGCAGCCTGTCGCGTTCAACTTAGTTCTCACTCAAACTTCTGGCTTCCTGGACTTATATTGCAATGCTCGCAATAACTGTTGGCAGGCTACTAGTAAATTGATTCGCTTTGGCCATGCTAGCTGCGCAATGAGTACATGCGTCGGTGATACATGCGTCGCCTTGTTCACCCTTATTTACCTTTGTGGGTACACCAACAGATCGCGTCCACTAATTCATCGCCCATCGTTGACAAGGACCGATGAGCTTCAACTCCGCGGCGTGAACTGAAAGGGTTGTGAACGCTCGTAGAATGCTGTTTGAAATACTTGGCTCCTACTTTGACGGTAGGTATATAATGTAGATCACACTTTTCAACACAAACACTATGGGGGAGTAGCCATGACCGGCAGTTTTGTACAAATCATGAAAACATAAGCTACCATTGCTTAATGAAGCCGCATTGGAAAGAAATCACAGCATATCCACGAGGTGAATGATGGTGAGCTGGGCGAAGCTCCGGAAGTTATGGGTGTCGGATCGTCGGTGGGGCATGGACGAAGCGCAGCGGCGGGCGCGGGGGGCCGCGGCGGCTCGTGCTCGTCCCCAGGATCCCACGGTGCGAGCCCGAGAAGCAGCGTCGAAGCGAGCGCGGCGCCTGGCGGATCCCGAGACGGTGCGCGCCAATGACGCCGCGGCGCAACGTGCATTCCGAGCAGCGGACCCCGAAAGGCGAGCCCGAGAAGCGGCGGCGAATCGAGCGCGGCGCCTGGCGGATCCCGAGACGGTGCGGGGTAGCTACGAAGCCGCCGCTGCTGTATCGCCAAATCGGTCTCCGTCGATGGGCGGGCGGGCGTCGTCTTGGAACGGCGACGATCCAGAAGACAGAGAGGCACTCGTTTCCCGCGCACCCAGGCACAGCCCGCGCAGCAGCCAATCGGAGAGTAGCGGCACTTCCACAGCCACCTAGTGGCGATTTACACAAGTGCACTATTGCACACACTTCTATTGGACCAACGCCATCTAGGAAATGAGACGAGAAATGGTGATGACGACACAGATTGTGTACAGCGCCATCTAGAATATCATCTCTCAACTGCAGTTTGTATGTACTTCTGTGAGACAGCGCCATCTATTATACTGTTCGGGAGATACTGCCGGTTACGCGTGACGCGTGACAAGGTTAGACAAAGAGGAGCTTCGCCCCTAAAACAAGATGTGTGGCACGTGGATCGAGGCGCAGGTTTCGTTCACTAGGATGCCAGCACGCCTCCGCAAGAGAAGAGCAATGCGTGTTTCGGGTAGTGCAAACTGGGACACCATACGCTGTCTTCGCTCACTCGGTTGCGCCGAAGGAAGATGGAAGACGCCAAACTGACAAGCAGGCGCGTAAGAGCTCCGCTGTAAGGGGCCTAGGGCAAGCGAAGGGTGCGAAGCGCAATTCGTTTTACAAAACTCTATTGGTTGTAGGGCTCAAGTAAAGCAAGAGTACTTGAACAGTAGGTTATAGTTTAGGCTTGACTGAGTGGCGCATACTTTCTCGCTTTTCTTTTTCTTATACGTTGAACCACTCTGTGCACTCTAGGGCACACAGGTTTAGTGCTATATCCACAATGCTTGGTTTTCAGGAGGCTGGTAATTAATGCCATTAGCCAGGAAAGACAGTTTGGTATTTACAGTATCGTGCCTTTTCATCCTTGATGAATCTTAAACGGGTTGCGTGCCACCTGTCGCCGTTTATATATGCGCATGCCTGATGTCAAATCAATGCATATCAAAGAAAATCCCGATAGTGAGGTGTGCCCCAAAAGTGGTGTGCTTAACCACGGAGCAAGAATTCTTGAGGGAGGAGAAACAGCGCTCGCTCGGGCGGCCCGATAAAGTCACGCCGTTAAGGGCACCGCGCCGACGCGCCCTCTGTCCTGCGAGTAGGCTTGCGGAGAAATAGGAATGCGCGCGTCGCGCTCTCCGCGGAAGCTTGCCGGTTTATGTTTCAATGGTTTTCAAGGCCAACCGGCGGCGATTCACCCCAGTGGATGCGTTTCTTGCGCATCCTCAGTGGCTGCAAATTGTCTGATAGCCTAAAGAAAAGAAGTGTCGCCTACACAACAATTACGTGCACAGTACCTCTTCTGGACGTGATTCGGTTGGTTTGGGCCAGCATCACCACTATCGGTACAGCGTCCGTTTATTTTCTTTCAACTACACATACGCCCTTGTTTGCTTCTTTGTTGTTCATGCAATGCACTCGCGGCAAAGGGACTTTAGAGGACGCGCCATCGCATATTTTCCTCATCGTGGCAAACAGAGAGCATATTTGTGTCTTAATTAACAACTGCACATTCTCCGCGCTTCACGACAGATCCAGTGGGCTATTTTTTTTTTTTTACGGACAGGAAACAGGTAGCTGAACCAAGTGTTTATTCGAAATTTCACTTTTTGGAGGTGGGGGGGGGGGGTGTTACCCATGGAGTAGCCAGCAGCTGGGGGGCGTGGATACGAAGTCATAAGAAGCCTTCGCCACCAAGCTCGCTTTAACATCGCCACGTATGTGAGTGTCCGAGAAATGCTTCTCGCGAACATATACACGGGTATGAGCCCTCGGTCTTTCCTTGGTATATCGCACGAGTGTACACCTCCAATTTCAGCGAGCCACTGGGAATTTTAAAGTAGTGAGCTTCACCTTGCAGGATGAGCCAATGTTAAGGTTTGGCACAACACATTGCCGCCCCAAAACGGCACTGATGGCAATACCGGACAGCGCTCGCCTTTGTTGCAACACGAAAAGCGCGCGCGGAGTTTGAGGAGCCGGCCCGCAGCACGCTGCGGAAGCCGGTGAGAGATGTAGAGTTAGCAGAAACATAAGAACACGCAGCAGCTTTCACGCCCCTTCTTCCCAAGGCCATTTACCCGTGCGTGCTCACAATACGCCAGCGAGTGACTTCCAGCGGCATGCGTCGTCTGTTCTGGAGTGACTGCAAGGAGCTCGTTCCAAGCGCTGTGCTGCACGTAATTAAGCCAGCATTTATTACTAACTGCAGCTAAAATGTCCGCCGCCCCTATTTATTGACGCTACAGACTGAAAACTCAGAAAATTTGCAATATATGAGACGGTAACGCGATTATTGTGTGTCGCGCCCATAGGACGACATGTAAACGATGGCAACAGGCCGGAAGCGTCATCTGTCGTGATGCGGAGAAAACTCAACTTCCCCCTCGCCCAAGCGTTACATTAACGGGCCGCCGCCGCGCGCTGCCGCGGCATAGCAGTTTCCTCTCCTCAAATACTTCTTTCTCCGTGGCTTTAACTACTTCACACTGTTTGAAGATATACCAAGACAGTGCTCTTCTGATGGACACAGTGATTAATTTTCAATTACCTGTTTCCTGTTGCTGAGCTTTTATGAACTTTAGTGTGAAATTTCCGTACGATCAGGACCACCGTTTTCCATAACTGACCAAGAACTGGCGCTTACCTAGGACCACGATTAATCCGCGCGTTTGCACACAAAAAGCATACGCGATGAACGTTATAGGGTAGCTTTTTTCCTAAATTGCAAAATGCAGTAGCCGTAAATCAGCATAACGTTTCATTCAAGTGGTTAGCGGAGGAGGAAGGTGTTTCTAGTGGACTTGCTAAGGCAGCTTAGCACCTAAATCCTGGGAGTTACTATACTGGGCGCGGGTGCGATACCACGCCACGGCGGCACCGATAAAACTGGATGGGAATGAAAAAACTTCGATGAACTCCAAAACATATTCTTATGAGATGAGAACGCCAAAACGTTTATTTGGCTAGATTATTGTGCGGAGGAGTGCTGCAGGCTGGTGTTACCAGGTTCTGCTATAATGAGGCCACGTGGGAGGCTGGATTCTATTTATTTACATGACTTGATGCCATCAAATTGGTGTCAACGGTTCACATGTCTTCTACTTCGTCATCCAGGCAGTGTATTGAAGTATGCCCGAGGCCGGTGTCGGCGCATGTCAAAGTAATACGACCGTCACGGCGTTGTGGGTGGTGTCATTAGACAGTCACCGGTGTCGTCACCTTCTTATCGTTACGGTGACCGCGTACTTGGGCCGGTGTACAAAGAGACTGCCATGGTCTTGTGATACGAGTAGTTGGCGGAGACATGCATCACATCTCGCACAATGTAGGGGCCATTGGTGAATGAGCGGTTAATGCTCGTACACCACGTCTTCGTGATGGCCTCAGTAGGAGTCTTCATTTGAACTCGGCACGCATGGCGGCGCGGAACGATGGGCCAGATGGCGCGTTCGCGCTCCGAGTGTTGCTACTGCGACGCCACGCAGCAGGGCGCGCGCTTTCGCCAACTCAGCGACGGAACGCGGCCGCACGCCACTGCAGGTAGCCGCAGCGCAGCGGAGTCTGTGGAGCGCGCGCCGACTGCCGCTGCGGCTAGTGCTGGCGCCGGCCTCAGTTCCGCTGGAAGAGGTCACGTGCTTTCCAGGCAGAGCTTTTGCGGACGGCAGTTCGGCGGGCGCTATCGCCAAGCTAGCCAGGAAACGCATTCGCGTTAAAAAAAGAACTACTGTAACTCATAACTAGTGGTAACTCTACAGAGTCCCAAGATGGCCTCCTATATACTTTCCGTGCCCGCCGATCGTCTACGGCGCCAGCGCCACCTCCTTTCTTGTCCTCATCTCCTGTTGACTATCGCTCCCGGCACGGGTGCACACATCCATGAATAGGCAGAGGGAAGTAGTTTGCGCGTTCACGTGGTAAGCGCGTATAACAAATTTCGTTGGGAGTTTCAGTTTGATGTATGTTGTTCAGATATTCTTGTTGTTTGCCGTGATTTGATGATAAAGGGCACCGAGTAAGCTTCCCCTTGCATTCTGTGTATCGGATGCTCGTTTACTGCTGTTGTGCTGCGAATGCCGCCAGAAGTGAACTGAGTGAACTCATTGTGTCACGACATGATCGATCGTGCCTGTTCGTGCAATACGCCGTTCGCTGAGCAACATTGCTGTTGTCATGCAGCGGACTTGTCAGCTGCTTACTTAGTACTTTCAGTGAGATGAGCTACTGCTGTGTGCCTCACTGGACGTCATCAAGCAAACACAAATTCCCAGATAGGTATATCGTTCCACGAAATTCCTGCAAACTCAGCTTTACGCGAACAGTGTCTGAAGGATATTTACAGAGATATTTGTAGTCCGAATACAACTTTATGCAACTCCACTGTGCGCAGTCGCCATGTTCTTCCTTTACAGCAGAAAGCGCATGTAACGGACGTCGGAAAAAGGCGGAAATTACGGCAGTCAGATATGGTGGACATGCGCCAGAGAATGCGCACAGCCAGATGGTGGACACCTGGGAACAGCATAGCTGGCCACTGAGAACCTGCTTGATAGGTGTTTGGCAGCCCCAAGGAAACCTGTAGTTCGGGCAGCCTTTGGAAGAATGTCTGTAGTCACCAGCTGTTTTAAGATGGGGTTTGGCACCATCTTAGACCGCCCTAGCTGGGGGTTTGGCACCATCAGAGGGGGTTTGGCACCTCATGGAGCGTCTTTGTTAAAAGCTCATGTGAGAAAAGGAGAGAGTGGAGGCCAAGTTTATTGGTCACGGGTTGAAGTCAGTGGGGGTGTTTCATTTTTTTATGTTTTTTTGTTGCCAGTGTGCATGGTTGTGCCTGTATGTTTCCATGCTGCTTTCCGTATGTTTCTTGTAGGTGCTGGTTGGTACGCGGGATTCTGTTTGTTTCATGCCCGTATGTTGAAAGGTGATCGGCACTTTGCAACGTGCTTGGTGGTTTTGCAAGGGGTTTGGCACTGACTTCTCCCTCGTCCGCCAAGTGTGCAGTAAAAGGAGAGGGGGAGGTACGATTGCCCAGTGTGAAAGATTGTGATTTGCTGTGAAGGATTCAGGGGCGGAGCAACCAGTGTTTATAAGGTGGCCCCTCGTCCCTGGGGAGAAGTTGGAAGCGAGGTTGGAAGCAGAGGTGGCCAGAACGCTGGAATGCTGGAGGTTGGTGAGAAAGGAGCGGATAGTGCTAGAGAGGACCCCTATTAGAAAAACTGCCATGTTGGGTGCTGGAAAAGATGCTGGTTATGGTGGAAATGATGCTGGCTATGCTGGCAATGATGCTGGCGATGCTGGAAAGCATGCTGGTGGGAGTGGGACGTGCTGGGAAGTAGCGGGTGGCATGGTGTACACAAGGTGGGTGAAGTAGAGAGAATGGTGGCTGATCTTGGAAAGCAGCAGCCAGGTGACGGGCGGTGCCGGGAGGCAGGGCCCATCATCGCAGACATGCAGGGAAGCAGCGAGAATGATGGGTATGGTACATAATGGTGGTCCGTGCTCTTTTTAGCTGGGAAGCTCTATGCACCATGGCGGCCTGCTACAAAGCAGAGGGCAGTGTGATGGGTATAGGTGAAGTGTTGTAGATGTTGCGATAGCCATCGCTGAGAGGGAGCAGGCAAGAAGTAATTAAGAAAAATTGTGCGTGCTTGGGAATAGTCTCCGTTTGCCATGCACTGTTTGTGAGCATTTGTCATACCCATCTTAATTCGCCAGAAACAAAGAAGTTTACTCTTGTCGAGTCCAAGGCATTGTCGACTGACACTTTAAATTTGTTTTGGCGACCGTACAAAGTACAGATAAACCAGGCGGGACACAGAAAAAATGCTACCAGCTTGACTAGCTACATTCCCTTACTGGCCACAGAGAGCAAACGTGGAAAAATGCAACCTACATTGTGCAAGTAAGGCATCAAAGCTTTCACTGCTGAATTTTCTGGAATATCTCCATTTCCTTTATGGGCCAAGCAAAAGCCTACAGCAATATTACTTATTTATTATAAGCCTTGCAGCTCGGAATTTATCCAGCTCAGAATATTCATTTTAGTAAAGAAATGAAAAGAGCATTGTTGCAGCTAAACATAATTCATTTGTTTATGTATACACATAAGAAGAAAGCACATTTTTTTATCCATCCATACTTTCATTATAGCATTACCACAAAACTGTTCTAGAACATTGATAGTTGCCTCTCTCTCTCTCTAATATATATATATATATATATATATATATATAGTTAATGTAAGTTAATTGTATATTTAAGTTGCAGGAGATATTCTGGCCGTTCCTTCCAGGCTTTTATATATTTCTCCATTGTCATACAAGCCTCAGGAACTCCAGTCCTATTATCTGAGGGGCCAGGAGTGCAATTTCCAATACATATATTTATGAGCTGCAGCAATGCAAAGTTTTATGTGAACATAGCCCTAAATAACGCTGCTCAGTATAGAAGTGAAGCTCACGAGAAGTTCGAGGCTTGAATCGATGAACAGACCACTAAAAATGATGAAGAACAGGGAATGTCGTTGGAGCCAATGTTTCGACAAGTGGACTTGTCTTCGTCAGGGCGGGAAAACCGTACATGTGGACTTCAAAAACAAATACGTGTGAACACCATGTGATTGAGAATCCACAAATGATGTACACAGAGCTTTAGCAAACTAGGACTATACTCTTTAAAGTGACCTGTTCACTAGTTTTGCTTATTACAACTGTGCATCGGGCACCGGTGGTGTGTTCGAAATTGACAATCTTGGGCAAGCCCACTTTTTTAAAACACAATGAACATATTACCGGTCAGTGTCCTATGCACTATGGTGATAGCTTGAAAGCTTCAAATTTTGTAATTTTTTTTTCAATGTGCAACTGAAATAAAATTATGCTTTTCTATGCATCTGTGATGAGCAATGGCAGATCACAACACCTGATCATGCAGTATTAAGATGCCACAAAAAATTAATGCTGCAGTTCTATCCAGTCATTACAATGTAGACAGTGCCAGTTACAAGCACACGTGAACTATTTTTTGTTACTGCACTACGTATATTGCGCAAAGCCCCACAAAATTTTACTAGTGTAATTTGAATATGTGCAACATTACCTTAGGCAGGACATCAGGGCTCATGCACCATGTTTCAAAAATAAATTGCAAACTGCTTCTTGCAGCTTTCTATGCTAATTTAAATTCCATAAACCATTATTTGCATGTTTCCACCACATCAAAAAAATGGTCTATTACCACCAAAATATGTCATGATTTGTATTGTTTTCATCCCCATACATGTTGAGTCATAAATAAAAACTCATTAAAACTACACTACTCAGTGTTATCTCATTTAACTGCCACAATGTACAATTTTATTCTAGGCTCACACACATAATCTGAGCATTGGACTATCTTTGGCAAGCACATGAATTATTGGAGGTAGTGCTAGAGGACTATCACTTTTTAAACCTATTGTACTTTGATTTTATCATTCAGGTTCAATAATTATCTAGAAAAGCACTCTCCAGCTATTACTTTCCTCTTGCATATATTTCACAGCATCGCACTCACCATATTTTCCACTCACCAAAACAGTCCTTGAAGCTGACACCTGCAGCTCACCACAGCAGCAAGTGAAGATGACCTTAACAGATCGCTTCACAACGCTATGCCTTGCTGAAATATCTGCCTATAACACAGATAGACTTGGCTCAACAGAGTGTTTTTTTTTCCTTGGTTCGTCTTTGTAGCGGTAAATACTGTGTCCCCAGGTAAGCCAAGTAAGCAACAAAAAAGTGTGCCACAAAGTTAAAATCTCTCACTGCACTTTATTCAACACTGAACACACATAGCTGCATACGTGAATTCAACACTGAACACACACAGTTGCATAACCAATTTGTCTGTCAGTCCCTTTAAGCTTCATGACTTCAATGTTCTCATAAGTTTATGAAAGAAAAAGGGTGCACAACCTCTTAGGACAAAATCAAGCTTTCTGTTTTGTAACACCTTCCCCTACATTGAGGGTTCATGCAGGAGCAAATTTTCCTTAGTCACCAGCTTTGACGCAATGTGACCTCACTGCTTGGGTAAAGAATAGAGAAGTAATGTGGCTCTCTTTACCTGTTTTTATGGCTTAAGTCATATGGAAGGAACCCCTCATCCCTCCTCATTTTATATTCCCAACAAGTGTTAAAGCTGCGGAAAGTTAGCTGTTACGCACGAGAATTGCAAAGTGTCAACATTTGCCATCTCAACTGTGAACTCATATCCTTGGTGGGTCACTCTGAACAATTTCTAGTTTCTTCTCTATTTTCAGTAACACAGGCTTGTGGGAAGCCTATCGAAAATTCGTCCATCTAACAAAAGCACTTCAAAGCCCCTGAACTGCATTTCATTTTTTTTAAATCCCACCCTGTCTAGCGAAAAAAATGTGAACGTGCAAGATGCACACACAACCCTTTTTTGTGTCAACACGCTGACCTGGAACATTACAAACATCAACCACGTATAGCAATAACAGATTCAAATAACAACTGAAAGTTTGTTTACATGCTCATCACAATGCATGTATTTGTCTTATGTGCCTTTTGCACAGCGCAACCCTGTCAGAATGACATACCGAGCAAGCCAAGCTGAAGTTTCACTGAGTCAAGCTGCTCACGGCAGCTTTTAGCCCCGGAGGACGTTTCTAGTCTGTAACTAGAAGAATAAAGTTGAAGTTGAAGTTGAGCGGTGCAATGAACTCTCAACTATTCCAACCCCATTCCCCCCCCTCTCCCATACCTATCCAGTTTGTAAAGAGATATGTAGGGAGGGAGACAGTATCCCCCTAAGTGAACAATGCATAATAGACATCGGGGCAAATTATACAGAATGATGCACATTCAAAGTACTCCTTGAGCACAAAATTGGTAGTATGTGAGCTTCCGTACACAAAAGATTTCACTACATGCAACGTACGTTTAAAAATATTATGTGAGAAAGAGCAAGCATTCGAACTTCGCAATATAAGCTGCAGTTAGGCAGCATGAATAATTAATCATCTGTGTGGTTATGTTGCTTTCATACGGTTCAAGGGATAGAACGCATCTAGGCTATATTTTGAAAAGAATTCCTTTTGTTTCTTGTAATCATTTCTAGAACTCTCAGTATCTATGCCCCGCCACAGTGGTCTAGTGGCCATGGTACTCAGCTGCTGACCCGAGGGTCGCAGGAACCACAGTGGCTGCATTTTGATGGAGGTGAAATGTTGAGGCCCATGTACTATGTCATGTCAGTGCACGTTAAATAAAGGACCCTAGGTTGTCGAAATATCCGGAGCCCTCCATTACAGTGTCTCTCATAATCAGATCGTGGTTTTGGGACGTTAAGCCCCAGAAATCATTATCATCATTTCAGTATCTACGCGTTAGAAAACAAAAACAGGCAGCCGGCACTTCTAAAATGTAGCCAAGTGAACATTTGGCAGTTGCGCTTTTGAGCAGCTTGAAAAAAATGCAGCACTTCAGTGCAATCAACGCAGCCTTAAAACCCCTGGACATTATACTCAATCTCTCTCAATATTGTTTGGTAAGTCACATATGAATGTCTTTTCTACATTTATGAAATTAATATACACAGCTGTCAGACTCTTCCTCTGGAAGCAACAAATCTAAACATCCATCTGCTGACAAGAAGCATTCTTTAATAAGAGGAGGCACAGCAGTTGCATCAGCAATTATTAGCAGCCTGCAAAAGAGTACACAAATGTCTCCTTCTTTTAGAAAGAGGATTTTCTCAAGGCGCTTATAGCAATCACTGCTTGTTCTGACGAATGTTGTGTCAGACTTTAGTGCTCTTTGGTAAGCACTGCTGTGGTACACTTGTTTTTACATAATGAAATACTCATATTCAAAAGCCTGTGTTACAGAAACGCCAAAAGAATGGTTGAGTTTCTCTTTTTCATCAGCACTGAGAGCTATGCCTTTTCCCTTCCCCAACAAAGTCAAATTGGAAACATGCAATGCATTTTTCTTTGGAGGATACCCAATGAATTCTCTGCAGAGTTCTTTTTCTGGAGAAGACAGCAGGGGACTTTCTATAAGCTCATGCAGCTTTTGCATCATGATGACCCTTTCAGTGATCTGCTACGGCATCCCATTTGCAGGAGACACCAGGCGCACGACGCTTACATTTTCCCCCTCAAACACAAAGGCTGAATGCGCCCAAAGTGGTCCAAGGGAGCGAGCACTGTTCCCCGAGTGCTGTAAAGCATGAACATTGATTGTCATGAATGCTGTGCCATACAGTGACTCGCAGCGGTGAACGAAATTGCTCAGGAGTGCCTCTAAAAAAAGAGAGAAAAGCATTAACATGTGGGAAATTATATTTAAAAAATACTGTTTAATATTTTTCCGTAAGGAACCAGCCACACGAGCGGAAAAATGCGCATGGCATACCAGTGCCGGCAAAACACACACTTCCGGGGCAGCCACGTGACAGGATTCTCATGCCATGAGAGGGATGGGGTCATATGTAATTTCAACTTTGAAGAAGCAATTCCAGGCCATTAGACGAGCAGAGGAGTGGCGGCGAGGCACCGCCTAACTGCTATGTCTCCATGAAACTTTTTATTACTAAAATAAAGTTGATTCGCTCTCTCTGTCTTGCAGCGTTGCGCATGCTGCTGATAGAGCAGACCAATCAGAGCGTCCCCTTCGTGACGCCTGCACTCCATTGCAGTCATATGGACCCACCAGGAGGCTTGTTTTGTACCCGTGCAGAAGCTCGCTTTCGACTCGCGGTTGTTTGGGGCCGCGTATGCATTTGCAAAGAGCATGTGGATGGTTCTGCATATATATGCAGTAAATAATGCACTAGAATACTACAAGATCGCATTGTATTGATGAGAGTTACCTTGCAGGATATGCTGATGGTGAGAAAAATTCATTTGGACGCAGTTGCAGTTCCTTTTTCTTTCTTTTTTTTATTTGCTCACCTACCTCCCAGACACACTGCCCCTTGGTCTTGCACAGAAACATTTGACCTGAATGCCGTGTCCTGGCGCTCAATCATCGGTTGAACGTGCTTGGCGACATGTGGAGGAAGCTAGAAATGAGGACAGTTTTTACTGTCCATTTGAACAAAACACACAAGAGCCGTGCTTAAGCAAATATAATCACACTATCCCAGAAATAAGCTTGGTGTTTGAGCAACCAGAGCAACAAAGCCTTCCCTTGTTCTTCGAATTTTTGGCAGTGCCATCATGATCGGACAACTAGTATTACTTTCTCCTCGTCTGGACGCGGCCGTGTGGCATCAGAAGGGAGACCACTAGTATGATTCTGCTCAAGGTAGTAACCATAACCAGGATGTTACGTCCCTATTATCGCCCAGGTTACATTTATTTATTTATTATTTATTTATTTATTTATTTATTTATTTATTTATTATTTATTTATTTATTATTACGTACTGCAGACTCAAGCAGGTGGGCAGTTTGAACAGTAAAATACAATGCAGTCTATGATAACAACTGTTTTCAGGCTGCATAAAAGTAAAGAACAAGGAAGCAAAGGAACAAGTCATAAAAGGCAAAGAAAAATTCAAGGAATAATGAAAAATATTCCATAAATGTTGTAACATGTATTACAAAATTCAGTTTGGAAACTTGAGGTTACTCTAAATAATTGAGTCATTTAAAGATCGCCCAAGAACGTAAATAATACTACGCAGGGTCCTATCCCAGGAGATGAATGAGAGCGCGATCCTTTGTGCCCGCGGGAAAAGCCTAAAAGAGGTGGGATTTAACAGGGCTGTTGCTGCTGCGTCTCGCTGCCTTAACCTTTTCCCGCTGGCGGCACCCTACGAGCGTTTTTCTGCTAGTGTGGTCAGTCCTTAACAAAGGTTCCATTGCCCTTAGAAAACACAACCTCTTGGGTTTTACGTCTGCAAACTGCACTGTAACTTTCGAAGGCTGCAATGTAGATCTTCTTCCAAATTGGGGTTCTTTCTTATTCAAATTTGCCCAAGCGCAAAGACACACTACACTAGAAAACATCAGCTCTGTGCAAGTCAGTGCGAAGTGTTACATGAAAATTACCTGCTTTGTCAATGTCACGGACATCTAATTCCTCACGAAGAAGATTATGGACTGCTTCTGAAAGCTTGGAAAGATGCTTCCAATACTCAGGATGCAGGATACGATGAAGGCAAGGGAGTGCATAGAATAATATCCACCGCCGCCACTCTGAGGCCTTCCAGTGGCTGCGCTCTTTCAGTGGTCGCGGCAGCCTGGTCACACAGTGCGGGGGCTTTATGGTGAGCAGTCGTGACTCTATCTTAGCCACAAAGGAAGGTGCACCTGCAAACAAAAATATAGAAATGTAAGCTGCCTATAACATTATATATATATATATATATATATATATATATATATATATATATATTGTAACATGTTAAGTGAGCTAGCTAAGGAAAGCCCATCACAGCGTGCCTGCTCGCGTATTTGAAAAGGCACAGGAAGGTCGAGAGGAAGAGGAGAACGAAGTGGAGCTAGGTGTTATGGCGATGGACTGATTCAGTGATCGTTAAATATAGTGTTGTTTTGTAGTGCGTTTTATTGTGTTCGTTACCTTTGGTGGCAAGTGGTGGGATCGGACATGATAAGGGTATTGCAGCAACTCAAGGACGACATGGTAAGCGCGATGAACGAAGCACTCGAGGAGCTAGACCGGAGATGGCTAGCGAGGTTCGAAGAAGTACTTCACCAGTGGACATCAATTAGGGATGGACACAATGGTGCTGCAGTTTCTCAGGTGGCCAGGCCTCACAGGTAAAGAACTTCCGGAAAACAGTCGACTTGGCGTTGCAAAGCAAGTGATGTTAAAGCACACGAACCGGGAGCAAAGACGTCATGGAAGTGAAGATTGCTGCCGAGCCTTTGCCTGCGGTTTCCATCAAGGACAAGGACAAAGTGGCATGTAATAATTTTGAAGAGTGGACGACCTCTATAACAAACAGGCATGCATCAATGTCCGCGCAGAAAGTGAAAGCCATGACAGCAAGGAGATGCAAAACAATGCAGAACCAGTGCCTGCAACTTCCGACATGGATAAAGAGAAGGGAGAAGGAAGAGAGAGCAAAATTGTGACCACTTGCGGACATTCAGCTGAAGAAAGGCCGGACTTGGCAGGAGGAGAGGGGGAGGTTACATTGGACACGACAGCACTGGTGCCACTGCGTGCTACGACGGGAACCTCCTAGGCACACTACTTTATCCCGATGGTTCAGCGTATGACAAATCTGCGGCCATCGCAATGCCACTCATAACAGCGCCAGAGCATACTGATGGAATGCTTATCTGTCAAAGCAGCCGAGTTCAGAAAGATGCTAGCAAGATGAGAGGGAAGGCAATGCGAAATCGCACGAGCAAAAGCTGGGCTCTCACAGATTTTCTGGTCATTTCAACATCGTTCTTCTAGTTTTCAGGCCGCAGCAAATACTCAAGTGAGAGGACGGTCCTTGGAAGCAGTATGTTCGCTTTTTAGCAAATACGTCACTGGTGTTCGAGTTCCTCAAGCGTTTTTTGGCATTTAATCCTTGCTCAACATAGCAAGGCAATATCACGCCCATTCCCCATAGAAGGACAAACCGAAGATGAAGGTTTGCGACAGGCTTCACTACCTGATAAATCCACATACAACCAAAAACTCATGTGTTGGAGTAGTGATGGAGAAGGCGTCTTTGTACGTCGACCTAACCCCTTTGTACTCATATTGTTTTGCAATGTGAAAATAAAAAGTTATCTACTGATTGAAGTGCTACATTACCAACATAGAAGCACTCGCTGCAGTTTTGCTCCTCATTTGCAATACAGCACAATGTCAACCCATCTGTGTATGAAATGATCCCCCAGCTTATCAGGACTGCAACACACATACAATAGGTGTTTCACAACAACGCGCGCACAAAGGCTGTTTCATTTCATTTGGAAGAATGCCAATTTGACTTAAAGCCACTCTCAGAGCGAGTGAATGCCAATGCGCTTCCAGACCGTCCCGGTATAGGTGTTCTGTGCCGTCCCCATGGAAGCGCGTGTACAACGGACATGTATTTTTGTCCTTTATCGGTGACTATAACGCGTACGGTATGCATACATCGACTAAATTTTTCACACACACGTCATTCCGACCCTTATTTCACTAGCTTCAAATTATTCCACGGCACGGCGACTATAATGAGGGCCCTTTCTCGCGTGCAATTTTTCATTTGCTAATTAAAATGTCTTGTTGGGCGACTTCAAAGCGCAATCATTATTGTGGAAAGCGCTAGGCACACGGACACGACTATGCAGAACATGTTTTTCCGCTCCTCCACGGACGTATTCCGGTTTTCCTCCATGTGCCAGATGGAGCGACTGGGGGTCGCAGCCGGTCCAAGACGTAGCCCGTAGCCGTTAGCCTGTTTGCTCGTTCGGTCTTCGTGTTGCAGGCGCATGTGCGATCGTGGCGAGATGCTCGGATACGTAAAGTATCAGGACGGCTATAGGACTATATTGCCCATCAACCTAATTAAGATGTTTTCCCCGAAAGGAGAAGATGACTTCGATAAGACTAAGAAGTTGCAGGCGTTCTGGAAGAGCGAGGAAGGCGTCGTTGAAGGCTATGACCCCGCTTTTGTTCTCGCCCTGGCAGGTAAGTGTGCCGTGCTAAGTTTTGGACGAAGTTGTATGGTGTTATGTGCCGCAGATCGTGACGCGCTTTTGTGATTGCTGAAACTGATGTGATGAGCGATATCCCGCAAAAGGGTTCGGTGTGACTAATGACAACGAACTTGTAACCACGCAGCTTCCATCTCTCTGAACATGTTATTGCCCCTCATAATGTTTGTTTTATCTACGTATGTTTCCTATTTATTAAGTGCGTCTGTGAAATTTACCCATCGATCTCGGCAACATTGCACTTGTAAGCTTGTCTAAAAATGTACGCCATGCGCAAGTATTCTTTAAGGCCAAGTAAACAGTCTTGTGGAGTGGTCTAATGCAGAAGTTAAATTGATTGCCGCTAATACTCGGACTGGGAAGAGGAACACAATGCGTAGAAAAGCGCACTCTTGTGTGTTTTGCGACTCACGTGTGACTCATTTGCATCATTTTCCTTTGTTTTGCTGCAAATTAGGTTGTATTTTGTGAGCACATTTGTGATAGCGATACAGCAATACATATCAGCAGCCTAAGTTTGCACACTTAATGCACAGCGTTTGAACATTTAATTTAGTCACTGCTGATCATGTGGGACCCTTCAGCTAGGTGATCTTGACGCCATGCGGCGGAAAATCAAGTGCATGCGAGAGCCATTTCCAAGTTTCATTGACGCAGACACAGATGAAGAGGTGCCGGTGAGGAAGAGAGAGGTTTGTTCCAAGATCTGCTGAAACTAAACAACATTTGTAACGCGCAATGCAGTGCACATTTTAGTGAAATAGTTACCTTGAACTTTTGTGCACAGTGATATACAGAAGCGACTTGAATGTAAGGGGAATGCTTATGATGTAATTGATGTAATGTAACATGATGTAATTTAATGACCGGTAGGATTAGCATCTATATGACTGGAAAATATTCACTTTTTCATACATGAGCAAGCTAGCTTTGTGCATTAAAGGGCTCCTAAACCAACCAAAGTTCAAAAATTTTCCATAGTGTGAGTCGTATACCAGTCTACAGGGAACATAATTCCACGAGAGATTTTTCAGAATGATGCCGTAGTAGCAGAGTTATGGGTGTTTGATGACTGACATAGAAGCTGCCACTTGGCTCTTTTATTTGCCTCTCTCACTCCTGCCCCTCTTCTTGCCATGCTTCTCTAAGTGCCACATGAGCATTACGTCACTGCACTCTTTTCTTGTTTCAAAACGACGTCCACTTCTGGTGGCAATGGTGACAACGGTGTATGGGTTTTTACGTCCCAAAACCACAATGTGTTTTTGAGCGATGCCGTAATGGAGGGCTCCGGAAATTTTGACCACCTGGGGTTCTTGCGCGTGTTTTCATCATACAGTACAAGCACCGTAACCACTAGCGAAGATGTACAGCACTCGAACAGACACGGATGACAGAAAGGAACGCAGTATGAGCGCTCGTGTTCATCTTGTGAGGGAGCGCACGAGTCTTTCCCACAAGATGTCTCTAAAGAGCATAACAATTCTGCCAGTGTCCTGCCCGTAGCAAACTGATTTACTGGCTGAAAAACACGCAAGGTCATTGCCTGGTTGGTGAACCATTGCAGCATAAACATTTGCTGCTCTTTCTTTTCCAGGTGAAATAGCATCCCCTAAAAAAATTACAGCTGTACATATTATGAAGAGTCATGCCCACTCTTAAATGGCTGGTATCTACACAAGTTTCAACACAAATTTGGCTGGAGTACTGCACGGCTATTACACTCAAACTGGCTCAGCAGTGCTTTCATCTGCCTTTTGCAATGCCAAACTGTGCATGCCCCGCGCTCTCGCAGCTGAGGACTGAAACATTTGGCAGGCTGCTGTAGCAGACAACACTGTTGTCGCTGAGTGGGGTCCAGCCAGACACGGCGTTGCGTGTACACAACCATATTGGACCTAAAAATATCTGCCACTTCACCGTCTGTGAAGAGAATGTGGTTTTTCAGATTTCTTTGAGTACGCTTTGATGCTTGGATTAGCTCTGTGAAGTAGTGGCAAGACCCGCAGTGGACAAACATCCGTCACGGCTGATGATTGCCGTGGAAGGAGTATTCTGCCCTTCCATTGAAAGGCATGGCGTAGATGCTGCAACTGCTTCTAGCCTTTCTAGCTGTGGGCCATCTTTGGTCACTTGCGGTGACTCAAACAGATGCAATCATAAGAAGAAGCCACCATGTGACCAACTACATGGACACTTGCTTGCAAACACTTTGCAAGCTGTAGATTTTTGTCCAACCAATCAAAAGTGTCTGCTTCTGGTAGCGTCGACTGGTGTACCCTGGTAAAGCTAAGATGAAAAGCGGGGCACCGCAAAGGCTGAAAAGGCGTACAGTGTTGCTGCTTGGCTTTGAGGTATGCTTGCATCATGTAGCACTGTCATGCTTATCATGTAGATCGTGATGGCTTTGTAGACTTTAAGCTGTTTACGTGAACTAATAAAAAAAGATATAGGTTGTTACTTAAGGGCGCTAGAGGCCTAGAGACATGGTTAGGCGGCGCTGCTGCTCCAGAACATGCATCACCCTCCGTGTCTCCGGCAAGCACAAATAGGTTGGGGGCTTCCGAGTGTGCTCTATGAAAAGAGGCGCAGCGAGCAACAACCGTGTGTTGTTTGCGGCTTCTGCAGACTTAAAAAATGAAGAAGTTGATGGTTACTTCTAGAACAGTCGCTTATTGTTTGGGACGAAGCTCTGCATGAGTGGCATGATATATTAAAGAGGAATTACTGAGCGCAACGGCGCCTTCATATTATATATTGATGGGAAGTGCCTTGCAGAAATGAAATCCTTGGACCACGATGAGCGTCCAGAGGTGGGCTTCTTTTTTTAAATTCCCGCAGGGGCTAGTCATTAGGTGGCCATTGTTTCTCTCCCTTTTTTTCTAATTATTAAACATAACGCAAGTCACGTGCACATGCAAGGCTTGCTCCGCAGGTTAATGAAAACACGCCACGTCAGCGTTTGCAAATAATTACCAACACAGATGTATTCATTGCTGTGAGCAGGTTTTTTGTCTTTCTTATGCCAAGGAGCAAGGCATCATTGCAAATGCTGAGCAGTATGACTGCTTTTTCGCAGAATATGGACCAGTGTCAGTAATTTCATTTTCATTATATCATAAAGCGGCGTGCTTTCCACCGTTGCTTAGTTGGCATTGTTTTTATTTTATGCAGCTCAGTTTGACGCTTAATCCGAAGCCATTCAACCCAGCTCAGGATGGCGGAAAAGCCGCATGAGAACTCGACACAAAATGGGTCATTATGCTTCACGTTTCGATGCACCTACCGGTCCTTGTACTGTGCGATGCCAGTGCGCGTCGAGGAACACAGGATCAAAACTTCAGGCGCCTCAACTACAGTGTTCTTCGACTTTACACTCTTTCATCTCCGTTCCGCCACCACCATGATGTTAAAAGTGCATTATTTTGTTGGAAGCTATCTGTTCAGCTGTCTACAGCCGTGGAGTACGGGGGGGGGGGGGGGGGGTTTGGCGTGCAGAACCACGGCCATGGCAGAACAGCCAGTTGGGAGGGGCAAAAAAGAAGGGACTGGGTGAGCAGCAGCCTATCTTGAGTGCCAAGCTTATCACTCTAAAAAATAGGAATAGGAAGTTATTGCAAAAGCAGGGGAAATGCCACTGCCACAGGTGCTGACTTAGATTCCATGCCATATCAAGCAGAATTTTTTCCGGCCATCACAAGTATGTCTGAAATAATTTACGTGTATTTGTTGAAGTCTGAAACTTTCTCTGCTCATCTAGTTTTGTTGCTAACAGTTTCCATGCCATTTTATGAGCGTACACATTTTTCGTTCACTTTGTGGTGGAGGCCGTGAAAGTCCAATTTCCTTCTAAGTACCATCATGCGATGAAGATGCCAAGATTATTTCTCTTGCAAGCTAAATAAATGACGTCACTGTAGAAATGATAAATTATTCAATTAAGGGAACATTTCTGTTGGTTTAGGCGTGAGCGAAATTGAAGAAAATTGTAAGGTTTGACGTTTTCTTTCTGGCAACATTAATGAACTGATAGGGCGGAAGTAGTGTGTGTCCTGGTAATGTAGTAAATGTTGCGCAAGGAATGAAATCCAAGGTTGGACAGCAACTGATCTTGCAGGGCAAGTGCATGCTGATTAGACATGGAGATACATCCACCGAAATAAAAAACTGAAATTTACTTGACGTTTCGGCACCCCATATGGGAGCCTAGTGAACAAGGCTCCTGTGTGAGATTTGTGAACAAGGCTCCCATATGTGGTGCCGAAATATGGTTTCTTATTTTGTTTGGTGTATCTCTTCACATCTAATCACTTCTGCAAGGAAAAAAAAACTGAAATGATGAAGTCTGAGCAGGTGATCCGAAAAAAAGAACACATTACATCCACTTTATAAAAAGTGCAGTCAAGCTGAAATAAGTCCCTTTGGGGATCAGGCTAATAGTACACATGATACATCTTGAGATAGCTGTACACATCTGCATGCTGTACATACAAGCATGTGTGAATGCAATCAGAACAATCTTCCTACAAACAGTCTGGACTCACAAGGAGGCAGCAATGAACAGCTGATTTGGGCTGTGACCCACTTGTGTGCACAGCAAAAGTGATGCTCTTGCTTTTCTGTACGCACATTTGCCATGATAGTGTCAGTGTGGTGAGGTTTCTAGGCGCCCATACAGATCTTGATTGCACACTGTAGTAAGTACCTTGTTGGGCCCAGCTGTGGAACAGCAGGCTGCTTTCATTTCTACATAAGCAATACCCTTTTCTAAGTGGCCCCTGCACAAGGAAGCAAAATGAAGAACAGTGCCTAAACACGGGGAAGATGAGAAGCACAGATTCAACGCTGTGTTGTCATCCTTGTGTTTCAAGTTTTTGTATTTTTCATTTTGTGATAATGTACCAAGTTGCTCAAACATCTCTCTGAACACAGGAGGCTGCAGCAGACAGCTGTGCGGAACACTTAAGTTGTCGCCATGCAGCTTACTCGCAACAGCTCTATGCCCCAAGTGCAGCTGAACAGATAGCTGAAGATGTGTATTGAGATAAGGTTGTAAGTGATACTGATGCATCAGTTGGTGGCTGCAATTGAACCTTAATTATTTACAACTCTTATCTGCAAAAGTGCAGCGACAGGCGCACTATAGAGTTGGAATCCTTGCACATCTGGAAAGGGGGAATATCCATTGTGGAATATTCACCGAGGGAGCTTAAGTTCATGGCTAAATTTCGTGTAACAAAAACTGATCGCATTCTGCACTTATTGGCGAGCATAAGACAAGCCACTATGGCTTATTCATTGGGAAAATACATTAAGCTCTATGAGACCCACTTGGGGATTTCTTGCACGTAAGTTTTTACCATGAGTACAGTAATAGTAAGAGGATATTAAAGAGGTTTTTTTAGTAGTGCAACTTTAAACAACTGCATTCCTCCTCTAATGTTATAACCACGTCTAGTTCCTCAGAACAGGGAAGGTGGGATATGATGACTAAGGCTAATTTTGTAGCATGAAAATTAAGAGTGAAAGGAGTCACAGAAGCTTGCTTTCTCTCCGTTTTTGCATTCTAAGATAAAAGCTTCATTTTCTTGTACAGGCATTGATGACGATAACTGGGAGGCGACAACTGCTGGTTGTACTGAATTTGCTTGTGAGTGTTTCATGCGTGTGTCCCCACTCCTTTTTCTTTAAAGAAAGGAGAATGAAAGAACGCACTGCTTTAAGCCGTGTCATTCAACTCAGTAAGCCCCACAATGACTGTCGTGTGACGACAGTTCTGTGGCTTACAATTGCTGCATGGCACTTGTGCAGTCGGGTGGGAAGCTGGGCTACTTGGCACAGTTATATAATAAAGAAAAAATGAGATGCAGAGGGTAAACAAGACAGTGTGAGACCTGTTACCTGCTCTCTTCGTGTGTCATTTGCTGCCACTGCCCATGAACGCAATGACATCTGGGGATGCATTGTAGAGAAATCTTGTGCCAAATGTTATGCACCATTTGAAGCATACTGCAGCATTTATCACATCGAATACATTTCCTTACTCTCTTTTGCATTCAAAAAATTGTGCCATGATGCTAAACTTCTGTGTTGGTACTCTGTGTTAAATCCCACATCTAAGGTGTTGTGCTCACATGCTTGTTGGGTCACATTTTCTCAGAAATGGCTTGATAGCTCAGATGATGTATCTGCCACATTAGCCGAGGTAATCCGTAGATCTATAAACATAACAGCTGTGTTGACCTCTTGTTGCTTGAAGTTAGGAACATATCTGTGCAAGTGTGCGTGAATGTTCTGGACATATCAGCTGAGCTTTCGAGTACCTTATCTGTTATTTTTACTACTGTAGAACCTTGGCAATTGTGAAAGCACCTTAATTGGAACTTCTGCTTCTGACAAGCCTATGTATTGTTTAATGCCCTCAAAATCTTTATTACTTGTGTATTTGGCTGAATATCAATTAATTAGGATGCTCTCTTGAGTGCTAGAAAACAGTGAAAATGGCGTAGCTTGCAACAGAAATGGCACAATGCTTTATGCCATGTAGTTTGTGCATTCACAGCTTTTATTTCTTTTACTGCCACATGCAGTTGAAACTCGATTTAGTGAACAAAGCGAATTCCCCGTGCAGTTCCCCATAGGCAACTACACGAACTCGAAACAAGAAAACGAACATCGCCAACAAGCCCGATTTAACAAAGCATTCCAAGAAAAAGATGCATAGAAAAGAGGTTTTTCCAAATTTATGTCGTCTAGAATGTGTGGCAGTGTGATGCCAGCGTAGCGGTGCAATCGATGCAGCGGATGCATTGTCGTTTTGGTTCTTACGAAACTACAAACCGAAACTGCACGAGCCGACGGACTGTAGTTTTTCCTAGGCTTTGGGTCAGTTCCACCAGATGGCGAAAGCGGCAGCAGGTGCTTGACCTGGCGTGAGACAGATGGCAGCATTGATGCTTTCCGCTGCTTTCGGCACGACCGGTGTCCAATTACTCCACTCTTTGTTGTGGTCCCGTGTCTTTCAGCACTTCACGAATGTCATTTTTCTTTCTGCTGCTCAGTGCATTGTGTTGCTAAAGGATGTAGCTTCTGAAGAAGAAAAGTAATGACGTTTGAAGAAGAGGCGGACATAATCCGTGCAGTCGTGAGTGGAAGAAAAAAGTGTCTGGTGGCCATTGAACACGCCATCGCAGCTTTCGACCATCTTGAAGGCAATGGACACCATCATCCTTGCGACTTCCTCAGGGAACACATCCAAGAAAAAAAACACATGAAGACGACCCCACACAAGAAGCTGGAGGAAGCCCTCTTATGTCGTTTAATGATATGCGAGCCAGATACGTTCCACTCAGCGGGGAAATGGTGCAGCAGAAAGCACGTGATTACGCGTGTTTGCTCTGCTTTGTCGAGTTCAAGGCAAGTCCTGGATGGCTCTCGCGACTCGAACAGTGCCACGGGATTGTTGACAAAGTTTCAAATGGGGAGTTCTCCAGCGTGAGCAAGCAAGGAGGCGATGAGTGGTTGTCGGAGAACGTGCTGGAGATTCTGGAGAAATGCACCATTCATGACCTCTGCAACGCGGACGAGAACGGTCTGTTTTATCAGACGCTGCCGCGCAAGATACTTTCTCGGAAAGGGGAGCTTTCCCACGGCGGCAAGCAGAGTAAACAGCGACTGACGCTATTGCTGCGCGTCAACATGGGTGGCAGCGATAAGCACGATCCGCTCATCATTGGAAAGGCTGAAAATCCTCGGTGCTTCAAAGGAGTTAGAAAACTATCGGCTCGGTACGTGTTGAACACCAAAGCCCGGATGAGCCGCGCAATCTTCTCAGAGTGGCTAAAAAACTTCGACGACAACATGGGCCGCCAAAAGAGGAATGTGTGTCTGCTATTGGACAGTTGCACGGTGCACCACATCCCGGAGCTTAACCTGAAGAATGTGCAGTTGTGGTTCTTTCCCCCGAATGCGACTTCCTTCATCCAGCCCCTAGATCAGGGGATCATCAATAGTGTGAAGTGCGCAGATAAGCGTAGGGTCATCAGGAAGCTCCTGCACAACTTCAAAATAAAATGTGAAACCAAGATTGACGTGTATATGGCGATCGAGGTGGTCGCAGCGTCGTGGAGAGCAACCCGTCCCTCGATCATTGTGAACGATCCGGATACTGTCGAAGCTCCATGCCCACTCCAAGCCAGCTGGTGATGGACGTTGTCGACCTGTAGAGGCGGTTTGCTGGGGCACATGAGGGTGCCAAAGACGCTTTGGCTGCACTAGCCAGCTGTGACAATTATGTGCTCACGAAGCGCGCGTTCTCTCTAACGAAATTTGTCGTTCTCTCAATTTTACAAAGCTCCCGATTTAGTGAAATAATTCACGGGTCCCGGTGAGTTCGTTAAATCGAGGTTCAACTGTATCTAACTATGCTCATGTTTTAGAGCTTTATGGTCACTATGCATGATGATATTCATAGCCTCATAGTTTTCGCTTAGGATGACTTTTAGCAAAAGGATTTCTGTACCAAAATTTGAGGATGTTGGCCTCGCTTATGTCTTCGGAACACCATGATTATGGTGAATATGGTGAGAACTAGCTCTCTTTCGACTCTAATGTGTGTTAATGTCATAAACATGGCAGGAATTGGCCAGGATAAAGAGTGATTGTGTTACAGTGACAAACTTGATGGGCTGGCTGTGGCTGGCGATCATCGCTTCCAAAGAGAAAAAGAAAGGGCCTATGTATTGTGTGCTGTAGGGGGTATATCAGAAACGTGAGCTTTGTGTTGCTGACACGCTGTCGATTAATTCAGAAGGAATTCACTGCTGTGAAGGATAACCATTCGCAAGATGATTAATACTGCAGCAAATAGGGGTGTGTTAATAAAGTAATCAGTTGTCTCAATTGTGTTAAATTGTGTAGTGTTCTGGAATTGTACCTAATTAGGTTTTACTCTATTTTAGTGGAATTATCAATAATACACCACCTGATGTGTGTCGAGACTAAGTGTACTAGACTAGGTGAAGGACAACTATACCATCATTTGAAACAATGCACAAAGGCATCAAGATAGGAACAGCACAATTCTGCCAACAAGCAGTTTGAAATGTTAGAAGAATCCGTCGCTTTCATTTGAGATTGTCAATATTTTGCTACATTTCTATCAAATGAAAGAGTTCTATAGAGCTGTATTAAAATGAACTATCCTTTTAAAATATGATCATGCAGTGTTGTAATTTAACAAACATGAATTAGTACTAGATGTCTTATTGCAATGACTTTTGCAGAACAGGAGCTGTCCCCTGTCCCAAGCCAGGCACGGACTGTGGTGCACCAGGTGTCAGTGGTGGCGGTGGCAGCGCCTGCAGCTGATCTTGCAGTGCCAGACCTTTTTAGAGTAGTTGATGGCCAGGTGACATTACATACAACTGATCAAGCTTGTAGTTTTATGAGAAAAGCTCAGATTTTTCTGTTATTGAGAGGTAACTACCATTAATTTCCATTTCTTTTAGTTTGATGAAACATGTATAAATGATCTTTCGTAAATTGTTGGGAGTTCTTTATGTACATGTCTACATAGGTGAAAATTTAGTTAATATCACTATCATTCCTGTGCACTAGTAAATGTAACGAATACGTAGTCTTTATCAGTGGAAGTCGTTGTATCAGGGTTGATGCCAGGATTTGACTGCGGGGGCCACTTGACAGCAGCCCTTTAATTTGGGTCAGTGCTGCTGATGTAGCAGAGTAACGGATTCCTATTATATAAGTGGCAGATGGCAGAGGAGCTGCTTTGCACACACAAAAATCCTCCTGAAATTTACTTTTGTGTGTGCATTTCTGTGTTTAACATTGCTGCTTATTGTTTTGCACCTATGGGCAGTGAAGGTTTGCATTATAATTCTTGTCGACTCACCTTTGAGTGCATCTATGTGGTTGTATTGTTCAAAAAGAGTTAATACTTTCATAAATATTTTCGTGCAGGTCAAAATTGGGCGTGACACGTTCATGCCCATAAACAAGTGGCATCACGTGATGAGAAACACTACCGACGCAAAGTGTTGCCTGGAAGTAGCACGGCACTTCTGGCCTGCTGCTGAAGCAGCCATTCGAAGCTTGATGGGCCAGGCATGCCGCAGCCTTTCTACAGGCGTGGAGGCAACACCAGAAAAGGTGGATATTGTTAAAAGTAAGTGAATCATGCTGCACACATTCAACCTGCGCATTGCTGCACATACTGATTGCAGGATGCATGCTGTTTAGTTGGGATGTCAGTTTACTAATATGAAAAAACAATCGCATCACTTCAGACAGTACAGTGATTGTTCTTCTCAAGTGCTGTTCCTTTTTGGCTTGATGTGGCCCTTTTAATATTTTGCAGGTTGCCTGGAGAAGTATGCGGACCTTCATCCACGTGAAGGTCCACCGAAGGATATCCGCATCGCCGCAGTAAGGCGCTACTTACGGAGCTTTTTTTACTGAAGCAGCACGGCTACGAAAGAGAGTCCGGGTGACTAAGAAAAAGAACGTCTGAGGGCAAAATAAATTTTATTAGCCAAATTATCCACTGCTTTTTGTAAGCAAGGCACTGCCGTGCCTGCTTGGACTTTTAACATATTTAGCACAAAATGTGTGGGCCACAATGTCTTCCTTGTGCTTGATTTATGTGGTTTATTTTAGCCACCAATGTACGTTTGCTAATGTACCTGCATGAGCAAAAGTAGAATTCATAATTATGTCCATCCAAGAATCCCGTGGCTCTGCCTATACCGCTGGTCAGCCACCCAGCTTGCCCACCTACCACTCAGCTTGCCAACCTGCCACCCAGCTTTCCCACCTACACCCAGCTTGCCACCTACTGCCCACCTCACCCGTCGCCCACCATCTACCCAACATGCCGAACACCCACCACCACCCATCTTGCCCAACACACCCAACACCCAGCATCATCCAGCACCACCCACTACATTAATCCACTATAGTGTCTTCCAGCATGCCCAACATCTGTTTTTTTTTCTGATAGGGACATCTAGCACGAGTCCGGGTGGTGGTTCTGGTCACAGCAGCAGTGGAATGCACTGGTCGGCTCTGCCGAATGAAAGCGATCGTTCCACCAAAGTCCACCAACCGTGGCTAGGGAGCGGATAATGCTAGAGAGGACATCTAGTACGAGTCCGGGTGGTGGTTCTGGTCGCAGGAGCAGTTCTATGCACTGGTCGGCTCTGCCGAATGGAAGCGATGGTTCCACCTAAGCCCTACCAACGGATGGTTCCACCTAAGGCCAACCAACCTAGGCTACTGTCTGTAAATGTGTATATACCGTCTTGAGTATAAAAGTCATGCTGTGCTCGTGTGAGGAAAAAAGGCCGCTCTCCCTCCTTGAAGTAGAGACAACCAACGACGGACAGGCAGTAGGGGGAAGACCCACCCATCCTTCGTCACAGCGGCAACTTCCGCTGGTGCAGCTGAGCTCCACGAGGAAGTGAAGAAGTAGGACGAAGGAGAAGGTGTGAACTGAGTACAAGTTCACCACTTCGATAACCTTTACGCCCCGCCACGGTGGTTTACTGGCTAAGGTACTCGGCTGCAGATCCGATGGGTCGCGGGATCGAATCCCGGCCGCGGCGGCTGCATTTCGATGGAGGCGAAATGTTGAGGCCTGTGTGCTGTGCGATGTCAGTGCACGTTAAAAAAAACCCCAGGTGGTCAAAATTTCCGGAGACCTCCACTACGGCGTCTCTCATAATCAGAGCTGGTTTTGGCACGTTAAACACCACGAATCAATCAAATAACGTTTACCTTTCTCACTTTGAAAATATACTGCGCGTGCGCGGGATTATGTGCGCGATTGCGACGAGCGACGCCACTGGTGTAGCCGTCGCACTGCTCGTCGCCTGAAAAAATGAAGCCTCATGGAAGCGACCGCTCGAGCGATATATCAAGCGACGGCTCCCCTGTGTTGTCAGCCACTGTGTGCCAAAACTGGGTTGATGCACGCAGTTGTACTTGTAATCAACTGTTCAGCCTTGCAATATGACATTAAATAGGTTTAGATGTATGGTACTATTTTTGTTTTCTTTTGGTGCCCAGTCCACAGTTGTTTGCAAGCGCGCTTGTGTGATATCCGGCTGCACGTCACTCACGTACCCCTTGTACCGGCTGCTTTCGATTGGCTGTCGCTCGTATGACTTCTGCGCGACCAGCGACCGTTTCTAGGTTTCCGAAAACCGAGCGGTCGACCATGCGACCCGCCGCGCGACAGCTAATTTTGTCACATATCGTGTCACTCGTCGCGGTCACGCACAAAATCCCGCACATGGCTTAAAGAAGGATGTAAAACAGGAAAGCTCCAGAAGGGCGCTGTGGCAAGGGTGTTCACTGAATACCCTTCGCATTTGCAGCCCCAGGAGCAAGTTGTACAGCATGGAGGAAACGATAAGCCTCCGCTTCGCGCGGTCCTCCTACTACAAAAAAGCTCCCAAGGAATCTGTGCCTAAGGCCGCCAAGGTGCTCAGCGACGGAGAAATTATTTTCTCTGTAAAATGCCAGTGCATCATCAAGAGCTCATGTACCTTGCCCTAACAACGTTCTTTAGATCAGTATTTGTTAGCTGTGCCATGAAGATTACCGACAGGCACGATCTTGCCAAAATTTTCTCAATAAAACCCCTCTCTCAGAGGCTGCTGGAGTTCTGATACAGATGGATAATATCTGTTCAAACGTGTTCATGCATTCACCACACGTGTTGCATCTTTTATCAAGTCCACATATGAGAAAAACTTGCTTAAATTACGAAGCATTCTACAGCCCGTGTTGATAATTGTAAATAGCATAAATAGATAATCGTAAATAGTGTTGCGGCCGGGAAAGTCGTCTGCTGCGATGGATGGATGGATGTTAAGGGCGTCCCCTTTATAACGGACGGTAGCCCGCGGGGCACCGAAATCGACTTTCTATTTCGTCCCCTGCATGCGTTTGTTCCCCCGAATCATATTTCAACAGCGAATTTTTCTAATCATCTACCTGTTTTATCTGTTAATGTTCCGCTGTGAAATAAGATTATTCGAACTATCTGGCGTGTCTCTTTGCTCCATATGTTTTCCGCCACCAATACTCTAAGCGCCTTTTACTAATCTCTGTCGTCAACATGCTCAGTTTTCCCGTGCTATCCCTAAAACCCATGGCCTCCTGCAGGGTACTGTCTACGCCTAAACCTGGATGTATATTTGTACATTCAATCAAAATATCGTCTGCCGTTTCCCTAGCTTTTCCACATCACGTACATGTATGCTCTTTACTCAATTTTGCTCTGTAACTTCGGGTTCTCAGGCAACCTGACCTTGCTTCAAACAGTAAAGCGCTTCCCTTTGAATTGCCATCAAATCTTTCTCTTGATTTCGTTTTTCCCTTTTCTGTAGTTGTTCAATGCCGGTTTCTTCTCCATTGCTGCTATCCAATCTGTTGTGATGCCAGTCGCATGGTTTATATGCATGGGTATGCCAAGCACTTCCGAAACGTCTCTTGCAGACAAGCAAATGCCAAACTATAGCCACGTCCAATGGCACGACGGTCCCTACTGTTGGTATAATGGGTGTAAAGACACATCAGTGTTTCGAACTGCCACTTCTCATAGCGAAAGAAACGCAAGGTGCAAAAATGCCCACGTTTTTTAGATGCGAAGCAGCTCATGACGAAGTTCAATCCGGTGATTGCGGTGTGCGCCGTGACCACCCTTACTGCGCATACGCAAATCCTCTCCACACACCTCCTCACCACGTGACCCTCTCCACTCCCCCTCTCTGCATGACCCTCTCCACACACCGCCCCTCCAAACGGCACGCGTTCACTATGCAAACGCTCTTTCTTCAATGAACGCTTTACCAGCTCGCAAGGAACGAGAACGAGCCCTCGCCCGCGAGAGACAACGCTGACGCAGGCAACGCCTGCTACCGTCAAACCGATGCAAACGCGACACATAGTCAAACCAGCGCCTCCTCTGCGCTGGTCCAACCGACGCAAACGTGGTGTGCACCCCCGTCCTAATTCGCATCGCCTCATGATTCCCTTTAGCCGGAGATGGTGTAATTTTTATTTGGCCGGGATGGGCTTTCTCATATCAAAATAAATAAAAGAAACTACATGGCCCCGCCGCGGTGGTCTAGAGCCTAAGGTACTCGGCTGCTGATCCGAGGGTAGTGGGATCGAATCCCGGTTGCGGCGGCTGCATTTCGAGAGAGGCGAAATGTTGAAGCCCGTGTGCTGTGCGATGTCAGTGCATGTTAAAGAACCCCAGGTCGTCGAATTTTCCGGAGACCTCCACTACGGCGTCTCTCGTAATCAGAGCTGGTTTTGGGACGTTAAACCCCACAAAACAACAAAGAAAATACATGGCACTGGTCACGCGAATATAATCAACCTTTCGAAAGATGCAAAGATCTGTTCACTGATAAGAGTGTTTTGCAGTTATAGGATGTAAAAAAAGAAATATGGATCACATGTGATGCCTCTGATTAGGGTTAAGGGTTGTGCTATCACACGTGTTGAACGCTGATGAAAAGCCAGGTTTCTTTTGCTTCACGGTCATTATCAGCGGCCGAAGGCAACTACGGACAGATTCAAAAAGAAGCACTTTGTATTGTCCTTGCTGTAAAAAAAATCACAAGTACCTTTACGAACGGTCCTTTAACATAATAACAGATCACCAACCTTTGACAATTTTGTTTGATCTTAAAGGGCAGGGCAGCGCAGTAGCCACTGCAGGAGTGCATCGTTGGCAGATATTTTTGGCCGACTGCAGCCATAGAATCAAACATAAAAAAGGATGAGCTATCCAGCAGGCAGACGCATTGTCCCGCTTACCGTTACCTGACACAGGTAGCAAGTGCATACAAATCCTTTACTCTTTAGCACTAAGTGCCTTGCCTCTAACATCTAATGATATCAGTCGAGAAATGGGACGCGATGAAGTGCTGAGGGCTGTGCGCTACATCATCTGGCATGGATGGACCGAAACCGTGTCTCAGGAGCTAAAGCCATTCTGGGTACGCCGGCTCGAGCTCACTGTATACATCAGGTGCGTTATAGGGACAGAATAGTAGTACCGGAGTCATTGCAAAAGGATATTTTTCAGTTACTGAACGAGCAGCACTTGGGTATAACCCGAGCGAGAGCATTAGCTATGCCAAGAGTACGGTGGCCGAGAATGGTCAAAGCTCTCGAAAACAAATTGCGAAAATGTGAAATATGCCAGACGGTTTTCCCCGCAGCTCAACCCGTACCCTTGTCCTCGTGGCAAGTATGCCACAATCCGTGGGAGCGCGTGCATTTAGTCTTCGCCGAAGAAAAAAGGAAGGACGTTTCTCCTCGCTCTCGATAACTATTTTAAATGGCTTGAAATTAAGATAGTGAGTGTAACAACCACGGTGAAGACCGTTGATGTAGTGCGTTCGTGGTTCGCGGCACATGGCCTTCTGCTGGAGGAAGTGACGGACAACGGGCCGCAGTTTCGGGCAGCTGAGTTAAAAGAGTTCCTTCAAGCATATGGTGTGAGGCACACACTAACGCCGCCGTACCATCCGCAATCTAACGGTGCGGTGGGCGCGCAGTTCAGACAACACAAAAAGCCCTGCCCAAACAGGTCCTGTGATACTCAGAAAGGGGCAGAAATGGAAAGCTGCAACACAGGATAGGTAACTTCGTGTTTTGTTATCGAACCGCACCTCACACTATCACGGGAAAAACCACTGCTCAATTATTTGTGCCAAGGAAGCTGCGGACCCGATTGTCGCTGCTGCGCTCAGTCGTAACAAATGCAATGAGCGCTAAGAGCGCAGAAGTAAAAATGTCTGCGAACCGGCGCCGAGTTTCACAGCGAGTGCTTGCTGTGAGTGATCGTGTACTGGTGCGTTCTGTGCGTGGGTCAGTTCTGAACTGGTGGCCTGGAGAAGTGACAAGTGTGAAATCGTCTTCAACATATTTAATGTATGTGCGAAACAAGGTGCGGTTTGTGCACGTGGACCACCTGTGAACATCGGATATCAAACCAACGGCATAACGGGATCCATCACCGGAAGTGGAACTACCACATGCATCGGACTTCACAAAATGCTACGTCGACGACCAACCAAGGCTCGGAGCCGTCGTCACCAACGAGACTCTCACTTCCCGACAATCGTGAGCCGGCGGTTCCCTTACGACGGAGCACCAGAAAGCGGCGCCAACCTGAGCGCCCGACTTATTTTAGTTTCTAAAATTGTGCGTGAAGGAAGTGTTGCGCCGAGGGATAGCGTGTGTATATATACAGCCCGGTGTATCATTGGGGGGCGTTTTTCTGTTCTGTACTTGTGTTGAGGCTGCCGGTGTGCGCCTCAGGAATAAAGATGCGCTACCATGTGCCCGGTGTCCGGCTATAAGACAATGTGACTTCTCCGCCGCTGGTTTTGCCCCATCCGTTTCGTTACTGGATGTATACTTATTGGTAAGGCTCCCAGCTCTCTTCCTCCATTGTGAGCCAACGTTTTTCCTACAGAAATATCTGAATACTTTCGCTACCCATCAGCTTTCTTTCATATTCTTTTATATCTGTTCGTACCTAATTTTACTCTAAGCTTCGATGGACGGATGGATAGGTGGATATTAGAAGCGTTCCTTTTATAACGGGGCAGTAGCCGGACCACCAAGCTCTAGCTTTATTTCTTTTTCGTCTACACACATTTCTTTTCCCGAATCACGCATATTTTCACAACTAATTTTTCTCCTCGCTTACCTATTTTATCTATTATCGTTCCGGTGTGATGTAACAATCTTACCCGAACTATCTTGCGCTTCTGTTTGCTCCATACCCTCGCTCCACCAATACTCTAAGCGCCTTTTACTTATCTCTATCGCCGACATGTTCAGCTTTCCGGTGCTACCCCTGAAACCCATGGCCTCCTGTAGGGCAGTGTCCACAGCTACATCTGGGTGGACATCTGTACATCCAAACAAAATATGATCTATCGTTTCCCTAGCTTTTTCACAGCACGTACATGTATCCACTTCTTTAATGAATTTCGTTCTGTAACTTCGGGTTATCAGGCAACCGGACCTTGTTTCAAACAGTAAAGCGCTTCCCTTCGAATTATCGTAAAATTTTTCTCTCTTGATTTCGTCTTTTCATTTTCTGTAGTTGTTCAATGCCGGCTCCTTCTCCATTCCGGCTATCCAATCCGAATTATCCGCCGCCCTGACCATGCTCTTCACGCTCTTTTTCGTCCCATCCATTTCGTTACTACCTGTATACTTACTGGTAAGCCTCCTAGTTCTCTTCCTCCATTTTGAGTCAACGTTCTTCTTATACAAATAGCTGAATACTTTCACTCCCCATCTACTTCCTTTCCTATTCCTTAATCTCTGTTCGTACCTAATTTTACTCTGAACTTCCCTTCCCTCAGTCAGACCATCCCATATCCCCCTTAACAGCCTCATTTGTGGTCTTCCCATGGGCGCCCAATGCGAGATGTCCGACCGTCCTCTGATTCACGTCCAGCCCTGATTGTAGCTCTGACCTCATGCACACCACTGAGTTTCCGAATGTAAGTTCTGGCACCATCACACCTTTCCACAAATGGCGAATTACCTCGTACCTGCTGTAACCCCACAGCGCTCTATGCATCATTATAGCGGAATTTCTCCTTCCTTTAACTATCATAGCTTTTTCTGGTACTTCTATGTATCTGCTCCCAACATTTATCCACATTCCGAGGTATTTGTACTCTCGTACTCCGGGTATCTCCTCGTTCTGTATTGATATGGTCTGATCATTGCTGTCATTGAATATCATCCAACCGCATTTTGTCACACTAAATTTTAGGCCTAGATCTCCACTTTCCCGACCACATATATTAACCAGACCCTGCAAATCTGTTCGACTGTCTGCGAATAGCCCAATATCGTCTGCATAAAACAACCCGGGGAGCTTTTGTTCTACCACTATACCTGCCTGTCTGTGTGAAGCTTAAAACCAATATTGCTCATCTCCAATGCTTTCTCCATTTAACTCATGTAAAGCATGAATAATTGTGTGCACAACGGGCATCCCTGCCTCAACCCTTTACCTATATCGACGACCTCCATTCTACCATTACTCGCCATACCTTCCCATTCCACGCATACTGTATTTCCACTACATATTTCCTTTAGGAGCTCTATACAGTCATCCCCTATACCAGCCTCTTTCATTATGTCCCATAAAATGTTCCGATATACATTGTCGTACGCACCCTTAATATCAAAAAACACCAAGTGTAAAGGTCTGTTCTCTTTTCCGGCTATTTCTATACACTGCGTAAGAGCAAAAATGTTATCGTTTACTCTCCTGTCGACTCGAAATCCATTTTGGAGTTCGCCAAAAGTGCCATTATGCTCTGTCCATATCTGCATTTTTAATTTATTTGTCTGCATCGCCAATCTGTAGAGTACTGATGTAATGGTCAGTGGTCTATATGAGCGAATGTTATTTTTCTCTCCCTTGCCCTTATAAATTAAGTTCATCCTACTTTGACGCCAACTGTCTGGTATTCGCCTGTCCTGTAAGCTTTTTTCAATTGCTTTTAACAGGGCTGACTTGCTGTTTCTTCCGAGATCATTTATTACAGTAATGCTAACCCCATCTAATCCTGTGGCTGTGCGTTTGGGAAAATTTTCCTCCGCCTTCTTCCATTTCAAATTTTCCAGAACTAGTTCTTCCACTTCGTCTTCCTTGCTACTCTTACACGACGTAAAGGGAGGCTCGTCATTCTTCTTAAAGGAATCAGCTATTACGTTTCGAGTATAACTCAGTGCGTCGTACCCCTCCAATTTATTTCCTTCTTCATCCACAATATGCCGCTGCATAGTTACAGGTTTCTTACCCAGCGATTTGAGCTGGTTCCTGAAAAGCCTAGATGCGTCCTTCTCTTCGCGAATGTGCGAAATCCATCGTTCACTTCGGCCTTTAATCTTGGCTTCAACTAAACTCTGTACCAGGGCTTTTTTCTCGAGATATGTTTCCCATTTTTGCTTGACTTCGGTTTGTGGCCTCTGCTCCTTTTTTGCCTGCCTATGTATTCGAGATGCTTCCCGTCGATTCTCAACTGCGCCTCGAATTTCCCTGTTCCACCATCGTTTTGGCTTTAGCTTTCCCTTCCAGCAACTCTTTTGTTTCGCTTTCGTAATTTTGGTCCTTATTAGATTAAGAAGCTCATTATAATCCCACACTCTGCCTTTTGTCCTGCTGACTATGTCCTCGATTGTTGCGACTACGTTCTTAATTTGCTTTTCACTTATAAAAGAGCTGCCCGACTTTAATTCGATGCTCTGTTTACGATCTACATAGCCCATTCGCAATGTTGTGCATTTATGGTCACTTCCCGAGCTGCTACTCGCTTCCTCATATATGCTCATTTCTCTCAACTTGTCGTGAATTCCTTCCGTCATGAGGCAGTAATCGACTGTTGATTGCCTGCTTCCCACCTCCAATGTTACCTGCCCATCGCACTTAGGACTCATGTTAACTATATCGAGACTATGTTGTTCGCAGAGCTCTACCGTCAACTTCCCGTTATAATCTGTATATCCATCGAGGACATGAACATCAGCATTCTTATCTCCTAAGAGGATTATATCGACCCCGTTACCAAATTTCTGAATATCCTTGCTTATGCAATTCACTTATTCCTGATTTTTCTCTTTGCAATTATTTCAAGTTCACATTTAAATTCCACTCAACATAGTTTTCTTCCCGCTTACCTTTCCAGATACCCAGATGTGCTCTTCACATTTCGAAGTAACCCTACACCAATTTGGCTCCCGATGAATTAGCATACCGATTTCTCCACCTTTCTTTCTGATTTTGTCCTGTTGCGCCCTTCCCACAGATAATTTGCAATAAATGGTGCCTCTTTCGAGTCCCGAAGGTGCGTTTCTGTAACAGCGTACACCGCTGTCTGTTCTCTGTTCAACTGTTCCTCTATTTCTAACCATTTTGTCTGTTTTCTGCTACTTTGCTTGTTTACGTAGCTTATTAAACCGCGCTGCAATTTCTTTATCTCTTTCCCCTTTTCTCTTCTCCCTTCGTTACCAATTCTGTGTTCCAAAGGATCCCTCGTAGATGTTTGTTCCCTTTCTACCGTGGACACCGGAGGGCTCGTGTGCCCCCTAAAAAAGCTACTGCGCGTCCTGTTAGGCGCCAGCCCACCTCATGCCCAAGCTTACGGCCAAAGTGGATTCCATCTCTCTGGAAACCACCCCATCTGCGCACTTCTATGTTTATGTCGACAACTTCGAAGCCTTTATCTCAAATAACCCGCCAAATCGTTTCGTTGGCGATGACAACTGCTCTTTACAGGTTTCAGTCTTTCAAGGGTACCTGGGGGATTGTGCACACCACACTTTGCATCTGCGGGGATACTTCCCGCAACTCATCTACTCCCTGTGGTAACCTCTTCTCTATTTCTGGGGTCCTTCCGTTCAACACGTTGTTCAGCCCGCCAGCTGTCACAACCAAACTGCGCCCCTGATCTCTACGAGTGAGCTCTTCACTTGGTTGTTGCATTACTCTCCCCAACATTTTTCCTGGAAACGTCCCTATACTCTTCGGTCTCTTCAGTCTCCTTTAAGCCTTTCCTGAATCGTTTGCGAGCACGGAGCCAGGTTGGAGTCCCCCGCTATTATTACGTTCTCGAGCTGCCCCGCTGCCTGTGTCTCCTCTGGACATTTGGGCTGACTTTCAGGGTAAGGTTCGGGTGGTATTTTGTCCGCTCGCTCTTTTACCAGAGCTTCGCTGTAGGTAGACCCCCGCTTATGTGCTCCTTTTGTCGACTTTTCTTGTGGGGTCAAGGACGTTCCTTCCCCATAATAGTCACATGACCCTTTCTTATTCTGCATGGTAACCTTTGTCAGCTGCTCCTTGGTTGCTCTGAGCCTTTCGCCCACGTCCTTTCTCATTTGGCGTTCCGCCTCTAAAGCGTCCTCCACCTCGCCTACTCGCTTTAAGAGGGGGGTCCGAGTTTCCTCCATTTGCTGGAATTTCGCCATAATCGCACACTGGTTGCATGAAACTTCCACTTCGCATGCCCCATCATCTCCGCAAACATCTACTTTGACTCCCACATCACACTCTGTACACTTCACCGTTCTATTCACCATGATTAGCGCCATGAACGGTCACACACTCGTGAGAAATTTGGCCTCCCAAAAATTTACCACTCACACCTCATGCAGTTATTAGTGGTGCACCCCTACAGTGTCCTAGGCTTCAAACGTATATTTTACTAACTCATCCAGTACACCGTACTAAATATGCACGTATACGATAAATCAGTAGGCTGCAAGCGAACCCCAACTAAATGTCCCGATATATCCCCAATGCACAAAGGCAGTTCTCCCGCCATGTGCAACCATGGCGCGCACAAATAAAATTAGGAATAAAAGTGGCCCAAAATTGGCACTATTAAATCTCAGCAGTTTACTTCCCCCGACTGATCTTCTTATCACCCAATACCACCTTCTCCAACTCACACAAACAACAGCGCCAGTAAAGGCCGACGACCTGGCCTTGACTAGAAGAAACAAGGCAGACCCGTGCTCGGGGAAATGCCGGACGCAAAGAAAGGCGCGACAAGAAAAAGCCTACTTTCCTCTCTTACCCGGTCTAAAAAAGGTAAAACATAATGCAAGCAAAAAATTCGCAGATCCCACGTGCAGTGGGAATCAAGGTAATGCGAAGCACTCATCAGGAACGTGAAATGGATTTTCATTGTTTTCTCGCTCTACTGAGTTTGGTACATACGAAGTTAATGAAACGGATAGGAGAGCACCAAGTCCGTGGCACGTAAATCATGTAGCTCATAAGATGCACGTCGTGATTCTCATGTTATCACCTGTCATTTATATTTGTCATGCAGTCATGTTGTGGCATGCTAATTTTCGTGTACATCCCGTTAACGAAACGCGTGGCATGTAAATGATATCGCCCATGACGTGCATGTGATGATTTTCATGTTGTGACCTGTCATTTAAGTTCGTCATGCAGTCATGTTGTGGCATACCAATTTTCGTATACGTCCCATTAAAGGGGCACTGAAGCACTTTTTAAAAGAATTCAGGTTCTAATGCTATTTAATCATTTTTCGTGCTATGAACCCGAAAATCAGGTCAAGAATGGGCACAAACTTGAGAAAATGACTCTATTTTGGCAAAAACGCGCGACGCGCATCATGGGCGGCATCGAAAACCTTGTCGCTGCCTACGATTGGTTGAGGAGCTTCATGACGTCATCGTGAGTGCTTGGAGGAGCTGACTGCCACGGCTGGGCTAGTGCGCCCGCCCCGACTGGCCGTGCGCGTATTATCAGTTCTTTTTCTTGCTGTATATGAGCATATCGCTATTAATATGGATAAATGTAGCAATTACGATGAGTTTTTCGTGCAGTTACGTGTGGTCGCCTGCAGTAAGACGGTGCAGACGACAGGCTCCCATCGCAGTTGAATAGCCGTACCGCGATAGACGGATCGCGATCGGCTGGTATCCACACCGGTCCACTTGCAGTGCCGTGTGTTCGAGCATGTACCACACACCGCAATTCAAGAAAAATGCAATGAAATATGCGATCGAGCGGGCGGCTTGTAGGTTCTGCCGAGGTACAGCGCTCATCATGTAGTACATACACTTACAAGACCTCGCATTCTCGACAAGAAGTACAACACAGGCAGCTTTTTATGACTCCCTTTTGTTTCGCACGAACTTAATTCAATAAGAGAGAGAGAATTAACTTTATTAAAGGTCCTGAAGGGGCACGGGTACCCATTACGGGGGCCGGCCCGGTGGCTCCACCCATGTGGGGACTGGGAGTCTGAGCTCGCCAGCCACCTTTTGGGCCTTCTGGACGGCCTGGTGTTGAAGGGCCCTGTCGGGGCTCTTAAGGTGGGTGATCCATTCGTCCTCGGTGGCAGGAGACCCGAAGCTAGCGTTTAGCGCGGGACACTGCCACAGCATGTGGTTTAAGTCGCACTTTGCATTTTGGCATTTGGGGCATTCGGGCCTTATATCCGGGAGGTATTTGTTGCAGATATAGGGGCTGGGGTAACTGTGCGTTTGCAGAAATCTAAGCGTTAGTTGTTGGGCTTTATTTAGTGTTGAGTGAGGTGAGGGGAATTCCTTTCTAGATAGCTTATAGTGCGAGCAAATCTCGTGATAGGAGAGGAGAGGCTCCTGGTGCGTGTTGGGGTTCCCAGCCGGTGAGCCGGCCCGCGTCCCTGCGCGGCGCGTAAGATCTCGCGCGAGGTTATGGGCCAGTTCATTACCGTTGGGGACCCCTGGTTGAACGTTGAGGCCTTCATGCCCCGGAAACCAGTAGATGTGCTTATCTACGTTTATTTCAGTGGTTGCTAGAATGCTTAAAGCCGCCTGGCATATTGTACCGCGGCGGTATGCCAGTGCAGCGGGTTTGGAGTCGGTAAAAATTGTGTCGCGCTGAGGGAGGGCTAGGGCAAGGGCAATGGCCACTTGTTCGGCCTCGCAGGCGTTCGTTGTTTCTACGGTAATTGCATTGAGGGCTGTCCCGTCGGGGGCGACCGCCGCAGCCGCAAAGTAGGGTTTGTCTACGTATTTAGCGGCGTCTACGAAAGCCACATATGTCGCGTGTAGGGTGGCCGCTTTTAGTAAGGCTTGAGCGCGTGCCCTCCTGCGAGTCTGATTATGCACCGGGTGCATGTTCCTGGGGAAGGGTGGCACTGTGATTTTATCGCGAAGGTGTTGCGGTAGTGGTGTCAGATCGTTGACTTCAGTTGGGATGGGAAGACTTATGTGAGAGAGGAGTTCCCGGCCCGCGGCTGTCGAGGACAGGCGTATGAGCTGGGACATTCTTTGTGCCTCTGTGATTTCTTTGAACGTGTTATGTACCCCAAGAGCTAGCAGGCGCTGCGTGCTTGTCGTCATGGGTAGACCAAGTATTCGTTTCGTGGCTTTTCGGATGAGGTTGTCTACTTTGGTTTCATCGCCCTTGCTCCAGGGATGAGCGCAAGCAATGTAGTGAACGTGGCACATTAAGAACGCGTGAAAGATGCGCAGTAAGCTCTTTTCTGTGAGTCCGTGTCTGTTAGCGACGCGTCGGGTGAGGTGAATGACTGCCTCAGCTTTTTTGGCGAGATGTGCGATTGTTAAGTCGTTTTGCCATTCTCCTGCAGGGTAACGCCCAGAATTCGAACCGACGACACTATCGGGATATCCGAGCCGTCCGTTGTGGAGAGGTGTATGGTTGGTTCGCCGTTGTTGCGGCCGTGTTGCGGTGGCAGAAGCAGCAACTCAGACTTAGATGCCGAGAGTTTGAGGCCCGTGGGCTTTAAGAATTTTTCTACTTTGTTGATTGCTTCCTCAAGGCTTGCTTCGATTTGTCCGTCGCTGCCTCCAGTGCGCCATATAGTAATATCGTCGGCGTAGAAAGCGTGCTCTACGCCTTCGATGTGTTTCAGCTCTTGTGAAAGTTGTCGGAGGACTAAATTCAAAAGGAACGGTGAGAGCACCGACCCTTGCGGGGTGCCGCGCGGGCCGAGGTTGTAGGTGTGTGAGTTGAGATCTCCAACTTTAAGTGTAGCCGTTCTGGCTCTCAGGAAAGAGCGGACGTATTCGTAGAAGCGGCGGCCTAATCCTGCCTCCTGAATTTCGTGCAGTATATGAGCGTGGCTTACAGTATCGAAAGCTTTCTCTAAGTCGAGAGCTAGAATTGCTTTGAGGTCTTTGCTCCTTACTCTAAGTAACGTCTCCTGCAGCATGAGGAGTACGTCCTGTGTGGCCATAGCCGGCCTGAACCCGACTTGATTGAATGGGAAGAGGTGCTTTTGCTCTGCATGTTTGGTGACTCGGCGGCGAATGACGTGCTCCATGACCTTACCCACGCAGGACGTGAGGGAGATGGGTCGTAGAGAGTCGAGCTCCAGGGTTCTGTTGGGTTTGGGAATGAGAGTGACGGTCGCGGCCCTCCATTCTGGCGGGACGCTCCCTTGCTCCCAAACCTCATTCATGTAGGTGGCTAGTGATTCGATGTCATTGTCAGCCAGGTTGCGGAGTAGCTTGTTGGTGACTCCGTCAGGACCCGGGGCTGACTTAGTGTTGAGTTCTGCTATTACCGCGCATATTTCAGCGCTGGTTATAGCTTCCTCAAATGGGTCGTGTGTGACCCCCGCGTATGGTGGGTAGTCATCATGCGAGCTGGGTTCTGTGCATAGATACCGGGCTGCTGTAGCTTCTAAAATCTGCGCATCTGTTAGTTGCTGCCCTCGCGCTTTGTGTAACAGTCTATCCAGGGTTAGCCGTTGCTCTGACTTGGTGGGCTTGTCGCCGAGCAGGTGCTTGAGAAGATCCCATTTTAGACCTTTTCTCATGCATGCGTCGAGCGAATTACACACCTCATTCCACTGTTGACATGTTAGTGACTGACTGTACTCTTCGATTTGTCGGTTGAGCAATGCAATTCTTTTTCGTAGCCTACGATTGGTCTTTTGCGTTCTCCATCTTTCTTGAAGACTTCTGTGAGCCTCCAGGAGATGTGCGAGGTGGCGGTCCATGTGGTCGATGTTGCGCATTGTAGAGATATTTTTGGTAGCTTTTTGAACGTCCTGCTGTAGTCTCGTAAAGAGTTCAGCGAGGGAATTGTAATGGTTGGTGTCTTGTTTGCGTATTTGCCTAAAGAAGTCCCAGTCTACTATTTTAATGTGTCTGGGCTCGGGGCTGCGTACATTGAATGTATTGCTACAGATAAAGTGATCGCTACCTAGGTTAGCTTGCAGATTAACCCAAGTGGGATCCGATACGTTGCGTACTAGGGTCAGGTCAGGGGATGAGTCCCGTGACACTGAGTTACCTATGTGCGTGGAGGTAGAAAGGTCGTTGAGTAACACGAGATTGTGTTGCGTGATATGCGTTTGTAAGTGGCGTCCTTTCTTTGTTGTGCGATTGTAACCCCAGTCTACGTGGGGGGCGTTGAAGTCCCCCGCGATGATGAGGGGATGGCTGCCTGCTATCTGCGTCGCTTTAGTTACTAGTGTGGTGAATGTTTCTGTGCTGTGAGAAGGTGAACTGTACACGTTAAGGATAAATATAGATTGCTTAATGCGAGCGTTGGGGATGATTTCTATCATCTGATGCTCAATTTTGAGGTCGGAGCGCACTGCATGTGTCGTGTAAGCGTAAGGCTTAGCCACACAGGTGGCTATGCCTCGAGCGTTGCTCCCACAGACGGCCTCGACTCTGTATCCACGAAGAGCGAATCGGCCGATACGCGTTTCCTGCAGGAGAATGACGGCCGGTCGTTGGGTTATAGAGCCAATGAATTGTTGTAACGTTTCTCTCTGCGTACGGAGGGTACTAATGTTCCATTGCCAAATTGTGAATGATTGTGACGACGCCATTTTAAGGCCTAGGTATTAGCCCAGCGCGCTTTCTGCGTGCCAGGTCCTCCTCCAACACATTAGTCCTCGCGTCCATTTGTGCTGGCCATGCAGCCAGCTCGTGAAGTTGTTTCTGCATGCTCTCGAGCTTAGCGTTAAAAGCGCCATACTCGGCCATGGTCTCCGCTCGGTAAGAGCACCGCTTCACGTGTGACAAGCACGTGGGA